>JAVSBV010000089.1:2073863-2100116 GCA_033117975.1 Parotocinclus spilosoma
AGCACGTCCCGTCTTCTAACATAGGGCATGTTCGTTTCATCAGACCAGCCGGTTATTAGGACCAAATCCTAAAGTACCGAATCAAACCCTATATATAGTAATAGTAATACAGTCGATTCCGGTTAATTGGACTATTGTTTAATGGGACCAGCCGCTTATTCGGACCAAATCCTAAAGTACCGAATCAAATCCTATTATATATGTGCAATGTTACTCGCATATTTGGACCAAAATTTTGCTTCATCGGAGCAAAGAACGTGACAGCGAATAAGAAATATGTAATATCCGTGGTTACTTGCCAGCCCTCTAAAGGTCTTTGCCTAACATTTTCGTAGGGAAAATCAAATTATTTATAACAAAAAAGACACCACAAGTCGCCACTTAGCCACAGCTAAAGCACGTCAGATCACACTGGATTAGTTCTTCAAACGTTGACTGGAATTTAGTAAGAACTTTTTTTTTACAGTATTATGCTTCACATGCTGAGTACCTATGCATTGTGTTGTAGATCGTTTGGAAAAACTTGTTTGCAAATTTATTTTTCAATGAACAAAGTTTGTAAGTAACAGTAGTTCTTGTTTGTACGTTGGCTATACGTGTAAATCGCACAATAAAGGTTTTATAAACATTTAATATGTTACAAAGCACGTCCCGTCTTGCAACATAGGGCATGTTCGTTTAATGGTACCAGCCGGTTATTAGGACCAAAACGATCGCGTCCCGATGTGGTCCCAATAACCAGAATCGACTGTATTAAAGTTTTAATGGTGAGAACAACAATCATTATAGTCAGGAAATCAGCAAGAATTAAATAAATAGATAAAGTAACTTAGTATGAGATAGGCTTTCCTTTTATTTCCTTAAATGTTTCAGTCTTGAGGGAAACGTGCTGAGAGCTTTTTACAGAAAGAATAGTCAAAGGATAGTTTTTAAAAAGTTCCCCATTTAGTTTGTGTTTAATGTGAGTAAATTATGATCTATAGAGTTTAAATCAGCTTGTTCCTAAGAAACTTCTTGGTAGTCTTCAAAGTGTGAGAAGATGTATTGCCTAATGTGATCACTCTCCTTTAGAGCTTAATGATCATAGAAATACATTCACTATTGCATTTGTCATCAGATCTTTAGCATGACCATTCTGGTACAATTCAAATCATGGTTCATCTGTCTACACAATGGTTGAACCACTCTGATCATGCTATCCATATTCTACCAGAATATGGGTTTTGGGTTTTGCTGTGCCTTTAGGCTGTTATACATTTTAGAATTACTGCAGTTGGCCTGAAAAGGACCAGCAGTGTGGTTTTTGACAGCAGTATCTGCTTGGTATTCTGCTTTTCCGGAGGACATTTTTCTTACTTGATTACATTGGGACTCGGAATATTGTAAATCCCTGCTTGTAAATAGCAGTCTGCTATGGTTTTAATTAGAAGTACAATTAAAAGTGCATTTTCCTAATTTGCGCAAATTTGCTGATTAATGATTTGTTGTTAGAGCCATAAAAATATAATTAATATTGTTCAACTTTATGTTTGGCTGATTGTTTTGGCCCTGGAATATACTTCAACTAATAATAATTGCATTGTTATTGTTTATAGGATAATGGGCATAGTAACTCTACAGCACTCTTCAGTAAAGTGAATTCATGTCCTGATGAATGTAGGGCGACAGTAACAAAATTATGTACTAATACAATTACTATTAATAACTATAGTATTATTAATAATTATTAATATTGTCATTGATGTTAGTAAAATAGCACAGTAGCTTCTACATTTTGTTAGTATTTATAAAAACTTCTTTGCACCGGCCTTAGCTATACCAGCAGTCTAAAACACTTAGAAAACGTGATTCCTTCAGTCTTGTTCATTATAACCATTCACATATTCACACGCTTTCCTTACCAAGGAAGGAACCATCACCTGACAGATTGCTTATATATTGAAGGGCATGCACACACACATTTAGAGACACTAGTTAGTCTAACAATTCTTTACAATATGAGAGGAATCCAACGTTACCTGAGAAAACCTATGCACACGTGGCAAGAAAATGCAAACTTCACACAGGCAGTGGCTGGGCTCGGACTTGAACCATTGGATTAAATTTATATTGCGTCCTATGGCCATTTCCACTTTTAAATATTTCTATATCTGGAAATGCCAATTTATTTTGTTCATCTGCCCACAGACAGAATTATGAACAGAATAGACCACTGTCTTCACCATACTCTATACTCATACTTCTAGTCAATCAGAGAAAAATCTACAATTAAAGGCCTTAAAAGAATCACTACACTATTTTAATTGTGCTAGATAGTGGTAGGACGAAAATAAAAAATAATATGGAAATCCAAATACTAGCTGTTTCAATGGGTAATTTTAAGGCAACAGCAGGTATAAAGTATTACATTTTATTTAAATATGCCCAATGTGCAACATAAATATCGTTTTTTTTTAGAGAATACAACCCACTGAATTCTGGATGAAACAGTATTGTCACTTAGGAGATGGGTTCCCATTTTTTTCTGCAGTGCCCCACATTTGTAGATAAGAATATTTGAATTTAATTTTTGTGAGCAGTGTATATATCATAGTCTAGCCTACTCTAAACATGCTTAAAACACCTACAATTACCAAGATTTGGGCAAAATCACTAAGACAAAGCTTATTATATACAAAAGTATTGAATTTCTCATGTAAAGTATTGATTAATATATGCGCCTGTGTAAAAAGTTATTTGTATGTGAATTGTAATTTATGCTCAAACCTTAAACAACAGACAAAAGGAATCAACCCATGGCAGTAATTCAAAATAAGTCTAATTTGTACGGCCACTGACCTGGAAACACAAACTTCATTGTGAATGTGTATGTATGTACGGGTTACGTCTCTGGTTTCCCCAAGGTCTTTAAGATGCACACAAAGCCCAGTGTTAGAGTTCAGTGACCAAATCCCAAACAACTGGACTTGTAGCCAGATGTATAAACTACAGTATATAACACATGTAGTGCATTTCTATAGTAATCAGGCCATGGGCTTATAGGACAGGACTTTCAGATTAGCAGTTGATTGTTCGGTTAATGTTGTACACTGCTCACAAAAAATTACAGAATATTTCAACATGAGACATTTCATTTGGAAGTATCCCCTAATTTTTGTGAGCAGTATACTATAATTATAAGAACACAATAAATGAATTTAAATAAATTCCACACTCATGCATGCTTTGGACCTTTATTTATGTTTTTTTCTCAGTTTGGTCGTGGTCATAGAGTTATGTGTGGAGAAACCTATCCCATAATTCATAGAGGTCAGCTCTTCTGTGTGGCCTCCATTTCTTCAGACATGGCCGATCATGTATCAATGTAATTCAGAAATATAACTGAAGTGCATAAGCCATAAACTTTAATTAATCTTACTGACAACGGTTAAGACTTTTTGACAGCATGCTAACCATGTACTTCTTTTGTGCATGTAAAGTAGATTTGTTCTTACCCAGTACATGTTGTCTTACATTATTCAGATGAATTTAGTTTTCCTAACTGTTGTTTTTCTGTGTCATAATTATCTAAATGACTTTGAAATTATATCTCAGGAGGTTGTCATAGGTTTCTAGGGTAGTAACAGCTCGTATTTATGGTATCAGTCATCCTTCAAAAATAAATGGCAATATTTAACTCCAAAATTTTCATCCTAAAAATTCAAAAATTAGCATACTGTTCTACCGGTTAAAGCAGATTATCCTGATATTACTAATGCATTGCAATGTTTTGCTAAGAGGAACCAAACCCTGTAGAGGAACAAAAAAGATAACAACCAAAACCAAAACATGCAATGGTGCTGTTAAGTGCATTAAACATGCAGGTCTGTACATTCGTGTTGGTCTGGTAGGGAAGATTAATTTAAAGTTTCTGTTACTGCCTAATAAATTTATAATTAAATATGTGCAGTATAGTGTTTATCAAGAGTTGCCTTTTGCAATTGCTTCAAGTGTAATACAGTATAATAAAAAAATACAGTCACTCTTGATAAGGGTGTCTGTTAAATGACATAAATGTAAATGTTCCTTCAGCTTAATGTGTAATTTCTTTTGTTGTAGTTATGCAGCTTTTGATTTGATCATTCGGTGCAAATGGCCTTTGACTGCGCATTGTGGTTAGCTCAGGTCTCACTCTCATTTATTCTGGATGTTAAAAGCAAGACATATATATCATTAACAGTTCTTTAGTACTCCTTTGTACAAAACAGGGGTGTGACTTGATCAAAATGAAAGTCATATAAGTAAACACACATCAAACACATGAACAGTGGTTCTTTCCGTGTGTATATAGAACATCAATTGACAGTCAAGGCTGGTAAATGTATGTGCACCCTATTTAATAGCTGGTAGAACCTAATTTATTAGTCAACAAAACTTTTCCATTAGTGCATATCAGTCATTGATAAGGATTTTTAGACCATTTTGAGATTTCTTGCTTGCTCTGTGGGTTATGCCACAAACATGTCAGTTTGGTTACAGCTCAGTCTACAAACAACATGGAACTAACTTTGAACTACCTCAAGCTGAGATAAATTCCCTTAATCTCAAAAAAGTTTTAAAGCTTTCTCAAAAAATAAATAAAATAAAATAAAAATATATAGATCATTTTATGTCTTAACCGTTTAACTGCCCCTACTTTGGTCTTTTAGACTAACTCTTTCCTTGGCTTAGATCTTCAGACTGTTCTGCTTGCTTTCTTGGTCAGTCGTCTTATTAGCATCATTTGCTTTCTTTCACTTTCATCACAGATATACTGCTCACAAATTTTTATAAATCAGTTGGAAATATCCCCTAATTTTTGTGAGCAGTGTTTTTTTTTCATTTCTCATGACTTTAACTTTTACACAATAAATCAATCCATTTACCAGCACTATCTCATATAAACAAACTGTACTGACTTAAATAGTGTGTCAGACAGGTGCAGCTCGTAATGCATAAGAGAAGCCTGTTAATGCAAAATAACTTGACCCATGTGACCATACCATGCCATATAGGCAGTGTAGTTCACAGATCTCCCTTCTTTGATTGTGTAGAGTACCTCTGCCACCCTCTGTACCTAGATGATGCTGGCACTCTGACAAAAGCATTCTCCACAGTTCTGAGTAAGGCATGGTTCATATCAACTGAGCTGTTTAAACAGGAGCAGACTAAGATATTTTGTTTTGATGTTTGAGCAAACTTACTTTTAAAACCTTGGATAATTTCAGGTAAACTCTAATGAAATTCATATGTCTGCGAAAGCAATCTGCTCCCAGTTCTCAGGGCACCTGGTCCGAGGTAATAACTGCATAAATGTTAATATACAAGATTCAGGTTCAGTTCACTTCAGTTCTTTTTACACATTGTGCCTGAAAAACTTGACAATATCTTTAGTTTTTTATCTTTATTTTTTGCAGCAAATGTATTATTTGTACTTCTTTAAAAGGTCTGTTTTTCATTACGATTGGCCTTTGCAGATAACAAATATTAATAAGTTATAAGTATCTCAAACTATACTATTGAATATAATTTCTATTTCATGCTATGTTGATAAATGTGTATCTTTTTTATTTAAGGAAAGGTCATTTTAAGTGTGACTGAGTATGGCTGATGCGTCTGCCCCTGCATGTTGCATGATCTCCATTGCTTTTTCCGTGTGTGTATTGCAGTGCTTGTTGTTCATGGACCGGTTGTGTGCGGTGCCACTCTTAAAATGGACACCTTTAGAGCACCAGAGGTGAGAATAATGTTGTCCCCCCAGTTAAACTAAATGAATGACATGCTGTTGAACTTACAATGAGTTCTACCATTATTATCTTTACTGATCACTAGTGCTGGGTGGCATAGTGGTTTAAATTTCACATGTGGTATGAATTTATCATATACTGTCATGCCATATACCATTTCTTGTGAAAAAAAAATATTTTGAGATGAAAATCAATTGAATATATAATAAATATAAATATAAATATCATGATGTATTGTTGTATAAATTTACATAAGTCCGTTGTGTAAAACATTAAAAAAAAGGAAATTTGCAAATCCTTTTCTAACCATATTCAATTATTTTAAATAAAAAATTCAATTACAAAGACAAGATATTTAATGTTCAAATGGATAAACTTGATTGTTTTTTTACAAATATTCACTTGAATTTGATACCTGCAACACGTTCCAAAAAAGCTGGGACAGGGGCAACAAAAGTCTGGGAATGCTGAAGAATGCTCATAAAATGCCTGTTTGGAACTTTCCACAGGTTAACAGAATAATTGGAAACAGGTGAGTGTCATGATTGGGTATAAAGGAAGCATCCCCTGAAAGCGAGGATCACCACTTTGTAAACAACTGCACAAGCAAATAGTCCAACAGTTTAAGAACAACTTTTTTCATTGTGCAATTGCAAGGAATTTGGGGATTTCATCTCCATCTAGCTTTAAATGAACTAATATCAGTTGAAATAGATTCAGACTGATGCATGATCAATACTTGGTCACACCAGCAATTTCAGCTGTAAGATTGACACATCTTGAGTTCATTAGAGACTGGAACATGTTTTTTTTAAGGATTGTCCTGTACAGTCATACCTTGGCACTCACCCAACTCGGATTTCATCAAATTCAGTTGTTGCCACATTTTACTCAGAAAAGAAATTGTCTCGCCAGTTGTTTTTGTTTGACACTCAATGCACATGGTTAAACTTGTATGAGTGGAGATGCGCAACTTGTATCATCCGAAACACAAGGATCACAAGTCAGTATCACAATAGCTTTTGCTCAGTGCAAATCTCTGCTATGTTACATCTACAGTACACTATTCCTAGTCCACATAACCACCACAGGTTTTAAGAAGGTTAATGAGAACAACCAAACAAAAGGAAAACTGTGAGAACTATTGCCCATTACTTTACTCTTCTGTATATGTTGGGCATCCAGGCATCAACCAGCTAAGTAGCAGTTACCTGAATTCACCAATGGACTAGAATTGGTAAATTGGTTTATATTTATGTGCATCACATATTCAGACCCCCAGTGACAATACAGTTAAAGCACAGACTCAGCAGAACACTTGCCAATGTCTACACTTTTTTGGATTTATGCAACTAAACCCACATTAATCTCATATTTGCTCTATATTGTCAAAAGGCGTGACCAAACATTGTAAACCTGCATGCATGGCTTGGGAAGTGTTGCAACTTGCATAGAAGTTGCATACCATCACACAGTTCAATTCGAGTTTATATGGTACCTGAACTGATGAGGAACACTGAAAATGAAGAAAAAAGCATGGTCTGGTGCTTCTCTTTGTAATGCTCTAATGTAAAAGATTGTAATGCTTTGTTTTTGTGGTTGGATTTTGTGTAGTGGGTAGTGTACCTCCTGGTGAGAGATTGTTGACCGATTGGCCTGCCTTTACAATGCACTTGAAGACATTTTCTCAGTTGACAGACTTTGTGAGGGGGCACATCATTGGACTAAGAGAATTGGCATTTCAACAATTTCAAATAGATGATTGCATCTAGGTCATTCTGACATAGCTATCAAGAGGTGCTGGGTGCAGTGGTTACATGAGGGCATGCATATACATGACGAACAGACCCTGGTGTCATAAAGGAGAAACCTGGACACCTATGGACCGTATCGTCTTTAGCGTTGAATCCAGGTTCTGTTTGGTGTACTATGACAAGTGGGTTTGAGTATAAAGACCTTGTGGTGAACGCTAAAAACCTGCGTTTGTTGTGGAGCGACAAGCTGCCCCAACTGGTGAGTGATGTTCTGTGAAGCATATGAAAGTGGTCACCCCTAGTAGTGATCTGAGGGGCACTCACTGCTCAGTGATATGCCCAGGACATCTTGCACCCACATTTGTTGCCTCTCATGGAAGGGCTTCCAACTGGCTTTTTTGAGCAGTATAATGCTCACTCAAGCAAGTAAAGATTTTCCAGAAGTGTCTACTCCAAAATGCTTTCTTGTCCTGTACAGATACCAGATTTTATCACCAAGCAAGCATTTAAGGGACCTACTGGAACACTGTAGCTTCAGCAAACTGAGTGTGGAGGATTTAGAGGTCCAGCTGTGAGCAAATAAATATGCGATAGAGTCATGTCTATCAGTCAACAGTCTCTCACCAAGAGGTACACTACCCAAAAGTAGCAAAAAAGTAAAAAAAATATTATAGGATCATGATCTAGTAGCTGGTTGGTTTAGTAACTGTTAATTTAAGAATATATAAAGTGTACTTAAGGCAGTAAATGGGACAGAGAATAAGCAAAACAGTCACTACTCAGTTCTATTACATTAGGAATTGGATTGACTAACACAACCTTGATTTGATTAGGCCATCCTCTGATAATCTTATTCTTAGTGTGTGACCATCTGGCACCCCACCTCTCTTTATGTAACAATTACATTTTCTGTCAGTAGTCACAGATTTTTTCCATCCTCAAATCAAGACTATATTAGATTTTTTTGTTGTTTTTGCTCTCGGTGCAAACTTGCATTATGTAATCGGGTGTATCGTGACACATTTGCATTTGCCGATTTACATTTTATTCGCTTTGCAGATGGTTTTATTCAGTGTAACGTAATTTACTGAGGGGCAAGGATCACCAAGTTTGCATATTTGTTGTGTGCACCGTCAAGCATAGTTGTGATGCATCAAGTATAATCATAGCTCTACCCTTTTTATCCTGATTAGAGTCACAGGGGAAACTGGATCCTATCATGTCGACTCTTAGGCATCACCAGTCTTGCCTGTGTGATGATGGACCGCAAATTTTGTGCAGTATATTAGTATATTAACTGCTCACATTTGGGGGTATTTAATTATGTTATATTTCATTTTGAAATATCCATTTTTGTGAGCACTGTATATGAACTACAACCACATGTTACATTGCTATTGGAAACATGACCGCATGTTGGACTTATAGGTGACTAACTTCTAAGGCTAGGCTTTATAATTGACTTTTTGACTCTTTTTATAGTGTGGGTTTCATTTTATTTGAACATCATAGAGTGTTTACACACGTTGTAAATCGATATCTTGTGAAAGCTTGTAATTGCACTGGTCAATATCCGCTTCATGTTTCATTGCTTTTCATTGTCTCTACATACATACTGTATGAAATATCATTCTAATAACTGTCCTTGACTGTCAGTTTGCTTCAAGCATATATGCTGGTTTAACCTAAATGTTTGCTAAATTAAAATGTACCTACCAAGATATGGAGAATATGGAGTTTGTGACCAATGCGGGAGCTTATAAAGGAAACAATGTAGCAGGAATTGTTCAGAGAAGGTAGAAGAGAACGATCGATTGTATTAATTTTTACAATTCCTTTTTCTTTCTTTCTCTGTATGGTTTTTTTTAGCACAAAAAGTTTGGAAATATAAAGACGTTTGTGGAGGTCCAGCTTCAGACCAGCATGGTTAGTAAAAATCAAATATCCACAATTCACAAATCCTCATATTCACAAAAAGAATACATAATTAATATAATAATTGCTGGCTAGAACAGTATATTACCACTGTTTATACTTTTTAATCTGTTTTTTTATGTGACGTTTTTTATTATAATATTACATGTATGATGTTACATGCATGTATAGAGGATCACTAATAAAACGTTTGAATCTTTGAAACCTTTACATTCCTTTGTACACAAGGTGATATTTGTCATTGTGTTTATATATGTCATTGGTTTAAACCCAGGCACAGATTGATACTAGCTTAGTCCTCTGTATGTGCTAGAAGTTAATCCAGCCTTTAAGGAAGCCTTCCCTTGTACTTAATTAATATTATTAATTTGTAAACAAAAGTGAAGCATTCATATGAGGGAAGGAGGGAGAGATATGTGTGTTTGTGTAATTGTAAGTGAGTATTTGAGTTACTAGGCATGCACTTTACCAGTGCTCAGCACAAGTGGATACCAGTAAGCACACAATTAGAATTAGGGCTGTGAAAAGGTAGGTAAATCAAACAAAGAGCTGAGCACAAAATGGTTTCACAAACAAAATGGAAGTCTAACTCTTAACAAGCTTAGGCTGAGATGGCTTCATCAATCTCACAAACTCAAATAAATAAATTTCCTTTTTTCTAACTTCTTTTGTCTAATTTCTAGACAACTGTCATAAAAAGAAAATCTCATAATCTCTTAATCTTGTAAAAAGAAACAACGCTAATGTTACTTCTTGGTCATTTAGCAAGATGCAGCTCATAATGACCATGTTCAGTTTTTTAATTCTAAATTATCTAAGTGACCATGTCATTGCTTTTGAGCTTTGACTGTGCAGTGTGCCCCTTCCACCCTCCGCTGACACTATGATAGATTAGTCTTAGCCCACTCTAGGTGGATTCTCATCAAAAGCTCCAATATTTTTTAAATACATTTCAACAATAATTAAACTATTAGAAATGTGTCTTTGTCCGAATTACTGACAACCCAAGTTTGAAATTTAACGCATAAACAGAAGGGTTTATTGTGGGGAGAACAGGAGAGAGATTGAGTCAAACCAATATTGAAACATGGTGCTGGGAATATACACTGATGGGATGGGGGTGTTTTGCCACTGTTGAGTTTATTGCCATCTAGATATGGACATTTTATTTAAAATGTATATTGTATATGTAACAAATCAACCAGAGATGTATCCCCTTAATAAATAATGCAATCTGAATAGATCATCAAATGGCCATTTAAAGCTGACATTTCCATGATATGCAAAGTGAAATTAATAATCTTGAGAAAATTGAATGGTAAGCAGAGTGACTCATTAAACACCTACTTGTAGATTTTAGTGTTAAAGAGTTAATACCATACAGATGACATTTGTCTCCGTTAAGTACTTTCATGCTCAGTCCAATTGCTACTGGAATAACAGATACAGTTTAAATCTTGGCCCAGGATTCATCTAAGTACTGCTAGATTTAACATCACACAGGTGTTTTCTTAACAATATAAATATATTTGATATCATCCTGTCATAGCTGTGTTTGTAAGAAACCGTGTTTGCTAATAAGTATATCCCTCTTTGTTTCGACCTTTTTTAAGATGGTGGGAATAGTGCTTGGTGCTTGCATCGTCATTGTCTTCATTGCCACCCTCATCTTCTTTGTCCTGCGCAGGATCCACCTTCGGAGTAAGTACTGACATTCTAGAATAACTATAATCTAATATGTTCACGTGTCATTTTTCTCAGATGAATTGTCATTTTTCTCAGATGAATTGATGATTAGTTATTTTATTTTATATTTGCAGACCTTGCGGCTCAAGAAGCCCCCAAATATCGCTTCCGCAAAAGAGATAAAGTTTTATTTTATGGAAGAAAGATCATGCGAAAAGTGTCTCAGTCCACTTCGTCTTTAGTTGGAACCTCATCATCCTCCTCCTCTCGTCCAAGACTAAAGAAGAAACAGAAGATGCTCAACATTGCCAAAAAGTAATGCTTGAGAGTGTCTTTGTAGTTGAGCTGTCTGATATAACTTCATTATTATTTCTGATAATGACATATCATGGATATCTGCAATACTGACAGGCTCTGGAATTTCAGTATGTATCTTAAGACAAGCATAATAATTGCAGCCTGTTTATGGTTGAAACCATGTTTTGGTGGCTCCATATTAACAAATGTAATTTTAAGCTTTGAAAATGTTGGTTTTTAGCAAACCGATTATTTTGTACTCTCCCTTGCCTTAGGATCCTACGCTTTAAAAAGGAGATGCCCACTTTGCAGAGGAAGGAGCCTCCCCCGTCAGTACTGGAGGCTGATCTCACTGAATTTGATGTAGCTAATTCGCACCTACCCTCAGAAGTGCTTTATATGCTCAAAAATGTGCGGTAAGCAAGTGTACACCTCGGTTCACTTGTAATTAGTGATGTTGTTTTATGTAGTTTAACTTTTAATAGATCTGGGATATCTTGATTCTTGGTTTTGTGGGAGGAAGCCAGAGAACCTAGAGTAAACTCGCACAGATACATAGAGGATAAGCAAACTTCCCAACAGGCAGAATCTGGAATCGAACCAGGGATCTCTGAACCTGTGAGGCAATCACTTGTGCCACTGTGCCGCCCTTAATCTGGAAAATATAAAGCACATTAGCAGGCTCAGTTTCTTTGAACAACTAGGCTCAATTGGTTGACAGACTGTTTTTTGCTTACAGAACTGAAGTGTTTTGTGTGTCTTTTTTGTGTTTATGTAGTGTGCTTGGCCACTTTGAGAAGCCATTGTTTCTGGAGCTGTGTAAGCACATGGTATTTCTCCAGTTCCAGCAGGGCGAGTATGTTTTCCGACCTGGGCAGCCCGACAGCAGTATCTATGTGGTACAGGACGGTAAACTGGAGCTCTGTCTTACTGGACAGGTGTGTATAATGAACAGTTAAACTGTTAACTGCTATTATGAATGGGTTATGCACTACATATACACACACACACAATTACTGGTACTGATGCTGTACAATAATCACTCACTTTTGGCGTTACAAATTGTTTCAAGGCGTCTAATGAAGGAAGACAAGTTCACCATTAAAATTAACAAACCATATCTTTATGTCTTGTACTTTTTAAAGTGAGGCAGGGCAGATGGTTAATAAATGGACTTGGGAAATGGAAACCTATGGAGGTATAATCTTGAATATCACTGATACGTTTGGTACCATCTATTTGCTTCATATTAAGCTGTGGGCATTAGGAGTAGTGGATGTACAGTTTCCACCACATTTGTTATTTCCCCTGGTAATGCTAAGTACAAAGAGTATCTGATATATTTTGGTGAATTAGCTTAATTCCTTACTGACATAATGGAAAGCTCCTAGCTCTAACTCAAGTAAATCTCGTCTTAGAAAAGTCTCTGATCAATATATATATATTTACAAAAAAACTAAACACTGCCACAAAAAACACTACCACAGTTATTGGTACCCATGCATTTAATACGGTGTACAATCTATCTTTGCCAATAAAACAGTACTTAGTCTTTCTCATGTTAAAGAATGTCTAAGAGAATTTGACTGTTGGGTCACATTATACACACTGTATATACCCCAGTAAAACTGGACGTTTCTAGGCCCTCTGGTCAACTTACTAGGTAAAATATAAATTAATAAATGCTTAAGATACATTTTGTGCATAAGGTTGCCGAATAAATTTACATCCATCACGGTTGGATTTTCCTAATTCTTTCATTGTCAGATTGTTTTAATTTGTTTTACTTATCTTTGTGCATATGATTCAATAGAGAATCATTACATAAAACATTTCGTATTACAATATGTAATAATCAACTAATAATCACAGGGTGTACATGCTGCATGACTTTCAATTTTCACATCAATAGCCCAGGACAGCTCTGCTACTAAGTTAAATATGATAATTTTATAGTTAACCAATAAATATTTGTGTTAATACCTGTGGCACTCTTTAAATGTACAGAACATTCTTCTGACTACTCAGTTAGTCAAGGCTGATGATCCTGAAAATACAGACGTTTGCCCATTTTTAGTTTCAGTGATAAACCTTGGCTGTTGCTTATTGCTAGTTATCAATTCTTTCATTTTCATACCCAAGTAATACACTTCAGGCTCATGGTGCCCTAGTGCCTATTTGGCAGCACAACGTGAGAAAACACACATAACACACATATCCACACACACGTTCACTTACTCACACTAGATCACATTTAGAGGGACCAACTGATGGGGAGAACATGCAAACATCACATAAGCAGGGACTGGGCTGCAACTTGAACCCAGGCCACTGGGTATGTAAGGTGTCACAGTGCTGATCAATAGTGCTAATGTGTTACTCCGTGTTACTTTCTGGATTTATAATACAGACAGATTTAGAGTTCTCTCTCTTTGTCTCTGACACTCTCTGAAGGATGGAAAGGATGGTGTGGTGAAGGAGGTGTACCCAGGTGATTCAGTTCATAGCCTACTGAGCATTCTTGATGTCATCACAGTAAGTGGCACCCATTTTACGCACCAATGCTGCCTCCACTTTCAACCATTTACAAATGTAAGAACTTTGTGAATTCTCTTATTAATCTCTTATCTGAAATTACTTTTTCTGACTTTAGTCTGATTTAAATCTAATATCACATAAACATATGTCATACATATATAAACATACAGTTAAAGTGTGTTGACTGAATGTACCTCAGTGCATTACATAAAGTCCACAAAACTACATGACTTTAGCATTAAATAAAATTTAATTGGAATGTGTATGTTGAGGTAATAACACAATGGCATTGTGATCATTTTCCAAATCTAGCAGGTTAAGGGATTGAAGTAACTCAAGAAACTCAGTTTCTCAGAATTCAAATTCAGATAGTAGCATCATTTCCAAGTCATGCCTAATAAAATTATAAGAATAGATAGGTTAAATTAGAAGTCAAAGTCTGCAGATGCAATTCTGAAAGTTCTCTGAGGACAAATTGCAATTCAGAGGAAAGAAAGAAATAAGAATGCCAGCTGGCAAGGATATCCAACAAAACTCTAGAAAAAAAAGTTGTAAATGTGTTTTAAATACTGCAGTTCAGAGGCTAAATCCATAATGATCAGGTATGTGTGCCTCCTACTAGTGACAAACATTAGTTGTTTCATTTTATCATGAGATTTTTCATGGATGGCTACAATGTAGTGGTGGTGGTGGTATTTACATTTTGAGATTCCTAACATTTTGTTGAAGTGTGCTTTATTAAAGTGTATTTAGAAATGTTGTACTAGCCTAAATGAGCTAGAATTTTATCAGTAGAGATATTAATTTGGTTTCTGTACAAAGTTGCAGAGTCTGGTTGCAAAGTTTAAAAAAAAATCATGTTGATATTGTTGGTAGATTCCCTAGTTTGTTCCATGTTCCGTATCTGAAATCACAAGTTGAAAAGCAAATTTTTCCTATGTGGTCTTAAAAACACATATCAAAATGATAAATGCCATACTTAAACTATAGTGTATGTCTGTAGGGTCACCAAAAACCATACCGGACAGTGTCTGCCAGAGCTGCTGAGGTTTCTACAGTCCTGCGGCTGCCTGTAGAAGCCTTTCTGTCCATCTTTGAGAAATATCCTGAGAGCTTAGTGCGTGTGGTGCAGGTATGTGTGAATGTGTTTGCTTCTGGTTTGCGCTGTTACAGTATGAGTACCATACAGAGATTATGATGTATAAAAATAAAGATTCTTTTTTGTAGATCATCATGGTGAGACTGCAAAGAGTGACTATTCTGGCTCTACACAACTATCTAGGCCTCACTAATGAGCTTTTCAGCCATGTAAGATATACAAAAATACATAACAAATACAGTAGATGCCACATCTGCTAAACAATACACTGTGTCTGATCCTATTCATCTCGAGTAATATCACAGTCTGTGCTGACATTTTAGGTGCAGTAAACATTTGATACATCTGAAACATTTTTTAAGGCTTTTGAATATATAAGAAAAAGCAATGATATTGTGGATTAATAAATGTCATAATTATGCAGTGATAAGCCTAATTAACAAATGTCATAATTAGGACATGTATTAATTAGGCATATTATAATGAATAATCAATAAGCTGTTTTTTAGCAAATAAAAAAGTAAAAATACTATATAGGTATTCTACATTGGTTTATATTATGATTTAAAATGACCTGCAAGTGTGGCATAGATTTACATATATAGCCTTGACAACTTTATTAGGTACAGCTTGCTAGTATCAGATTGGACCCAATTTTGCCTCCAGAAACCAGTTTAAGATCACTTGAGCTTTTACCCATGGAATGTTATCTGCTTGAAGAAGCCATCTGAAGAATGGTACACTGTGGACTTAAAGAGTTGGATAACAACATTACTCAGCCAGGCTGTGGTGTTTAAACCATGCTCAGTTGATGCTCAGAAGCTAAATTAAGGGGCCCAATGTGTGCCAAGAAAATATCAATCCACTCATGACACCACCAGCAGCAGCCTAAACTATTGATAAAAGACAGGATAGATGTATTTTGCCATAGAGAACTACTGCTCAGTGGATATTTTCTATTTATTCTCACTCACTATCTCTGTATACCTATAAGATTAGGACTATGTGTGAAAATCCCAGTAGATCAACAGTTTCTGAAAAACTTAGACCAGTTCGTCTAGCACCAACAAGCACACCACAGTCAAATTCACTTAAATCACATTTCTTGCCCATTCTGATGACAGGCCTAAATTAATTGCGTTTGTGTCATGTGATTGGCTGATTAGATGTTTGATATTTACATATTCGAACAGGTGTACCTTATTAAGTGGCTAGTGAGTGTATATATTTAAATGAAATAAACATTTGATCAATTATTTGTATTATGTGTCAGATTTTATATGACTTACCTTTTAAACTTATGTATAATATATATATTTTTGCTTGATTGTATGTTTAGTAATACAGCTTGTGTCGGACTACTTGTCCAAAAGTGTTAAAGTGCTATAAAAAACTAAAGTTTCTTCTTATTATTATGGAATATGCTTTTCAGGAGATGCAGCCATTACGGCTGCCCCCTCTCTCCCCACACACCAGCCGTGCTAGCCCTGTACGACACAGCAAACGCTTTAGCAGCCTCACTGTGCCAGAGGACCAACGGGATGCTGCTGTCAGAGATGCCACTGGTAAAAACCTAGTTGTGAATTGGGCAGGGAGAGAGGCAAACCCTTAGGGTGAAGACCAGAGTAGAAAGAGATGATAACCTTATCCAAATGCCACTGTGTTTGTCTTTAAGCTGATTATATACACAAAGAATGTACCATTTGGACATATTACTTTTTAATTTGTGCCATTTAGTCCCATCTTGTTCCATTGAAGAAAATTATTAGTTTTTTAAAGATGTGACAGAAATCACCCCCAGAAATAATTTATATATATCTCACAGTGGGTGACAATTACATTATATATATATCCCCAGTACTTAATAAAATGGAGGTCTTATAAAATAAGGAAACAGTGTGTTAGTGGCTTCTTTAAACAGCTGTGAAGTTGCGATGGCTTTCTCCATCAAAATGTTCACAAAATGTAAATTAGTTTCTTTAATTAAGTATTTAATTCAGTTTTGAATATACATGTTGTTTACCTTCATTGTTTATGGTACACACCTTAAAACATTACACGTGGCAAGCGGTTACCACAGTTTGCCATACAGCTCCAGAGATCCTTGGTTTGATACCAGGCTTAGGCTCTGCCTTTGTGGAGTTTGAATATCCTCTCTGTATCCATGAGGGTTTACTCCAGGTATACACACACAATATCAAATCATTTACCAATAGCATCTCATATAAAGTATCCGCATTGATGCTGACTTCCTTTTAAACAGCCAAGTGCAGTTCGCTATGACTAAGTACTGCTACTTTCTTTGCTATCTTTTGACTCACAGTGCTGTTTTGGAATGCCAGCTATAGCCAATCTTTCCATAGTAAACAATATTCTTATATGACAGTCACACTCTGATTATTCATGCATGAATCCATATGAATTGATCATATTGACACAAGGGGGAGGGGGAAAGGTATAAGTATTTACTCTAAAATACTGTTATGTTTACAGCTATCTCTTGGTTTTAATGTTATGGATAACTAAAAAGCTGAATAAAGCATTTTCTTTCTTTGTTGTGTAATGGAGCTGTTGGGGAGCATGGGAAGGAAGGCAGCACCATTCCAACACTAAGCAGGACAATCTCAATGCCTGTTGACATCTCTGGTAAGTGTACCCCTGTTTCAGCGGTGCTAGTCTAGCTAACAAAATCAGTTATGTAAGATTTATAGTCATAGTTCATAACATGAAACGTTTACAACATGGGCATTGCATTTTTGTGACCTTATGGAGGCTGATTTTAGGCAAGTGAAGAATGTATGATGGCAGTCAATGAATACATGATAATATTTAAACTTATACATACATTCACTGACAAAAAAAATGAATGTCAGATTGTTGCAAAATTCAGAATGCAGTTACAGCACAAGCAGATATGGCATTAAAATTATTTTACAGACTCTCAGAGGCTATTTTGTTGGGTAATTTACCTCTTGGTGAGATTGTTGTTTTATAGTCATGGCCAGAATTAACACGTTTGCTCACAGATGAGCTTATAGATAGTCCACACAAGTTAGCCAAAGCAGGTGTCCCAGGTGACATAAAAAATGCTCGCTTGGCGAACAATTCTGATTATCGAGCAGGCCAAGGAAGTGTTGCACTCTGGCTGAGACATTCCTGGGATACCCTTGCTGTGCACTTATTCTGTCGAAAAATTCCCGCTGTAAGTTCTGCCATAAGTGGTAACGTGGCCACAGGATGTCCTGCACATATCACTGATCTGATAGTGTACCTTGTATCACTACTAGGAGTGAAAAATTATTGTATGCTATGCCTCCTGCCATGAAGTAAGCAAGTAAGCATTTCATTTTTATTATCTGTATTTTTTACATAAACTGTAGATAAACTGTCTTCCAAACTGTATATGTTAGTACTTGTGAAGCAAAGTTACAGAATCGCACATTGTATTAAAAATTGTATTAAAAAGACATTAATTCATTGACTGAATCTTATAGAGCCAGCGAACATATTGTCACATTGCTGAAGTTACTAGATTACTGTGTAAATGTAAAATGTCTTCCTAATTACCAGAAATTCCCTGACATTTGAAACATGACATAATGCAAAATTGTTGTGCACATACATACACACCTCAAACAACCAAGCATTACAATATCCGACAGGTGAAAAAATAACATTGACAGGGTGTTGGTTTAAGTAATGTTCTACTAACATTTATGAGGATGTTACTTTAAAACAGACCACCTATCAGAACATTGTTTAGGGCCAAGTACACCCCTTTATTGCAAAGCCACTCCCTACTGGCAGTGGCCTTTTTCTGCAGGATAATACTCTCTGCCACACTGCAATTGATTTATGGAATATTAAAAAGTTTAATATGTTAAATCATTCTCTATGCACCCAAATTCTCTTGATCATCTGTTTATCAAGCATTTGTGGGATTTGCCGGACAAACAAGTCTGATTCATGGAACTCCAGTAACACACTTTTTTAACAGTTAGGATAGTTTATACATTCCCTAGCAACATATGTGTAATAAGAATTAAATGAATGTTTTCTCATAGCAAATGAAATGTAGGCCTTAACCTGCACAACAATAAAGCTCTCACAGAATGAATGCTTAAAATAGTCACACAGTAGTCTATGCAGATGATCATATAAATCAAGGTGTGTTTTTTTTCCAAACATCAGTAGAGCGGTATGGGAAATCTTATCTTCTTTGGTTTGCAAATCTCATGTGTGTTTTTCAGGAATGCAAAAGAGCCTACGTTCAGATTTTGATATGGCATATGAGCGGGGACGCATTTCTGTCTCCGCCGAGGATGGTTCACCTGCACCAACAGTGTTTACACGGGTCAGCCCCTCAGCAGCATGCATGAAATTTAAACACATGTTACAAGTTACTACTGGAATAAAACACAATGTACAGATACAGTACTCTGCAAATGTATTGACTCCTTGGCAAAGCAAAAATGGTTATAAGAAATGTACATTTTGATAAATAACCTTGATCTCAAAAGTATACAAACTCCAACATTTAGTTAAAATCCAATTAGACTGACAAAAACTCACCAAGAAAATTGGTTTTCATACTATTTTCATTTCATACTATACACAATTGCCCTTTGCCAATTAAACAACATTTAATTTTCTATAACATCTAAGGTTAGAGAATACAGAGCAGGAAATTTGAGATCATTCCTCTTTACAGCATCCTAGGTCCACTCTTATGCACTCTCTACTTTATCTCATCACACAAGTTTTCAATGGGGTTTAAAACAAGGGAATGTTGTTACGATAGCAAGTGGTGTTTTATTTGGACCCAAGTATGCGGAATAGGTGTATCCCACGACGTATAATAAGAATGGGGAAAAAATGAAAAACAACAAAAAGGGGTATAAGGGCGGAGCGTAAAGACTCCTAACAAAACAAAACCGAAAGTATAAGTTGGCAAGCCAAGGTTGCGCCCCAAATGGGAGCAACGCGCGACCTAGTCGCGAAAGGATACCAAAGCGTCAGTCGGGGCAAAGCTGCAGAAAGCACAGCTTGCAGGACGTCACTAATGGTTTGAGGCACGGAGGTGATCCAAACGCCAGGGGGCGAAAGTGAGCTCGAAAGTGCATGCAAAGCTAAAAAACCAAAACCGGGATACGTCTTATAGAGTGCGTCTTTACCCGGTGGTTACTCTAGTCGGGGCACACCTCGAGCCAGCCACCGACTAGAGTCCGACTCAACAGAGCGCAAGAGCGCCGGACAGTGTCCTTCTGACACAAAGACCGATAGTTCCGTAATGGCGACCGGCGAGGACGGCCGAACGCTCCGAGGGGAAGGTAGGAACCCTAACATTAGCGGCTCATTTTTAAATTGTCATTGATTTATATGTCTGTGTGTGACTATTAGGGTGATGGAAGTCTGTTTATGGGGAAGTGGCTTTTGTTTCTTGAACTTGCTTTAACTTTCATGTCTGAAACACAAACTTTCTGAGTAAGCAACTTAAGCAACGTTTTGCTCAGTAGTGCCTTTTCTCTCTCTAATACACAAATCTTCATTTAGGAAGCCTTAACTAACACTAGTGATCTACTGCATCACATCATCTCCTGTATTTGTTTCCAGATTTGTTGTATCTGTCATTAACACTCAGCAATAATAAATAACTGCCCAACTGTGCTACAGCTATTAGTTCTAGCTCAATTTTATGATGATCAGCTGTATGAACACGTACTGCAGTACATCATCCATAAATCAAATCAAATCTGCAGTTTATTTGTAAACATCCAACAATAAAGGGCATCTGTTACAACACCTTACATTTGGCCGTATGTACTTTGAATAAACCTAGAATGCAGAATTACTGTTTTTCACTGGTCTAATGAAACAGCGATACTTTAGTCAAGTTAGTTTATTGAAATTGTGTCCTTTTCCCTTTTGAGCTGCGTGAATAACTACATTGTATGTAAATATTCATGCTTTCCCATTCTAATGCTAATCCATTTTTATTTAGGCAAATAAACGGGTGGCTGGAAAACGTACGGTATTATGTAAATGTGTGGGTAATTTTATATGCTTTTACATTGATTTTTACATTAAAAATTACATGCTTTCCTAACCTATGGAGGGAACAATAAATAGGATGTATTTCTCCATTTTTGTCTTGACCTTGTAAGAAACTGGTGGTTTCTGGAAAGGCAAATGTTTGCATGTGGAAAGTTGTCAGATGTAATAATGAACTTTTTACTCAGCTTATTTTAATTACACCAGGGAGGCCTAAAGCTTTGCATAAGAATCTGTTTGTCATTTGTCTATCTGTGCACTCAATCTCTAATATATGGTGATTCCTAAGTGTGTTCCTGATCTGAAAAAAAGTCACACCAAAACACTGACTAAACGCTGACGTGAAAATATAGTTCTAACTCTAATGGAAAGCACATAAAGTACTACATGAAATACTACTTCCACCATACTGTCACTGATGTGTAAACCAAATGTATGAACATATAGAGACGATGTACAGTAAAAATAAAACAAAGTTCCCACACTTATATTAAATGTTTTGTTGTTCTTTCACTTGCTTAATAATACCTTGGTGAGTTTTGCCAATCCCTTCAAGCATCACATTATTTCCTCCCATTGTTCCTGATTTACACACCCAATATTTCTGAAAAGTAATCCAGATAACTGTTGCTAATAAAGCTATATAATGTGTACTAGTGTTCTCCAGTTTTACTTCTACCTATTTTCTAACTCCTAGCCTCTACGTTTCTGAGTACAAGCTTGAATTAGAGCATTTAAACTCGAAGAAAGACTAAGACAAACAACAGTAAAGTTTTTAAGATGGTGTCATGATTGTTACTTCCCCAGCAGATGGCATCAATATGCCTCAATTGGGAGAGTAGTTTCTTCACGAAGGCTCTTCAAACCTACATGCTAATGACCAGTGTGGCTGATCATCCACACATGATTTCAAGAGATCTCTGTCTAGCTGAAATGACAGGAGGCACACCAACACTTTGTGTCATCAAATGTGGAAAAAGCACTTTTTTGAATAAGAAGAATGATTCATATTCATAAGAATAAAAGAAACTGCTTATAATATTTGCATCTGTTCTTTTTTCTTTTTCATACCAACGTATTTATTTATTGATAAGTTTGCCAGCCAACACTTTTTTAGATCATTTTCCTTTTCCACTCTACCAGTGCACCACTGGGCAGCAAAAGGTGTCCACTGGAGCAATAGATGGAGAAAGAGCAGAAAATTGGCAGAATAATTCATATAATGAGCATAACATAATAAAAGATGACTTTACATTTACGTCAGTTACAGTTTTACAATCCAAGAAATTAAGGGATAGGGTGCGCAAGGAACAAACAGTTGCCGCTTGGCCTATGAACCCTTGGCCTATAACCCATGGTCCAGTACCCTGGCTGCTAATCCACCACATCCCAATTTAGTTGATAACGTTTGCCCATAGAGCTATCAGAGCTATCATTCTTTATGAAAGTTTGCTTAGCGCATCAACAATGCAATGAGCAATGCTTCATGGAGTTACGTTCCCTCCATTAAACCAACCAACTTAAGGAAAAAAATGAAAATAAAAAATGGACACGTTCATTTCGGTTGTCTTCAGACTCAAACTTGAATACTTTATTGCTTTGCATCTTGTCTCATATTTTAAGCCTGATATTTCACTATCAAACTAGTTTATCACTCCATTTTTAAACGTTTCTTCTTTTTCTTTGGGGACTTCTGCTTGCTCATCACTACAATCTCTTCTTTGCAGTTTCCCTTTCAGAGATTCCTTTTCACTCTTCTCTACTTGTTCTTTGCTTTTCAATATGCACAGAAACACGTACAAGGATCAGACATGCTCTGAATACATTTAGTCTGTACCACTAATCAAAGACCATTGTTCAACCATCTATGCCTTGTCAGACTGGTGTAGGAAATTGGGGCTAATCCTATGAGTCCTCATAGGATTCTGGAAAACAGATTTTCTTAGTTGTACTGACATGCTAGCTCAGTTTGTGAGTCTCTGGTTCCTTGTGCTGGAGATCTAGCCCAGCATCAGCATGAAATACGGCATGCACATCTGTGCCTACCTGAAGAGCTCCACAAATTAGCTTTATTCAGTTGATTAATCAATTTAATGAATATACAGCACAGCATATCATATAGTGATTAATACAATATTTACATTAAGAAATGATTGCAGAATATTTTTTAAGGAAATGTGTTGAATAAAAACCAAAGTTAGGCTGGGGCTGATCATAGAAAATATTGTTTTACTAGAGAAGGTTACAAAAATCACTATACAGGTTTCATTAAACTTTTGAAATCAAATAGACTATGAAATATCTAGGACTACGATTTCCATCAACAAACAATGGCTGATTAATTTTAGGGCAAGTACAGGGGAAAGGAGTCATAAGAATTTGTCAGAACAGTGGACTACAACATCACCTATTGAATGAAAGGTTAAAAGGAAGATTATCTCTCCATGCAATAACAAACGACCATAGAATATCCAGGCACACGTATTTTTATACAAAAAAATCATCATGAGTGGGTACATCCCTGCAGTCACATCCCTTTAAACAGAACACAACGTACAGCTAGGAACTTTCATATAATCAGTACTAGTTAGCACTTCATGTATGGACAACACTAACATGCTTAGTTTTGAGATGTCAGAAAGATGTGAAATAGAAAAACACTATATATAAATGCAGTGAAAACAAGGCTTAATTATAAAATACCATAAAATCATGGAAATTCAGTAATTGTACATGGCAGTTTGGGGGATCACAAGGAATCACAAATTGACTCACAAAACTTGTAGTAAATACCAAGCTATGAAAGATTTCACAACAAGATAGCAACAAACACCAGCTTTAAAAGCAGATTTATAAAAGTTCTGTATTCATTATGGTAAATTATAGAGAGTCAACATATGGAATATTGATTTTCAATACATTTCATCGTTAGAAATATCCTGATACGTGAAAATATGTAATGATCCAAGTGCTAGACCTTTGCTGTTTAATGAACAAATACGGTTTAGTAAACTTGTGGGTAGTGTGAATATATTTGGTACTATAAATATCTAAACATCTACATATACAGAGAATTGTTATTTTAGTAATGACTGTATAGAACGTATTGTCGACGATTGAACCTAAAAATTTAAAACCTGGATTTATAGATCTTTTCCACTGATATTCATTACAACCTTTGTGAGTGTCAGCATATCTTAGCCTTTTCAACCTGTTCCAATTTTTTTTTAAAGTGGTTTCTTGGCTGCTATCATTCCAAAAAGACTGTTCCTAATTAAGCTTCTTCAGACTGTTAAAGTGTCTACCTGGCATCCCAGTAAAGCTGCCAGATGCTACTATTGTTTAAGTGTAAGGGCAAGGCAGGTCATACTAAGTACTTGCCACTGCAGCCAATAAAAGCAGATTTTTCTTTTTTTGTTTTGTTTTAATACTGTTTACAAATGTTTCTGTATTTTCTAGTTGTATTAATAAAGAGAATGATACATAATTATATATGGTCATTATATCATTGCTAAAACAATGGTGTATCAAATAAAATGGTGGCTTAAGACTTTTGCACAGCACTGTACATATGGAAGTCCTTATAACTTCTGGGAACATGACTATGCACTTTCTGTAAGTATTAGATGGCTACAGATTGTGCATTGTCTTAATGTTTACTTACATCTTTTACATTTAAATGCATACACAGAGCAGTTGGATCTCGTTACTGTCCCTGGTTTAGTACTGATTTCTGAATTTTTTCACTGCTATTGTTATGTATACTTGGGTTCTAATTAAAACAATTAACAAATAAATCACAGAAATTATATTTTATGTTAGAATGATGCACCATTAAGCACAGATATAAGAAATGGTAGATGCCTTACCTTATATACACTATCAGTAGTTTCATTATCTGGGGAAGTTTCCAGTTTCAGATCATTGATTGTAATTGTGTCTTAAGTGAGAATGTACGGTTAAATCTAATCTTAGTTGTTAAAACTGTAACATTATCTGAATTTAGTGTTACTTATATGACCCACTGTTACACTGTTATCTGAAAACGGAAAAATAGCAGTTGAATGGTCAGAGAATGGTAGTTAGAAACTCCTCATCTACCTTGGCAAAAACAAACCTGACAACCTGTTTCCTATTTATTATGCATTTATTATGTTTCTGACCAAACCACTTATACCCATATCCTACAACTTGAGGCTTCAATCAGAACGTTTAAACAGTATGAAATCGTGTAATTTAGGATGTGAATGTTTTGGGGACAGTAACTTAACTTGCAATTTCACTAAAATGAGCAAGGCAAAGTGTGTCCAATTCTCATAAACCCACCATATGTAAATGTGATAGTTCATTGAAGTCCAACATAACCTATTTCATTTAAAACAATAAATTCAATTTTTTTTTGGCATACGGTTTGAAGTTAATTGAAATGATTAAAAATAAGTTTTCCTAGTGACATTCTATCCACGAGCACACCCATGAGGTCTAGTATAACCGACATGTCTTTGAAAAATATTTATGGGAAGTTATGGTGAGTTTTTTGTATTTTGGTTAAATATAATATCTTTAAATGTAGACTTAAAAACAGACCAACAACATCACGTTAGGTGCTGTTCACTGGGTAACTGTTATTACTTATGAAAATGTGACATTAAAAAACTATCAAGTTACAAAAGTATACCTGCTTTAAAGGTATTTTATATAATTGTACATTTTGACAGCACATGCTCTCTTAGGATGCAGAAATTGCTTACTTCTGCATATAAATATATTTTTTTAACAGGACAGACCAGACTCTCATCTCTGAACAAACAGGCACTGACCTAATGTAGAACTGAAAGTTGACCTTTCCAATATGGCAAAAGCATCTACCATTACTATATCCATGCAAACAAGTACTATTATAAAAAAGGGAAGGAAAGGTTAGTAGTAAAAAAGCTAATTAGGAAAACATCAACCAAGAAAGAAAAGAAAAAAAAAGCGATCAGAGAAGTACCATATTAAACCTGGCATCCATTACTTAGAATAATAAAAAAAACACAATCATACACTTTCACACACACACAGACACACACACAGACACACACACAGACACACACACAGACACACACACAGACACACACACAGACAC
>JAVSBV010000089.1:2114146-2134502 GCA_033117975.1 Parotocinclus spilosoma
CAGGAAGGAACCTAAAAGTATTGTTTTAAATAAATGTTCTATTTGTTTACATTGTCGTTTCATCTTGTCAATCACATCATTTAAACAAAATTTATAGACCATTGGAATTGAATCGCCAGACACAGAGATTCGCACCCCTATCAGCAACGTTCTACAACGGGAGAAGTATAATAGTTGTGTCTAGCAGTGTGCACGTTGAGTGGGTCGTGTTTAAATAGTCCAGCAGCACTGCGCTGAGCTACTAATACCACCACAACACAAAACATCAGTGTCATTGCAGTGGTGAGAATGATCCACCAACCAAACAGTACCTGATCTGTGGTGATCCTTTAAGTATAGGGAAAGTAATGAAGCATGAAACAAAGGGACTACAGTCTGTAATTCTAAATTAAAAAGTGGTAAGTGTCCGTTTAAGATTGCTTTCTCTGTATAGAACACTTTTATTAACTATTTTATATTAATTTTTTTTTTTTTTTTTTTTTTTTTTATATTTTAGACATGTATTGTGTATTTTTATGATCACTGTTGTACGGTGTCCTTGGGTGCTAGAAAGGCGCTTTGATATAAAATG
Organism: Parotocinclus spilosoma; assembly: GCA_033117975.1. Classification (NCBI taxonomy): domain Eukaryota; kingdom Metazoa; phylum Chordata; class Actinopteri; order Siluriformes; family Loricariidae; genus Parotocinclus; species Parotocinclus spilosoma. The sequence goes on from JAVSBV010000089.1 coordinate 2,114,718, forward strand.
CATTATTATTATTATTATTATTATTATTATTATTAAGTGGACTGATCAAACGGACAATGAGTGTAGGAACAAGGAGGTGTATCTAAAGTGATTGAGTGAGTCTTGCTAACACTTCTGCTTGCAATCTTAATCTTGTGTACTCCACCTTTGTGTGTGTGTAGGACGAGACAAAATCGGTTCGTCATAGAAGGAAGGACCCCAACGAGTCCAACACTTGCTCTGAGCTTTCTGATTGCTGACAGGAAGTAACAGTGTCCACTCATCCCAATATACGTAGTGGCACAGGAGCAAGGTCCATCTGGCCAGAGAAGTTGAGGAGGAAGATGGATGAATGGATGGATGGGGAACAACCCAAGATAGCTGCTAGAGCATGGTGGCATGCCTTCCTCTCGCACTGTGGAGGGAAAGAAAACGGAATGTGATCTCACTGTATGCGTGAGGTTGGTCACCCAATTTCAAAAAAGAATCCCTGACTGTATTTAGGGGCTCTACCTCTGATTTCCTAAGTAAGTTTTCCTCTGAGAGAGGATCGAGGATTACAACAGGAAGATATCACTGATGGTCCGAGCCATACAAACTGTGTGTGTGTGTGTGTGTGTGTGTGTGTGTGTGTGTGTGTGTGTGTGTGTGTGTGTGTGTGTGTGTGTGTGTGTGTGAGATAGCTGCTCCTCCTGCTATGGAAACCCACTGGAACTGTAAGATTGTGAATGAGTGTGAGTACTGACAGTGCTGCTAGGGTCAAAGTCAGGTTGGAAATCTAGGAATGCGGTGATGTGAGCAGGTCAGGAATGTGGGGCATAACCTAAAGAGGCAGCATTATAGGAATACTCCCTTTTTTCAGTAATGATCAAGAATGACTAATTATGGAAGGTTTAGGCCATTTGTTATAAGCTATATAAATAAACACCTATACAATAAAATGAAAAAATAAGCCCCATAATATAATTTGTTTCTTGATGCAAACATTATGAACAGATACACACTGTCACTGTTATTTAATTCAAATTGTTATTTCTCTGTGATAGAGCATATGCTTGAGACATTTTAATTTAGATTCCATTCAAACCATGGTATCTGATTTCCCACTAGAATATATGAAGTATATGATTATAGTTAGCGTTTAATTACACGGCTATCAAAATGAACATGTTATGAAATATACACTCACTGGTCACTGTGTACTTCACTATTAGGTACACCTTGTTTCTACTATTTTTGTCCATGTTATAACTTACTTTTTTTAGTATTAATTACAGCAGTTCCGTAATTATAGACTGCAATCCATCTGTTTCTCTACATACCTTTAGTCCCATTTGCTCTGTTCTCTAATGGTCAGGACCCCCACAGATCAGCTTATTGGGTGGTGGATCAATCTCAACACTGCAGTCACATTGATGTGGTTCTGCTATGAGTAGATAGGAAACAGTAGTTGCTGGATTTCAAACATCTTAAAGTCACTGTCCAGTAGTCTGTGTCATACAGTGGATTGTGCCTTCTCATAAAATACACAACTCCATTTTACTTTTATGCTAACCATAACTTACTGACTTAGAACAGAACATTGTATAGAAGTAATACAGTAAAAGTTCGTTCTGGTTACTAGTTACCATGTGACAGCTGTACACACGTCTACCCAATAAGATTACATTTATCAAAGCATCCCAAACAGAAATCAGAAAAAAAGATTTCTAAAAGCTAAACGTTAAAAAAAAACATTTGAACCTCAAACCTCTGCCCTTACCCTTCCATATAAAAGCACATTGTAGTTCTATTAGAATCCTGTTGGCAGCGTACTGTGTGCACTGATGAGGGGTTAGAAGATGAGCTACTGTTCCTGATGTGCAATGTGGTAGCTGTCTAGAATAAACATTGTGTAAAACTCCAGCAGCAATGCTGCGTCTGATCCACTCATACAGGTACAACACACACTAACGCACCACCACCACATAAATATCACTGTAGTGTAGAGAATGATCCACCACCCAAATAGTACCTGATCTCTGCTGGTCCTGTGGGGATCCTGACTACAGAGGAAAGAGTAAACGGGACAAACAAAGTATTGTATGTAGAGAAACAGATGGACTACAATCTGTAATTCCAAAACTACAAAGTGCATATGGTGGACGTAATAAAATGATAATGAGTATAGAAACAATGAAGACTTAATAATGAAGTGATCAGTGAGTGTATAAGCTGTAAGTGAGGTCAATTAATCCGGCTGAAAAATATTGGAGTATTCCTTTAATAGCACTAGTTAATACTGAAAAGCAGAGCTTGACTCACTGAGCTCCAGAAGTAAACCTAACACACACGGTTATCTCCTATGACCTGACACAATGATCTAAGTACAGGGTGAACATGCAGTATGCAAATGACAGAAGTACTGGCGCATTAAGGTATGTTCGAGACATGTAGTGTTTAAAAGGTGAACCGAATTGTAGGAAGTGAGACATGACATATTGGATAAAACCTACATGCATCCAATGTTTGTGTTAGAACGAGAGAAAAGTTGAAAAGTAGTAGTGATGCACCAACATTAGAATTCTTGGCTCGATCCAAATCGGCAAAATAGTAAACGAAGCATTTTAATGACTCTCCATTTGTTTAAATCGCCATTTTAACTATTTTAAAGTGTCCTTTCAATTCTTATTGCATCAAGAGCACTCGATGTCATTGCCTGCATTCTTACTCATGACTCAAGTTGCTTTTTGAACTGCTTTGCGCTATGTTCTGGCTGACCAGAAAGTGTCCATGCAACAGCTGCTCTGCCCCAGTACAGTTAGAATAGCAGATGACATTCACTGTTTTCTATGTATTCTATTCTGATTCTGGGCCTCAGGAGGCTGGGACTGAAAGTTCTACACTTCTTACAAAATTTCATTTTGAAATAGCCCCTAAGTTTTGTGAGCAGTGCATATCATTTGAAGTAGGGGGAAGGGGCAGGTTGGGATATGTTAGAAGGGACAATTGCCTTTAACATGAATGTGCATTGTGGAGAGTAAGAGAATTGGTTAACTCTCCCTTCATGTGCAAGCTTGTGGTGAGGAACACTGGCTCCTGACGCCATAAGAAACCAACACACCCTAACAGGGAGCCAGTTCGAAGGGCACATACCGGTACCTCAATCAGCCATCCACTCAACCAAGAACAATTTAGAGATGCCAGCATGATGGTTTTTCTCTCTCACTTGAAAATGTGGGTGCATCCCTACACAGTGAAAGAATGGTAGCTCGGCCTGATGGCATTATGCTAATCTAATGTGGTAGCTTTCCTTATGGTATGAGTGTATTTCGATTTTACATGTCCAAGTCGTTTTCTTCCATCTTCAAGAAAGCACCTTATCCCGCTGAGGATCGTTGTGATCTGGACACCGTCGTGACAATAACCCAATCCATGCAGTGGCATGTGTCTGAGAGGTGGGAGGACACCTAGAGGGCATGGAGAGAACATGGCAAAGTCCACACAGACAGTAACTGGATGCAAGGATTGAACCTGGGACTCTTTCCTGGGAGGTCTTCCCAGTAGTTCTACACCCACTCATGGAGTAGAAGAATGCTCATGAGTACACACTTTATCCTTTAAGCTCAACTTCATTTACTCTCATACATGTACCGGTAGTTAAATCTACAGTATTGTGCAAAAATCTTAATCCGATCCAAACTAATGGTGGCCTGTTTGAGCAACGGTAAAACAATATATTATTACTTCTTAGGCTTTTTAATAGAATACAAAATGCTTTTAGATCTGAAAAAAATAAACTACAAAAAAACCTGGTAGCTTCATTGGGATGCCAAGCTGACTCCTATACAGTCCAAAGAAGCTTGATCAGGAATTTTTTTTGTGTGCTTTTTTTTAAGGTAGCAGCCAAGAAAGAAGGGCAAGAGAGTAAAAAAGCCAAGATTCACTAAAGCTCAAATATTAGAATAAATATCAGTGGTAAAGACCATTATGGAGTGACAAATCAAAGTTAGGAATTTTTGGGTCCAGCCATCGACCATACCATTGTTACAACAACACATATTAGTGGCCTAAGACTTTTGCACAGTACTGTATTTCAGAAATCCACTAGCTCAAACAAGAACCTTGTTGCTTTAGTATTTCAACTTTCACACTAAAGCCAGCTTTTCTGATCAGGAGCATCTACTTAGATGTTCTACCTACTGATGGAAAGCATTTCCACTCTGGTTTGTATAAACAAAATAAATTGATGATGAATCAGTTTTCTTAATTTAGACTGCTTTAAGGTTTTTGCACTTATAATTTATTGACTCAAACCTGTTTTTTGCAGTTACTATGAATAACTGCTGTAATAAATTTCTAACAGTAAATAAATCTTAACTCCAGTCTGTCTGGTTTCACTTTCAGTGCTATGCGTCTGGATTTATTCTGTGTGTTCATGGAAAAATATCCTCGTATCTTAAGAGCTTAGCCAAATCACTTTCAAGTAGATATACTCCCAATTTTACAATGGTCTGACTTCTGTTTGGAATCCCATAATACACATCGATACACATTCAGCAGAAATAGTACTCTAATTTACTCTGGGAAAGTGATAAGCAATTCAATACTCTCCCATGCTAAATGAGGAAATCAGTAGTGTGTGACATATGGAGTTATGTGGCAGTTGAGATGGGAAATCTGAAATGTAGTTACAAAAGTTGTAGTGATAAAGGCTTTTGTTTTTCCACTTTCAATGCATTATTCAGTCAATTCCATAAGTCAATACTTTTATCATAAAATAAGCTTTATGTTAATAACTGTAGGATAATGTGTATTAACCATGTCTAAGGTAGGTAACACCCTTACACATACACAATGGTACCTCAGTAGAAAAATGTCTCAGCTCTCATCGTTTGCTCACAACTAATTTCAGCTAGAACTCAAATCACAACTCAGTACATAGTGATTCAGTCTCGTAATAGCTCTCACTCTGCTGTGTTTATTGTGTATTTTTTTTTCCTTACATCTACAGTACTTTATTCTTGGTGAAACAAGTCTACATGGATCCTAAAACGGTTAATGACTACAAACAAAGAAAAGGATTTAAAGAACTGAGTCCTGTGGATCACTTTCAGGATGAGCAGTTAGAGCCCCAAGTTCAGCAATTGTTTTGCTTTTACCTTTCACTTTTAAGCTATTACTCACAAAATCACTTATTATACCAAAAAAAAACAGTGTTAATGATTTTGGCCAACTCTAGGTTAATAAAGAATTGTTTTAAACAATACATTTATGTCATTTGGCAGACACCCTTATTCAGAGCGACATACAATTAATGCAGTCTTACAAATCAAGCCATTGTGGGTTAAGGGCCTTGCTTACGGACCCAACTGTGGCAGAGGTGGGATTTGAACTCTGGACTTTCTGGTTCATAGTCCAGTACCTTAACCACTAGGCCACCACAGTCCTGACAATAGACAGACTATAAGGTCAGCTCTGCTAACTTACAGTATAGGCTAGATCAAACTCATCGGTTCATGATACATTTAACTTATGATGGATTTGTCAGAATGTATCCCCATCATAAATCAGGGAACATCTGTACAATACAACTCATAGATGCATAATAATGCCTTCTACCAGTGTGGATTTTCTAGGGGTCTGGAATGGATTCATTCAGTGTACATTATTATTATACAATTTGTTCCAGAATGCTTGTCGAGAACTGAAAACGACGAGTATGGAGCAAAGTAAAAAACGAGAACAACGCTATCACTGTATATTTCATTCCTCGGTTTGCAATACTTAGAAGTTATGATGGACATGTCAGAACGTATCAGCATCGTTAACTGGTGACCAGCAGTATTAGAAAAAGAAAATCAAGGAAAAGCAACACAATACACCAGCTGTGGAAGTTTTTTGGATTTATTTGTTTTAAGTTCTTAAATGTTGTTTTTCTTTTTCTCAAAAAAAAAAAAAAAATCCTGAGGTATTCACAATAAAATGGCATTGAATTCATTCCAGATAGTGACTGAGAATTCGAGACTGAAAGGAAAATATATGAAATAACCAAACAGATTTGATCAAGCTGTAACGGGTCTGCCTTGTAAAGAATGAGTGACGTTTAAACTTGGCTGATGACACATTTGAAAGGCTTTGCTTTTAACAAGGTTTTTTGGTTTGTAAATCAAAAATTAATCTATAAAAGCAGAAAATGCAGGAGTCTAATTACAGCTGTTGGCATGAAATCGTTTCATATCAGAACCGTAGCGGGTTGGATAAACCACTGACTTCTATAGTAATATCTTGACTCGCACATTATGGACATTACATATTCAAATAATCCTACATCCCAATAATCTGAACGTAACAAGATTACGTAAAACTGGTCAGGAGAACCAGATGGAATCTCAGAATAAGAATACACATCTGGAGAAACATTCTAGATTTATTTATCTAGAAATCAAAGATTGTCTTTTAAAGTGTATACTAATTACTAATAGCACCAGTGTTACTCTACAGAATGTTATGGGGAGAAATCACTACACTTTTTTTCTATAGTGCTCAAACAACAACAAGTTTGTCAGTTGCTAAATAAGATAATTGTTAAGTATGTTCAATACATTATTGTTCAGCACTAAGCTTATATATCCAATTATAGACGGCTATGGCTGAATTGTGCTGAAAACACAAGGGTAAGGTCATTTGAAGGTCATTTTCTAGGTGTGTATTCTCAAATCAAGATCACATCAGGCTCTGCCAGGCGACAGTGAAACGGATCTGTGATCAGTCACAAACAGCAAGTGCAACAGCAGCTATGGTTGGTCATATTTACAGTGTTGCTTAAAAGTTTGTGAACCCTTTAGCAAACTCTCTCTCACAAACTTTCATGCACCACTGTACCTCTATACAGCATGACGGAACCCAATAACGGCCCGACAACAAGTCAAAATAGCTCGGAGTGAGATCAAATCCTGCTCAAAAATACAGGGTGAAGTGAGGAACAAATCACTCAACTTCAAAAGAAAAAGACACACCTTTGACATGATGTTTCTGAAGAAAGACTCAAATCTTTACACGATTCATGTCTACCTTCTGACGGAACACCACAATGTGTTAGTTCAATTTGGTGTGAGATTAACCCTGAAGATAACAGATAGATTACGACATAGACATAGATTGCAACAAGACAGATGTTTTGGTTTTCTAAACAAATAAAACTTTCTAATCTGCAAAAACAGATCTCAAACCGGCAAACACAAAAAAAAAAACAAAAAAAAAACACGAACTGCTTAAAAACAAGCAACAATTAAATTTGCAATAGATAAAATAAAGTAATAAGGGAAAAAAAAGTGTGCCTTTGTCTAAAACACAATTTAAAATTAAGCAAAAAAAAAAAAAAAAGTACGGAATATATATTTATATATATATATATATAATATGTAAAAACCATAAATAAAGATATTCAAGATTTATGCCCCCTCCCACAAGTCTAACATCAATGGCAGTTAGAATAACATGCAATTGATATACTTTACAGCATTGGACAAATTAACCCCCCCTATCCTAAACCCAACCAGTCCCTCCCTCCCCGTCCCGATACAATCCTTAAATATGTCAGCTCATTCACACACAGACGCACACAAATCAAACAAAAAATTAAAAAAACTATTCTTTCTACCAGTCTATCATTCTCTCCATTCTAACTAAAGGCAGAATCATTTTCAGGAGAAAAGAAAAATGAAAAAAGTTGCAGTACTACCACAGAGGTGTGTATTGAGGTACACTGATCAGCCATAACATTAAAACCAGCTTCCTAATATCGTGTTAGCGCGTGTAAGTGCCTCCAAGGCTCCGACCCAAACATGCCTGGACTCATCACCTCTAAAGATGTCCTGCTGAACTTTTTTCTCCTCTGAGTTGTGAAGTAGGATCTCCATGAATTAGACTTGTATATCCAACATCCAGGACATCCCACAGATGTGTGATCGAATTAACATCTGGGGAATTTGGTGGTCAAGCCAACATCCTAAACTCCAAGTTGTTTAAACCATTCCTGAAAGAGGGCAGTGGTATTAAAAAACACCACTGTCATAAAGGGGTGCACTTGGTCTGCAAAAATGTTTTGGTAGAAGTTACATCCAGATGAATGCTAGGACCTAAGGTTTTCTTTCCCCAGAGCGTCAAACTAACAATGTTAATAATTTAATTTACAGTTAATTTTCAGTGGTCTTAACGTTAGGGCTGATTGTGGTACACAGGAGGTTGAGGGCTTGAGCAAACTGACTTTACTGCATAGCGAATATTTGGTATACTTTACTGATGGGGAAATCAAAACCCATCATACAGCCTAACATGTTTGAATACATGCCTGAGCACAATAAAAGTCATGTCACTGCCACCAGCACACAAACACAAAATCTGCTGTTTGAAAAGCTACAAACGCACCAATGTTGTCTGTTTTGTTTCGTGTGCTGCTACCGACATCAGAATTAAAATTAAACCGTAACGTGCACACACCAGGCTCAAAGCTTCGACAAGTGAGAAATTAAAAAAAAAAAAAAAAAAAAAAAAATTTTCAAAAATACACATGTAAAATGAAAATTGTCAGCAAAAGGATGGAAGGTACAGGCAGGCAAGTGAAAAGTAATCAACAATCTGTTGACATAATGACACAATTTGGGCATGATTGGATGTGTGTACAGATGGTGGGTAAAAGAGCTAATTTGACACAGCTTAATCATTCAGAATTGAAAATACACAGCCTATAGCTCAGCTGGGAACAGGGATCATATCCAGGATGAAGTACAGATCTTAATTATAATTATGGATATGAATAGATGCTTAATGTAAGTAATTACTAGGTGCGTAATGATACAATCTGCTGACAATTCAATGCACAATCCAAAGTTCACAAGTCATTTTTCGTACGATTATTTTAATTTCTTAAGTGTAAACAATGCACAGTCTTAAATTAAGCTGCATGGTGGCTCAGTGGGTAGCACTGTCGCCTTACAGCCAGAAGGTTCTGGGATCGATCCCAGGGTGGAGCAACTTGGATCCTTCCTGTGTCTGTGTGATTTTACTCTGGGTACTCTGGTTTCCTCACACAGTACAAAGGAATGCATTAGGTTATTGAACTAAATTTGACCCAAACCGAAGAATATATGACTGGTTTCAATATAACCATGACTGTTGATGTAAGCCTGTGTCTGCTGTTAAATAGCCTTTGGTGCTAAAGACAGAATTTAAATGAATTAAACAAACTAAAATTATTTTAGCTCAATTAAGTAGCAGAATAAATAACCTTGAGGGAGAGCATGATGCGTGATTGGAATAACAGAAAAATAGAATTGCATCAAATGGTATAATAAACAGAACACGTGACATTATATATCTCCACGACGCACATCACGGGTTTTTGCATCGCAATGTATCGTTACACCCCTATTAGTTACCAAATATATGACTAAATTACAATTGCCAATTTGTTGTTACGCCATCCTTATATGGTTATGCTTGTTGATGTTTTAGGAAGTGGTAGTGCTCCTAGTAGTCTGTTCCAATATTCACTTTTACATTCTCAGTCCCTAAGCTCTTGCTCAGAAGGTGAGAGTGCTGAGTCGAGGGATCAAGGCGTTATGTGAAACAGGAATTAGTGTATGGTTGATATAACAACAGGCAGCAGCTGTTACAGATATGTGATTTTGCAAGAGGAACTGAAAGTGCAGGGTGTAATAACGCAATTAGCACCAGGTATGTTATTGATCTCAGTCATTAAACAACTGCTGAAACTACACCTAAGCACAAACATACTTTACATAGTTTAAGCAAAACAGACACACAATGAGTGTTTTAGTCAATGAAAATTATGGGTCAATGGAGATGAAGCCAAACTATCAGAAATCAAGAATTGACCTTTGAAAATGCATCAACATGTTTACTTTTCCAAATCAGTCCATTTAAATGCTTGTATTGTTACCCTGTAATGTTAGACACACCAGTCATCAAAATATAGATACAATACAGCTAAATTTAGCTCAAAAAAGTCGCTCTTAGATTAAGGTTATGGGCCACAAACGCTCTTTATGATTTGTAATCATGAGCCAATTTCTTGGAAACTTAAAATAAAAATAAAACTGTAGAACCAGAAAATAATTTGGATACATATGATTACAAAATTTCAACCAATACTTTAGGTGACATGATGCACTCCCAACAGTGATTTGAATCTGACATATGTGATTGTTATTTTGTTTTATTATAGTTATTATTTTATAGCTTGTTCACGTTTTTGAATGACAGGTTATTTTTCTGATGTGATTACAGATCATGAATTGATTGCTTAATTCTGTGCAGACCTGTGATGGACAGCAAAGGAAACAATTACCTCCAAATTGTATTACCATTAAACTAATTTGGTAAGGCATTTGATTTTAAGACTTGCTTTTTTTCAAGTCCACTGAACAGTATATACCAGCAACCCCAATTTCCAGCTCTGACCCAGCCCTGTACCACCAGTGATCCCAATCCCAAAATACTCATTCCTTTTAACTGTGCCCCATTTAATTAATCACATCCTTTGCCATTTAAACCACTTTCCTGAAGAGTGAAGGCACTGGGTGCTTTCAGTTTAAACCTTTGCTCCCTTATCTCAATTTGCTTGTCAGCCGTGTTTATTTCTGCTCTTTAGAGCTAACAAACTTCACTTAAACATACATTGTGATCTTTTGAAGATTTTACATTGGCTAAAATGTTGATGCATCTGCATGTGTGACAATCATTGTCTATTATACCTTTGCATTTGGCATCTGCAAGCTTAAATCCCGAAACAAGAATAAATTTGTTTCCTCACTCAGGAAACTGACTCATTATTACCGTGAGTACATTTACATACTTCATACACACTTACAGAAATCTTTGATTAAAATACGTCAGGCAGAACTGTTGCAAGCATGGACTCGAGGTGAATCATAGGTGACCATTGTTGGGCCCCTAATCCCAGCCGCTGAGCTGTGCGTGTGCCTCAATAGTACGTGGCTTTAAATAAAAGCACCTGATAAATGAATGTAAACGTAAACATAGTGTAAGGTGTGAAACAAGTCTTTACCCACATCTGAACTACATTAAGCAGCCCAACTTACAATAATATTCAGCATGATCATACATTAGTTAATTCATAGCAGTTTCAACAGTGACACTTTTTCGGAAAGTCACAATTTGTAAGATCCAGACAGAAAGAGCAAGTGACTGACTGACAGAACTACAAAAGGGCAAGCATCTGCATTCTAGAGCTATTGTACTACAGTGAGGTTTCACTGTTCAATCAGATGGACTTGGCAGAACTAGTTAATTCAATGGCAACTAAGAATGATAGAGACTGGCAAGAACTGCAGCCCTATTTTCGTACATCCAATCTGTTCCAGTAAAACTAGGCAAAAAGTGAAGAGCTGAAATGTCAAACACTACAACCACCACAAGACAGCCTTAGCTCGAGCTACTACAAAACACCTAGCTAAATAACTACAGCTAATTACCAAAGTATAGCTCTTATATAGACATGACTACTGTATATGTACGTCTTTAATACTTGCTCTAGCTATGTTGTCAGCTATAAAATGTATAAAATGGGAATACTGAGTTTGCAGTGACGTAAAGTTTTAATGCAAGATCTATTTCTAAAATGTGTTGCTTACTCTCCTTCCTCTCACTTTAATCGACGGTCTTGCAGTCTTCCCCTATTTATTCTCGCATGTATTTGGTAAATGTGTAGACATTGCAGCTTGTCACGTTTTTGGTTTTTGGGAGGGAAGATTAAAACAAAAGTAATTAAAAAAAAGACAATTCAGCAGCATCTAAGGCAAAAGCTGTAGCAGCAGGAACAACAATAAATAAATATAATAAAATTTGTATAAAAAAAAAAAAAATAATAAAAAAAAAAGAGAAAACAACTATTAAGATAGTGAAAAAACACATTTTGTCCCTACCAATAGAAAAATAAATCAGTACATTGGTTTTATAAATTAAAAGCTGTTCTGCAATGCTCAACACATGACCACGGCAGTGAAGATCAATTCTTGCTAGTGAAAAATCCTAAGCATCTCCTTCAGGAAGCTTGTACCTTACAAAGCCCTTCTGCCATACATTCCTTTTCCCCATCTGTCCTCCTCTTACACCCAGAGTACTCATCCATAGTAAATGAGCACAAGAAGTCAAATAACCGAGTACTTATGTAAATGAGACTACAGTGAATACTGATTCAGAAATTTAAAAGATTAAAAACATTTAAACATGTAACCATTTACCTATTGAATATATAAGATTAATATTTAATTTGTCTGTTAAAGGGTTTACTTTTAAAACAATATTAGTGGTAGAAATGTTTACCTTCTTTAGACATACTAATATGTCTCCATTATATATACACACTCTTATTCACTGGCTGGTGATTAATCATGTGAAATGTCTTTATGGTTGCTAAGATGGGTTATAACAATTATTAGACCGTATAAAATTAATAAAGAATAGGCATTTGGAATATTGCCGATACTTGGGAAAAGCAAACAATCCAGGGTAATTAATTGAACTGGATGTCTACCTTTCCAAATAAATATATATGATAAAAAACGTTACGTTTTCAGTTATTTAAACTGTGTTAGACTTCATTGGAGTAACAAGCTTTTTAGTTTTAAATATCTCGTGATCATTTACTCACTGTTTTACATTAAGTACTCCACAACAAATTTACTTAAAACACTCATTACTAAAATCCAACTGCCCCATGATTAACATCCTAAGCAGCATTCCATTCCACGCATCCTCACATACTTCTGCTACCATCAAATCCTAATGGATTCCCAGTCAACATACCAAACCCTGTTTATTGCCTCCCTCTCTTTATTTCTTTGTTGTCATTTGCTCTAGAATGTACTTGTCTTTGAAAAGAAGTGATTTCTCAGCTTTGGTTTTTGACAACATGACTCCTCAGAAAGCCTCACACAGAATAAAAGAAACAAAGAACTAGCATCAAAAGCGTCTACATCAGAAAACAACTAAAAATGCTTTGGTTTGACGAAATTTCTCTTTAGAGAGCAACACAACGAACAGAAAACGAACGTGTTGGGAATGAACTGTGGTAAAATGAAATAGCAATAAAAATTATGATCAAATATTGGCTGGTTTTGATGGAGTTTAAGCGTGACACTGCAAATCAATCATCCGTTTTCGTTTTCTGTCTTCACCCTACTTGCATACCTATTGCTCTCCTGAGGTGTGTATAATGTGTCTAGTCTATAGAAAATTGTATTAGCTAAACTAATTTTTTTTGTATTTTTCCTTTTACCGCAACCCATCCCAAAAGCAAACGTACCTACTGAATGTAAAAAAATTCTTAGTCATGTCCAACGACTATAAATCGTGTTAGAGACATCAACCCATGATCTCTAACTAGCGTGAAAAATATACATATTTAAGAATACTACTTTACCTCTATTGACCTTATATATTAACGGTCATGCAAGCTGTCCTGGAAAACAAGGACTTGCCTACGTTACAACGAAGGTCTAATAAGACTTAAACACTCATGCGTAATCACACACACACCATGGCTCAGTGTTGTTCGACTACTCTGTTCAGTCCCTGAGTAAGGGGCTATAAAAGATCTGGAGCTAACGATCTTGGTGAATGACATCAATACGACAAACTGTACACACATTATGTAAAGTGGCTACACACGCCATGCAGCCACTTATGGCTTACACTGATTGAAGTAAATACGTGATGTAAGAACTGAACGTCTGAGTGAACAATATTCACAGCTGTCGCTTTATACTGTACAATACTCTCTAGCTTATATCGGTAGTGAAGTGTAAGACACTATATATTTTGGGCTAGATTTAAGTCAACGTGCATGATTCCTAAAGCTAACCTCTGCCCTCAGAGTGGTGGATGAAAAGAAAGAAAGAAAGAAATACATTTCAACTTTACACCTTGCTTGCCCAAATCTGTCTGTCAGTCATCTTACCCTCTCTTGATCCGTCCATAATCATTTGCTGCGTCCTTTCCTCTTTATCTCAACAGCACCTTTTCCTCCCGGACAGACAACCTCTCCTTGCTCTCTTCGTCTCTCTCTCTCCCGAAATCTCTTTCCATGTTGGGCTACCTGCTGAACAGCGAGTGGAGCTGGTGTTGGCTGTAGCACTGGCTGCTGCGCGGAGACTCTGTACGCTCCATCACGGTCTGGAACCAGCCGGCCACGTCCACCTCCAACACCTCATAGCGCCGGATGAAACTGTGTTCCTGTTAAGGGCATTGGGGTCAGCTTTATTCACATAGAACATCATTTGTTGTTACGCTGAGTTTACAACAACATTTTTGAAGAACTAACGGGTTCTATAACTATCCTGAATCAGAACCAGAGGGCTTTGTGGGAGTGGTTATGCATCAATCCTACATACAGTTTAATTAAATTGTAATAACAAATATCACATAAACATAAAAACTGGCACTGTGCAAGTTAAAAAAAAACATGCCTGGTGTAGAGATGGCACAAACCCTTTCCTGTTAAAGTACCTGGTAAGGTCCTAAAATTATAAAATTTCAGCATTTAGCAGGCCAAACCTATTCATCAGATATTCTGGTCCATATTGGAGATATCACAGATTCACACAGTATTGCACATCCATCTCCCATTCCACTGCATCCCAAAGGCGCACAACTGGATTAAGATCTGGTACCAGCAAGGCATTTTTATCCAGAGAACTGTCGCTCACTGGAAATTTGTCTTTTGTTTCTGTAAACCCTAGAGATGACTGTAGGTTAGCGATTTCTGAAATACTCTGAATGTTCAAAGTCACTAAAATCACCCCTCTTCCCCATTCTGATGTGTCAGCGGGTCATATTGACCATTTCTAAATGCCTTGAGGTTGCCTCTAATTGCATTGAGGTTCTGTCATGTGTTTGGCTGATTAGAAAGTTGAATTAAACACTCGAACAGGTGTACCAAATAAAGTGGCCAGTAAGTGTATACACACACACACACACACACACATGTACAGACATACAGTGTATACATGTTATACTGTAGCTATCAGGTACTAAAACATTTGCTAAAATGAGATAATTGAACACTTACAAGCAGCTTGTGATATTTTGGCCTTTTTCTGTGATCCTTTGTGAGGCTGTATGGACAGAAAATGTGTTTAATAAACTTTGTAACACTGAGCAGTCAGAAATTAGAATGTGTGAAAATGTGTGTTTGTTAATGCGTGTATACCAATCTTTAACAAAAGACTGGAAGTCAAGGGAGAAGCCCATGCTGAGAGGCAGAAGAGGAGGGTCCTCCTGTAGTACTTTGGTCAAAACCTCAAAGTCTGTCTTACAGTTCTTATACGGAAACTGTCCTGTAGCTAGCTCCACCTGTAAAACGAAAAACACATATTACTCCTCAATAATTACCATTCACTATATATACACATACACACACATACACACACATACATCACACACACACATGTACAAATATATGTGTGTATATATATTTTTTTTTGTGTGTGTGTGTGTGTGTGTGTGTGAAAAATGATAAATAAATGAAAAATACACTGTTTTATTACTGTCGCATCACTAATACCGCATACAGTCTCACTAATGTGGCAAGTCTATACAACAATACATATATTTGCATTTACATTTTTTAATTAAAAAGTAGCAAATAAAAGACGCACCAAAGAAATGCCAAGGCTCCAAACGTCGGCTCTGATGTCATAGTCTGGCTTACTAGGATCTGGAGGGTCTATTCTCTCAGGCTAAAAACAAAACCACAAGACACAATGACTCAATTCATATAGACATAATGTCACCATAGAGCAGAATAATAAATATTAACTCTGATCATAAAGCGTTTGTCAACATAAAGATATGTGTAGGAGGCAGGAGAATGAGCACAGCACAAAATCGACAGAATCAGACAGTGCGTGTGAGCATACATTTCCCCACTCACCGCCATGTAAGCAGCACAGCCGGCGCTCCGAGTTTTAGCTTTGGAGTCAACTAGGCGGCCACTGATACCAAAATCACAGAGCTTGATCTGGCCTTTTGCATCTAATAGTATATTGGAGGGCTTCACATCTCTGTGGATCACGCCATGCTTCTCCTTCAGATACAGCAAAGCTTTCACTATCTTTAATGCAATAGAAAGAAAAAGGCATACAAATAATGCTCAAAAACAATAAACACAATTGCATGAACACCTAATAATATACAACACTCCCTTTCAGGATTGATCTTTGTCCTGTTTTGGCAAAATGATCATGTATTTTATTACAAAATAAATAATATTAGCTTTACAAAAAGCACTGAAGAGAACAGTAAGTACAAATAGTTCTCACCGCTACGGTCATCTTTCCAAGAATGCATTCTGGTATAGGGCCCTGGATCCGCTTCTTTAACTTTTCTGCACATGTCCCCATTAGCTCCATGGCAATAAACACGTCGGTCTGAGAAGCATATGAGAAGCACATCCATATTATCCTCTACTGGGTCTCCTTACTTATCATCATCAAGGTATCATGTTTTTTTATGGCACAGGACATTCCTGGCAGTGAAGTAGTGACTCAATATACTAGAAATTTGGATATTTCATAAATTTGTGGTTCTATGTTTATAGACTTTATCTCATATCACCAAGCCCTTATCTCTCAAAAACAAATAGCCCTTCAAAGCATTGTCTTTGGGTTGTGTCCGACCTCAGAAATGGCTCATGAAAAGTACATGATGCAAACCTATTGAAAATGTTACACGAGACACAACAGATATGGCTAAGCCCAACTTTTACTCCGATCAATTGCTGTACAAAAGTAATTCTCATAGCACATACAAAATCAACTCAGACATAATTAACTTTATGCAGTTTCTCGGAAGTATAATGGTGAATGGTATAAGCACAACTTTTCAAAAGAATGGAAAAGTAACCTCAACAGAGCTGATTACACAGATTTGTAGCCTGTAACTAACAGGGTACTGCTACCCACAAGTGGGCATGGTTTTATTGCCCCAAATGTCCAGTTGTGTTGCTGCATGCCCCCAGGGACTCCATTATTGATGCTTTCATTTTGTGCTTTCAAGAAGAAAAAAAAAAAACTATAAAAATCCGTGTTTGTTTCACAAATGCTGGACATCACTGGTACATATATACTCTACAGTCCAGGGCAAAGAATAGGCCAAACAAACATTAGCACTCATAATAACACTGATTTGGCTGTGACTTCATACAGCTGCTGTGGAGTTTAAAACATGAGATCGGTAAACTGTGGCACATTACCAGTGACTAATAATTGGGAAAGAAAAAAAAGCAAAGATTTTAGGAAGTTGAGTATCCCAAAAGATTTTAAATTGAATTATATATCAAATATTGGAATCTGTTCATGATTTTACCTTTGTGTACAAGAAATGAACTCACCGTTTCAAGCTTTTTCTTTTCAAGCAGTTCATTGAAATGGTGGCACATGTCTCAGGAGTGAATTTTCTTAACTTTCAATTATTTTGTGATTAATGGTTTGTTAGACATTTTGCAATGTCATGTTTGCCAAGGAGTGAAAGTAAGTATATGCGAATGGTTCAGAACTAAAATTATCGGTATTATTGGATATTTTAACTAATTAGCAGTAAAAAATAATAAAAAATAAAAATAATCGCAAACTACATGTAACTGTACAGTGGGGGAACATTGACTGGGTGCACAGTGCAAATGAGTGAAACTCAAGTTTCTACTGCAACTATCCTTAAAATAAAACTAAGATTATCCCAAATTAATAAACTCGCAGTGAAGATACATAGATCTCTGTGTAATGTTGCTAAAAATAATTACAAATCCACTGTAAACTTGTATTTCAAGGCATACACTGCTCATAAAAATGAGGGGACAGTTCATTGGGGGATATTTTATTTAGGGGTATTTAATTTTATTTAGGATTTGTGAGCAGTATAGTTATTGAATATATCCTTAGTTAAAGCCCATTAAAAGATAGATTGCTCTCAGTGGTCTTTCATACCTTACAAATTGGGAGAGACAAAAGAAATAAAATGTTAATGCCTTTCAGTGACTCACATTGGTGACTATAGCTCCATAGCACTGGATGATGTATGGGCAGTCATGGCTCTTTAGCACCACATCGAGATCCATCAGAATCCTTTTATTCTCGTCCTTATTACCCGTCCTTCTCATTTGCTGCACACAAAACAGTTGTGAAAAATGAACCAAAGTGCCAATTAAATGTATTATTAACATCTGGTAGATAATAAATATCTAAACAGTCCATCATCATCATTATTATGTCAGTAAACAATATTATTGCAATACAATTTGAAGAACAGGAAATATCAATGACCCTTACAATATTTTGTAAAAGACAACAATTTTAAAATTGTTATTAGAAATCTAATCTTATATCACAGAGTGCAAACATGATCTGTGTTCACATGGTTTGAAAACAAAATACGAACACTTATGACATCTTCCAAGTTCAACGGTGTGTTTGTAGCGTGGGAACAAATAGAAGTGCCTGAAATAAACCCACGTGGACAAAAGGAGAACATGTAAACTCCACACAGGTGGAGTCCATGATCAGGTTCAAATCAGGCGTGCTGAGCTGTAAGGTAACTGTGCCAAACACTGTTTGTTCATATGTTTCAGCTGTATATAAGTTTATTTGTATCAGTCACATCATAATGACAGCATTCTTTAACAGACAGAAAACGTGTCTTTTAATCTTATCTATTCACATGGCTTTTGAAGTGTGTATGCTGTTAAGCCGTGGATGATCCGTTTGTGTAGCTAATAACGTAGTGCCATATTTTCTAACTTTTAACAGTTTGGGTTAGAATGATTGTACATATGCAAATGTATCTGTTTTTCTCAGTTATTCACCACCAACCATTGTTTAAAAAATAAACTAATTAATTAATTAATTAATAAAAAAATAAATACATTTTTTTTAAAAAGCAAAAACTCCACATACAAATTAAGGCAGCACAAAATTACCACATTCATGTAAATTTGAGGATTCACTTGCACTACTCCAGAAAAGATCCGAGAAAAGCTTAGACTTGATGATGACCTTGTATAAGATATAGGAGAGGTAACACAGCGAGCATGCACTCACCTTGACAGCGATGACATGGCCTGTTTTCTTAAAGCGCACTTTAAACACTTGTCCACAAGTGCCACTGCCGATCTCACCCTCATTGATCAGATCTGTCACCTCAGCAGGGTAACGCTGCAATACAAACAACAAGGATGAATGAGCGGCTGAAAAAAGGGGAACAAAACCTTGGCCTGGTTCCAATCTAGCACAAAGTATGTATTTGGAGCACCTGTTTTAAACCTTAAAAAATTAAGACCATTTAGTCATCGAGAAAAAAAAGAAAAAATAAGATGACAGTGAGAAGATTAGGACTAGAAAGACTTGACACAAACATGTCACAAGTCACAGATCTAAGGTTATTTTACTTTACTAAGGTAAACAGCAACAGTTCCTGCTAAAATCGTGCCTATATAAAGGCCTAGAAAAATAAAATAAAGATAATTAAAACATATCTTATAAAATGTGGAGTTACGCTCCAAAAACAATAGTTTTTAGCTTCTTAAAAAACAGCACTACTCTGTCACTGCTGCTGTAGATGAATAAAACACCACCCTGTTAGTTAACAGTTTATCAGACAACCTTTACAAGAGGAGCTACACTATATTGCCAAAAGTATTTGCTAGTCTGCCTTCACACACACACACAAACACTCATACATACATACATACATATATATATATATATATATATATATATATATATACAT
>JAVSBV010000089.1:2142563-2176071 GCA_033117975.1 Parotocinclus spilosoma
CAAACAAAACAAAAAAATACATTAATTTAAAAAAAAAGCTGTCCTCCTTTTCAGAAACCCAAATCTAGTCACCCTAACTTTAATAAATGTAGCCTTCTCAAGAGGGGAAAAGCCCAGAAGTTATAAAAGTTAGCGATGTGGGTGTGTAGCAAAGCTATTTCTTTTCCTATGCGAGGTGGTAGAGTCACTACACACACTATGTATACACTGCTCAAAAAAAATTACAGGAACACCTTTATTCAAATTATAGAGTCAACTTAGTTAAGCTTCTGGGATATTGGTCTGTTCAACTAAGTAGCACGTGGAGTTGGTCATCAGTTTCAGCTGAGTTGGAGCAAAAATGAAACAACCCCTAAAACAGGAATGTTTATAAGTGGAGATCACTGACATGTTGTATCTCCTCTTCTTTTCTAGCTGTTTTTTTTTTTACTAGTTTTGTAGTTTGCTAGGGTCAGTGTCACTACCAGTACCACAGTGATGTACCTGGACCCTACATGGACAGGTTGCACAAGCAGATCAACTTCTGCAGGATGGCACATCAATAAGTGTCATGACCAGAGGGTTTGCTGTGTTTCCAAGCACAGTCTTATAAGTATGGAGGCAATTCCAGGAGACAGACAGTTACTCAGGGAGAGCTTAAGAAGGTCCTTAACCTCTCAACAGGTATGTGCTCCATTAAACAACACAGGATGAGCACTGCCAGAGCCCTACAAAATGACCTCCATCATGGCTGCTGATGTGAATGTGTCTGACCAGACAATCAGAAACAGGCTTCATGAGTGTGGACTGAGGGCTCGGCATCCTGTAGTGGGCCCACTGCTCAGCACTGTAGAGCTTGATTAGCATTTGCATTAGAATACCAGAAGTGGCAGATCTGCCACTGATGGCCTGTGCTTTTCAAACGTGAGCACTTATCACTTGAGCACATGACAGACTTTAGAGGGCTTGGAGATGTTGTGAAGAACATTATTCTGCCTGCAACATCATTTGGAAAGGCCAGTTTGGTGGTGAGTTAGTGGTGGTTTGGATGGATGCACAGACCTCTGCAGGCTAGATTGTTCTCTGTAGAGTGGTAATATATTTCCATTACATGATGTGGCATACTTTTATTCCTAACACATTACCCAGTCCATATAATGAAGTATGTTCTCCATGAGTTTTCCCATTGCGATCTGATGTGTTTTCAAAGAGTTCCCTTAATTTTCTGAGCAGTGTATATACACATTTTCACATTCAAACCACATATATTTCTGTTCCAACTCCAAAGTAAACCCCAGAGAGAAAAGAACAGAGGTATAAACATGCCCAGGACAAGACAGCAGATCATCACCTGGCTTTATCAGTTTTACTATTAACTTAAAGACTGTAGTCTATTTGTCACTCTGAATATTTTGTTAGCCTCTTTCAGACTGTTCTTCAATGGACAAGGCCTCCACAGGACCACAGCAGAGCATGATTATTCAGGTGGACTATCATTCTCAGCACATCAATGACCTTGATGTGGTGGTGTATTATTGTGTGTCAAAGACATCCCCATTAGTGGTTAAATACCTGGGACGCTCCATTAGCTTATAGAAATGAAGAAGCCGTAAGGTTGACGGGTGAATTATTATGTGTAGGGATGTTATAAGTGTGTCAGCCTCAGCAGTGCTGCTGGAGTTTTATAAACAGCTGTTGGGTTGAGAACAGTACACCAACCAAAAATACCCTGTGACAACTAACAAAGGATTGGATAAGTATTAACACATAGAGTGAGCTGACAGCAAGTGAGAACAGTGGTTAAACTCCAGAAGCACTGTTATGTCTGATCCACTTGTACCAGCCTTGCAATAACACACCATCACAGTGTCAGTGTCACTGCAGTACTGAGGATGATCCACCACACAAATGCCTGCACTGTGGTATGCAGAGCAACAAATGGACAACATTATGTTATTACTGAACTATAAAGTGCCTCAGTAAGGTAAGTGGAACTGATAAAATGGGCAATGAGTGTTGAAACTAGGAGGTGGTGTCAATGTTACCTCAACTCTCCAGAGACCTGGGTTCTTTGTCTGCCCTGGACGCTGTCTGTCTACCACTGTTTCCACCCACAATCAAAAGCACACATTAAGTCAACTGGTTTCTGTAATGTGTCCCAGTGTGAGTTTGTGTTTATGCATTTGCCTTCCAGCAATAAACTAGCATCCTATCCAAGATTATTACTGTGCCTGCCTTTCATCCTGTGCTACTGGACAGGTCCTGGTGTCGGAGACTCAAAACTGAATTAAGCAGGCATGGAAAATAAATGAATGAATGACCAAATATTTTGACTAAGCAGACGATAGTCCATCTTAGGGTTGCATAAGGACTGTTGTTGCAGCGACCTGGAATGATCCATTGATCCACTGACAGCCCTGCCCTCCCCCCAGACATAATCATTCATAATCATGTTCATATGTGACTCAACCTGGATTGCTGCTGTTGGGAAATTGCGTAGACTACTTCTCCACCTGAGCGCCCCAAACAACATCCATGTGGGCCAGTTTTAAAGACAACGAGTAATAGCCTAGTGGCTGCTCAGGTAGCAGTCAAACTACTTTATCAGTAAATATTTGAGCTTTACGGTTGCTGATTGCACACAAAGCTGTCATCCTTCTCACTGTCTCATGTTTTAAACAAACAATGGAGAAGAAGGCTGGGCCTTAAACTGTATACTATTGCAAATGGCTAAGGCAAACTGTTACACCACTAATGGTGTTGAAACTATTTTGAAATATTAAATACAATAGCATATGGTTTGGGACACAGCCAAGTTTTTGTTTTCCTGTGGCAATGATTGTGCATGCGATAAAAGTATTACAAATCTGGGCATTTAAATATTATTTTCCTAATGTGCTATTAATGAATATTATTAAAGATTAGTAGAAACCTAATAATAATTACCCAACATTGTGAGAATTTCCTTATGATTAATGATTAAAAGTTTGTAATGTTAAGTAATGTTTTAAGTTCAAATTAATTTAATAATCAAATGCTTGAGTTTATTAAGATTTTTATTCTCCTTGTCAATTTTTATACAAATCTATAGTTGATCCATTCAGAATGCAGTTAAAAATGGTGAATATATTAGCAGTTACATCCACATAATCTAGTCATGGCACCATCATATTTCAATCCTTACTCTCTTCAAACAATGACCTATTTGTGTAATCGGTTTATGGTTTCACAGTATCATTATAGCTATAGATAAGCCACTTTTGTTAGTGTGGATAACTAAGGTGGCCTATTAAGGTGCTTTCAATAAAACATTTTTAAAAATGTGGTATATTTAACACTGTTAAATAAATAAAAAAGGAAATAAATCATTTCCGTAATTATTTGTACAACAATCATCAGTTAAAACATTTCACAATTGTGCCATGACTAAAAAAGCATAATAACGCCTATATCTTATAGCCATACACACACACACACACACACACACACACACACACACACACACACACACACACACACACAAACACACACAAATAATAAACTTAAAAGCTCCTGCAATAAGAGCCAGCCGTTAGAAACAGTCATTCCTGAGCACCTTGGTTCAAAACTTTGGCTGGGCTTGCAACATTAAGGTCAGGTAATGGAACACTGTAGTGAACTGTCTATCTCTGTCAGTGTCCAAGAAAGTCCAGACCCCCTTTCAACCCTGTCTCTGATAAGTGTGGTTAAATTTGTGGAATGATTTGCTTTGCTTTTTGAAACCACTGAACATTGTACATTGCATGATTAAATGTTTGTGGACATGTGGCACACAAAAATCTTCCATTTAGCCACAAGGGCAGCAGCCTGCCCAGACAAAGATGTTGATCAATAGAACTTAATTCATCCTATTCATCCAAAAGGATTTTGGAGATGCTGAGCTGTGGCTTCTGCACAGGCCAGTACAATTCTTCCCCAGAACCAAATAAATGAATCTTGCTTTGTACCCAGGATTTCACAGATAAACAGGAAATGTTCTTCAATCAACTGTCCCTACAATGTGAAAGCACAGAATTCTGTAGAATGTAATTGTATGCTGAAAGATTAAGTCCCCTTCACTGGAACTAAACCACCATGAAACTCCCTGGACCATTGTACTTCCCTATCAATCGGTGTACATTAATCATAGAAACTGGAATTGCTTCAAAACTTAGTAGTAAGTGCTGCAACTGAGAATTATTTATTTTCATGCATGTTTCTCATTGTTGGTTTTTATTGGTTCTCTGCTTTGAATGGAAACTACTGTTGGAAGTTCTGCTGGCTTCGTGGTTCATGTACCAGACTACTGACCTGAAGGGTATTAGACAAAAGGCTTGCACTGTTTGGCCATTGAGCCTGTCCCTTAACCCTTAGTTGTTTGGATTATACCTTGGTAAGTGGCTCTGAACAAGAGTGACTACTTATTCTCTCACACTGGGACACTTTAGAGAGATAATCTAACACGTCTTTGGAATGTGGGAGGAAAGCCACAAGAAACAACGTTGGGTGTTAAATTTAAATACGAAGAGTCTCCTCGGGTTTAGCTGAAACCTTTGCTAATATGATTTCATATGACAAAAAGGCTAGCAGATGGGAGAACATTTCCCTGATTTACCAAGTTAAAAATGAAAGATTCAGGAAACTATTCAAAACACTTAATCTGAAATTTGTTTTACTGAAATCAGAACCGCCAAAATATAATGTGATTGTCAAGAATTGTTTACATTGATTACAAAATTATACTTTCCCTGCCATTTTGAAGTTATGCATTTATTTGGTTTTTACTTTTTAAAACATTTTAACTGGTTACATTTTATGTACTGTATATGTTCAGAAGTTTACAAACTCTAGTGCCAAATAAATATTTTGAAATGTGGCTTTCAAGTAGCAAAAAAAATCATTACATTAGGCAATTTTTCCATTTTTGCCGTAATCTAAAAATGCATAGGCTACGATATGCTGTGTTATACTGGATATTCTGTATCAGTATCGGCCCGATATTTGGCAAAATCACTGGATCGAAGATCAGATGGGGAAAAAAGAGTTTATTCCGATATCTTTTCTATCATGTATATGCTTTACTACAATTTGGATGACACGCCGTAAACAGAGATGTGTGACGTGAGCAATAACTGGAACTCAAGTTAAAACTGTTAGCTAGCAGCGTGGTCATCATGTCAGATTTGAGGAGTAGTTTTAAGCTCAAGGATGATAAAAGTACAGCCTAGAACAGCCGAGTGCAGCAAATGCAACACCAGTGTTGCAAGACATGGTAGTAGGGTATCAGTCTGATATTGGTATCGCCAGATATTCAAGTTTGCAGTATCAATATCGGTATTGGGCTTTAAAAAATGGTATCGGGCCAGCCCTAGACCTAACCATAAAAAGAAATATGGTAAAAATATTGAGAAGGGAGAGATTCCGTTCAGAAACTGTGTTCTGACTTTTTCAGGTAATTACACTGCTCCAAAAAAAATAAATTTATTTATCTTCTCTAAAGATAAACTGGTTCAGTTGGGCTTATCAATCATTTAAAAAAAGGGTTTTTTAAAATCAGATGTCTTAACAGAAATACATGATTTATTAAAAATGGGTTAATACATACTTATTGTTAACCAGCTGGTCAGGTTGAAATTAGCCAATTTCTGTAGCACTGGAAATTTCAGTTTGCTTCCTTGTAGGAAACCCGTTTTTCTACCACTTGAAAGCAGCATTAACTGTCAAGTGTGTTATTTGAAATTATTTATAGTTATTCCTAAAAAGCTCCTGACAAATTAACTGCTTCTCTACAAACAGACCGTTTGAGTTTAAACAGATCACGTGACCAGCGACCGTTAAAGGGGACCGTTAGGTGACAGAAAATATACCACAGTGCAGTAACGTTTTAGCTTTAGAAAGTTACAATATGCAGTGGTGACAGATAAAAGACGTTATGTTGTCGACAATAACAGATTAAACTAAAAAAAATTAACTGTATTTTTCCTTTGAAGACTTTTATAACTCTGGCATTCACCTAACTGACTTAGATGGGAGACGTTACACTGGCTCGTGAAAGACTGGGGGCGACATCGACGTTTAGCGATACAAATAAGACTATTACCGATATATTAAAAGCAGAATCCGGTAAGTAATTAATTATAGAATATGTACTCGTATTTGTAAATTCATTTTCTATTCATAATTATGTACAGAATGCGCGTTTAAAAAGGTTTGGTAACTTTTCCGCTCCTGATTATTATAGATTACAGTTGGGAGGCGTACTCTGTTGGCGAAAAAGAGTATTGCAGAGCATTTTTGTTTGATATGAAACTGATTGAGAAGTTGAATCCCATAGAAGAACAACTTCAGTTTCTTCTCCGCAAAGCCGATGATATTCAGGCACGTCTCATTTACAGGTGCAATCATAACACAGGCTTATATAATTTTATATTTTTACAAACACGTCCCGGTACAGTACTGCAATGAAGGCTTATACTGTACCGTAACTTTGAAGTCTCCCAAAGTCATAATTCCCTTAGGTGGAGGTACCATTTTATTAATCATTAAGTATTTATTACCCTTTTTTATTCATTTCAATAATCATCATGAAGCGGTTTTGGATGAAGGATGAAGGAGGACTACAACTCAAAAAGGGAGCTATCCTTGTATCTTTTATGTACCATAATTAATAAGCTACTTATAACAATTTACATATTTAAAGAACATAAGTTAATTGAGAAAGATATTTAAGAAAAATATAATAAATAAACTGAAACCTAATAATGCACTTCTCATAAAAATTAGGAATTATTTCATTTTGATGCATTTTTGTGAGCAGTATACAGTGGGGCAAAAAAGTATTTAGTTAGTAATTGTGCAAGCTCTTCTACTTAGAAAGATGAGAGAGGTCTGTAATTTTCATCATAGGTACACTTCAACTATGAGAGACAAAATGAGAATAAATCCAGGAAATCAGATTGTAGGATTTTTAAAGAATTTATTTTCTAAATTATGGTGAAAAATACATATTTGCTCAAATCACAAACTTTTTTTCACAAAAAAGATTTCTAGCTCTCACAGACCTGTAACCATTAAGAAGCTCTTCTGTTCTCCACTCGTTACCTGTATTAATGGTACCTGTTTGACCTCGTTATCTGTATAAAAAACACCTGTCCACCTGGCCTCAAACAGTCAGACTCCAAAGTCAACCATGGCCAATACCAAAAAGCTGTCGAACGACACCAGGAAGACATTGTAGACCTGCACCAGACTGGGAAGAATGAATCTGTATGTACAGACTATTTATATAGACAATATAAAAAAATGTAAGATAATGCAATATTATGTAGAGTATACATAAATCAAATAAGAAACTATACAACAAAAGCATAATAAATAAAAGATTAAATATAATAACATAGGCAATATGCATTTCTGCATCATGTAGTCCAGTAAACAGAATCATTACAGGTTCTCGTGTCCTCAGCGGGTAAGATTTGTTGGCGTGGCATGATCAGTCAACCAGAGGAGGGGAGGGGGAGTTATTGCCCTCTGACGAGGAACAATATTGAGACTGGAAATGATGATGGAAGTACTGCTTGAGTGGAGCTTTAACTGGTGCCAGATGAAAATATTAGTGTGTGATCAAGAAGAAAAGCTCACAGGGAAAACAATCAGTGGTGTAAGGACACAAATATTCCTGAATGTTGCCAAATTGCTGCCATTGCAAAGGAAACTATCAGACACCAAATTTGTAGTATTTTTTGTAGAATTGGTTGGGTATGACTACTGCTATTAGGCTCAGTTCTAACTTTAGAATATCTTCATCATTCAATCAGACATGAAGAACACATGATTTTACATAGTCTGTTTATGATATTTAACTCATACAATGCGACTTGTAAACTGCCTTAAGATCACACACATTTATTAAATATTACAATATTACTGTCAGAAACACTTTGCAACAATACTTGATTAAATAATCCTTGAATAAATAATTTTCCTACATCAACCTTCTATAGTATTGTACCACTCATACTTGGATGGAGAAAATCTGTTTGTTTGACTAAGAACAGAGATAAGAAAATAGCCTAAAGTGTTTATGTTGTGGTCTTTGTAGCCAAGCTAACACCCAGAACGAAGCCTTAGCACACATGATGACCATGTTCCTGAGGATATGTCATCCTTATTTTACATACTTGGAATCCACAGCCCGCAACACTTCGACTAACCATTCTGTACTACCACTGTACATACGCAAGCTGGTAAGTTCTGATCAAGTTAGGAGGGCGGGTCTGGAGCCCAGCCTAGAATTTCCTGGGGACAAGCATCTACTTTGAATGAGGTGCTAGTTGCTGGGTAAGGCTAGCCCTTTCACACCTTTAGAGTAGGGCACCAAAATCTGATTGGCTCATCTGTCATTTACTGCAGTTATTGCAGTTTTCACAGGAGCTTTGCAGTCGGCTGGAGCAGCTGGTGTTAATGCATGCCTCATTTGGTTACATCTCACTGGCAGAGGAAGACCCACTTTGGTAAATGATTGTTGTTTGCTTTCTGAATTGCTATTACGTTGTCAAGAGTGATCACACAGGTACAGATCATGCTGTCGTGTTTGATAAAAATCACACTATGAATGCAAGAAACAGTTAGTAAATAAAGTCACCCTGGAACTTGAATTGAGCTTTTGAAGAGTATTGAGTATTTAAGAGTTTTCAGACCAGTCATAGATGAAAAACCATTACATTATACCAAATTGTTTTTTTTTTTAAACTTACCTGCAGCTCAGTGAAGATACTAGTTTCCAATCAGTATAATTAGTTAATTAGTAAGTTGTATAAAATTAATTTAACAAAACAGGATCTATTAGAATCCCTAAATGGTTTCTGTCACATCGCCAGAACTTCAGTGAAAGAGCATGTGCACAAAGCAACTTCTAGTATTTCCATTATTACTGCAAATAAAACAAACATTTTGTTTTGCTGTGCCCTACAGTCTTCATGACATCTCTGAGGCACCTATAACATTTTTTAAATCGAGTTTCCTCTTTCTCTTACAGCATCTCTCATTTCTATATTGGCCAGTGCCAGGTAGATCAAATCAAGTTGTCAATCTTCCGATACTGTCTCCCCTCACACTTCCTGCCCTCAACCAACAGCTGCCTCTATAAGCGCATGCGTTGGAACGTAGAGCGAAAGATAAGGGCAGAGGCAAGAGGAGAAGAGGAAAGAAATGGCAAGAAAATTAAAGGAGAACTGGAGGAAATGACAGAAACGTGGATGGATAGCAACAGTACAGAGTTGTGAGTGATGCTGAGATGACACAAAAACAAGTGCTATGCATTTAACCTTTTTAAGTTTGCTTAAAGGATCAAAATATATATTAGTAATCGTTTTCCGTGCCAACAGATTTTGTAGCCTGACACCAACAGGGTTAATCATGCAAAAAAGTAGTGTTTGTGAAATTGGTTGTGTATTAAGCCAATTATGGATTGTAAAGTGTCCTTGTTATTATGTTATTATTGTATAATATTGTTTAAGGTTACATGCTTTATTGCAAGTCACAGTGGTAGCTTGGTGGGCTATTATTATAAAGCATAATAAATTAATCCTCACTCTGTTGTGGACCAGAAACAGGACAGGACAATGTGGCAGCATGGCACAACTCTACCACTCTTTATTGTTCTAGCAGATCAAATCTAGTGATATACAGTGTACATTCATATGAACTTTTCTTCATCTGTCTTTTTGTAGTTACTTCCTGTGTTGTGAGGATGTGAAAATCAAGGCGGGAGATGGAGACGCTACTAAAGATAAGGAAGAAAGAAGCTTAGCTGAGGAAACAGTTGTGAAGATGTGGTCTATAGGGCAGTGGGTACAGACATATCCAGACCCTGAAGACATCTATGACTGGTAAACACAGAACATCTATTTATAACCACAGTGAAGGAATTCATGACTCTGGCTCAGAGTGATGCTGAAAGGCTCCTCATACAGGGGGTCATTTGTGCAAAGCTAGAATCATCCATTTTCTAGAGTCCCCAGTTGCAGGAATTACAGACATGAGTCATGTTTACAAAGCCGTGCTGTAGTGCCATTCAAAGCAAAATAAGGACTTTTGGATTAAAGATACATAATCCAATAAACCCTAATTACAATAAGGCCTAATCCATAAAGGCTAAAATATAATTATCATGTAATATGGAACACTTTAATATAGGGAATTATTTCTTATTTTAAGGTTTAAAATTTTGAGACTGAACGATAATGTATTATGTCTTATGTATTACTTATACCTGATGTTACATATATCTTAAAAAAGACAAATAGAGCCTTAACTGATGCACACTAATTTCATTTGACCGCTTTTAGGGTTGATTACTATGTGCAGTGAGTATCACATTATTTCGACCAACTTATGTGACGACACAAAGTCATTTCTACCAAGACTCACTCATTTTTTTAGCCAATATGTTACTGACCACAGGAGAGTTGAACCATTAAACTAAAGTCTTGTCCAGCACACCCCAAAGGCTTTTAGCACAATTAAGGTCAGGCAGTGGCCAATTCATGTGTAGAAAAAGTATTCCTTCTGCTCCCAGACTCATCTTACAAACGGAGTACGATAAGTCTTGACACGGTCTTCCTGGAATTCGCCCATGCTTTCAGGAAAGGAAAAACATCCATTAACAGGTCCTTGGATAACCTGGTCATTTAGTACAGTTTACATAACTACATAAATTACAATTTCTGAGCCAAGACCTGACTCCAGATCATAACAGTTCCTCCCGATACTTGTATGGTAGGCACTATGTATGACGGGCACATTGATTTATGGCCTTCCCCATGAAATTGGGTAAATATGCACTAATCAGACCACCTTTTCCATTCCAGACCTTTCTTAGCTTAGTCACACAGCTATTTAGTTCCAATCTGTAAGTGTACATCACATTAAGCTCGTGTAAAAGTTTCATTATTTAGCATAGATTTAACTGATTTCTAGTCAGAATCATTCAAGATTTTTACCACAACCACATTTGAGTTCTGGGAAGTTAATAGTTGACTGCTGGCCTTCCATTTTTAAATAATGCATTGGATAGTAGTTAACACTATTTTAGCAGTTTCTTACTTCAAACTTATTTTCACTGCTTGGTCAATAATTGGACCATTCTGGAGCCTGGTAACATTTTCCATAACCAAAGGACATGGCTTCTGATGTGGCTGTTTAAAGTAACAAACATGCTAATAACAGCATCAGTTAGGAATATTAGAAATGTTGCAAGCCGTAACATTAATCAAAGCAGCAATTACCTAATTAAGGCTCTTAAGTACACTGCTCACAAAAATTAGGGGCCATTTCTTTTTTGCTTACTGAAAACCAAATGTCAATTTTAAGATCAGGTAGTGTATGAAGAAACCTGTTGCTATGAATTAGTGATCTTTTTAGATCTTGGTAGACTTTTTAGAAAAAGAAATAAAGAGTAATGCAAACATTGGTGAAACCATTAAGGTTTTTTACAGCAGTGAATGTTTAATGAATGTACATATCAGGGATTGTATGACCAGTAATCTTTACTAGTTGACCAGTCAGTAAATAACTAGTAAACTAGTCATGTTTTCCATAGCCAAAGGTCCTTGCTTTTAGTTGTTTTTGTTTTTTTAATTAACACCGTTCTATTTTGAGGTTATCCTTGGTTCTGCAACAACTACTGCTGCCACATTCTGTGTGCACGTGTGCCTTGGCCCAGTAAATTCAGAGCACGATAAACAATTGCCAACTGGGACTGTAGCACAGTGGATGTAATTGGCCTAGTTCTATCACATTAATATGCAAAATATAGAAATTCTCAAACACTTTAGTATATAAAAGTAACATTCCACGACAGATTATAAAATGTGTGTGTTTGGATTGTAGGGTACTGTGTACAGTTCCCCATGGTCAGTACAGGCAGCTGGTGTGTCTTGGTGAGGAGGAACCACAGGTATGCATCGCCACAGATTGCCTGCTGGCAGTGCTGAAGTCTCAGGAAGATACTGCTATCATTCATACAAGCACTTGTGACAACACTAAATGACAAAGCAGCAACAGTAGAAATGAACCCTACAGACAAACGTCGGTCATAAACGATCAGTAAGAATAGCTTTTCTTACTGTACAATTATTTACATTGATTAATGATACATGTATGATTAATGGCATGTTTTGTTCTTCATAGTGTTTTAGGCATTGATTTGTGTCAAGTTAACATTCATTCACCAGTGCAATTTTATTTTTTCCAGTATAAAAAAAACCCAGTAAAAGTAATTTTACAGTACGAACATTTCAGTCATTTCTGATTCAAATTAACCAAGGCTTAATACAATAGTTTAAGAGCAAAACTAAATATAAAAATACATCCCTTCATATTAAAATAAATTTTAAAAATATACAAGATACTTGACAAAACTAAATGCCACCATTTGTGCGTAATTTGTTGGATAACAGGGAAAAATGTGGATTGCATTATCATTCTTATTGCCCGATGACCCTTTACATAACTACTAAACCTGAATGTTTTACAGTAGGAAATCACAACTTCACTATTATCAAGAGAATATGAAGTATCTAGAAACAGTATTGGTCTTAATACACATGGAAAGTAATTCCCTGATTCAAGTCCACAGTGACAAATCAGTCAAGGAATCCTAAATTACCATTCAATAAAGCTCAGAATTAAAAAACAAACAAACAAAAAAAAAACTACAAATAAGCCTTCTGATCATGCCCGGACTAAACTAAAACTGACATTTTAAATAACCTGCTTGTGTGAATTTAAACACTACTGAAACCCCAACTGTTCACATACATTATAAACTATAACTATAACTATTCCCATTTAAGATTTGTATTCACTTTTAAAAGTTCTTGAGCATTCTTTTCAAAGACATATCACTTTAAAAACAAACACAAAAAAAAACAAAAAAAAAAACATGACTTCACATGAAGGTTTGCTAACAACAGGTAAACAATTTCCACAGATTTTTAGACAAATAGAAGTCAAATGTAACATTTCAAACAAGGAGACCAGTACAATACAAATATTACAATAAACACATTTTGCTAAATAATTCGACATTTACATGTCAGGTTAGTCACAGCGCAAGACAAAATGCGAGAACAAATTAAATTCAAGTGATCAAAGCTGACAAGACTTGATATGGCTTTTGACAGTGTTATCTTCCAGGGACTGATGCGTCACTGCATCTGAACAGTAATTTTAATTCAAGAAAGTGGCCCCAAATTGTGCTTAAATAATAATCTTTGTTAAAAATGAAATCAGACATATTCAGAGCTTTAGCTAAAGCTTTGCTATTACTTCATAGATTTAAGGTAGTGACGTCCCTTTTAATGTGTATATAACGTAAACTATGCCTAATGCATTTAGTTTTAAATTAAGAGATAATCTAACAAGATTGTACCAATAAGCTCACCGAACCAGTGACTCATGTCCTATTTACTTCTATGTTACTGTTCTATATATATCATGCCTTATTTCACTATACTGCCAAAAAAAACCCAAAAAAAAAAAACAGCATTTACCACAGTGGAGAAACAAGAACTGCTTCTTGGTCAGTGACATGACATGCATTAGAGTGCATTATTTGTAATTTGTTTGTAAAATAATTTAGTCAATGTCACATGCATCTCTTTATTCTGTAAAACCCATCTAGTTTTCATTACATTATAGCCCCTCTCCGGTATTTACATGGTAATGAATTCCAAACAACGGATGTGCTTCTCCGTTTGGCCATTTGCTTCTCCACGTTTTGGCCATTTTATCAATTCCACTTAGTTCTACAATACAGTTCTCTACATACTTTGTTAGTCCCCTTTGTTCTCTAATGATCAGGACTTTCACAGGACCACCACAGGATGGGGTAACACTGACATGGTGGTGGTGGTGTTACTGTGTTTTTCTGGTACGCTTAGATCAGAGCCAGCAGTGCCGCTGGAGTTTTTATTCACCGTGTTCTTTCACTGTGCACTCCAAGCTTGTAGATGTAATTTGAGGGACAGTAGCACAGACTGTACAACTGCAGATTAGCCAGTCATCCTCTAAGCCTTCATCAATGCTCACTGGACGCTGGTGGCTAGACAGTAGGTAGATGATTTGCAGTCCTTCAGTGACAAGAAAATGTCCAGATAGGCTCATACCAGCACAACACACCCCAACACCACCACATCAGTGGCACTGTGGTGCTAAAAATAATCCAAATAGTACCTGATCTGTGAGGCTCTGGCTAGACCCCCCTACTCCAGTAGAGGACTTCAAACTAAGTAATCAGCAGAATCACTCATTCAGCCTTACTGTGATATGGCAATGACATGTAGCAGAAGCTGGAAAGCAGAAGAGATGGCTCATCATAATGCTGTACAAAATACAGTATGTATGTAGTTTTTTTTGGTGTGCCCTTCACTTTGGTTTGTGAAAAACCTTGGCTAAAATGTACGTCTTGTGCGAAAACAACCGCTCTGAAGTAGTGAAAAAGTCATTTCTCATTTTAATCCTCTGTACCAGGGGCACAACCCTTTAATACATCCTATAGCACCTTTTACCATTCTAGCCCAAGTAGTGTTAATGATAAGTCTCCAACTCAACTACTGTCCACTCCCCTTGAGGGGCAGTACCAGAAACCTCAGCTGAGAAACTGCTAACAGAAGTCACTGTGGCAGATGTTGGCGTAATTGAGGGCAGGTTAGGCCACAAGCTTGTCTCCAGAGGACTCAGTGTCCCTGTAGCACCACCTGGTAAAAGCAACATTGGCGAGCATTTATCTCCAGCAAGCATCAATGTCTGACTAATCAGCTGCTGGACAATGTCAGCATTCTTGCCCCAATCCAGTTCCAGGTGAGAGCACTGTTGTGGAGAGCTGGAAGGGGAAATGGGAGGGCCATCTGGGAGAGCAGAGTGGGTTAGAACCATTTGGTCTTGGGTCACTTCAGTAGAATGTGCTTTGCTTTCAGATTGAGGAGGGGCTGTATCATCTTCTGTTGGTCTGTGGACTGATTCTGTGCCAAGACACATCTTGTTTGAGATTTTGTGTTCTAACAGTTCCTTCTTCACCATTTCCCCCTCTTCCCATTTATCAACATAGTATTCCTCTGAATCACTAGCCTCTAGGGCCTCATATATAGTGCCAAGTCCAGAAGGTGACATAACAGCCGTGGTTAATGTCTTGTTAGGCCTGTTCTGGTGTTTGGTTTGTTGTTGCTGCTGCTGCTGTTCCAGCTCTTGTTGCCACTGCATGATTTGATGTCTCTGTTTTAGTTCCTCCTCCTGCTGCTGTATCTGCAGCTCAAGCAGTTCCCTCCTCTGCTTCTCCAACTCCGTTTCCAGCACCTTCTTCTCCTCCTCTCCCGCTTTTTCTTTGCTGGTGGTTGTTCGGCTTTTGTGTTCTTGCCGCTGTTCAATTGCTTGGAGCTGCTGCTGATGTTGCTCTAGCCGGCGGAGTTGAGCATGGCACACTGTACTTTGACTTCTATGAGGAAGGGCAGTAGATAGACATGGCAGATGGGTCACGTGATCCACGCGTAGGCCTGCTTGATGCCTGGTTGACCTCACCCTCCCTGCAAACAAAGCAAATATAGTAAACAATGTGATGTTATGTAGAAATAAGAAGGCATTAGGGGAAAGATGGAAAAGTCTTGCTGTACATGAAAATATTTACTGTGGAGAGCTATTAAAGGTGCAGAAAAACAGAAAAGAGACCATGTACGATATTCAAAGAATTTGTGAAGAAAATTGTGCAGATATTTTTGTGCAATGAAAGCGGCCATACCCTGTATATGCAGTAACCACTGACAGTTGTGAGGAGCAAAAATAAAGATTGTAGAGGTTAAAAACATAACCCTTTAGGATACATGCAAAACCAAGCACTGAACATGCATGTGTCAAATAAGACAGCAGAATGTGAGCAGGGAGTAAACACACTAGCATGCGTCAAGCAGCAAGCCACCCCAGTGAACAAACTTCCAGTGGATCGGCAACCTGTTGTGTTTTGTGTAAGGTGACTTAGTACAAAGGTGCATTTAATCTGTTACATCCCAGTAGACATACTTTACGTTGTAGTACTGTGCATTTTGCAAGTGAGTGTGCATCAGCCACCGTCATAACGAAGTTCATCGGAATGAACTAAAATTGAGTCGTGATGACAGCATAGCATTTGGTCAGCCCTAAAGTGGGGGGGGGGTCAGATGAATCCAGAAGAATCAAACCACATGGAGATGTAGGCATTTAAAAGGACAAGAGAGGGAAAGGACAACTAGGCACCTTGGTCAATGAGATCCAGAAGCCTCGTAGGATCAGATCTCGCTTTTCTCCTTTCCTCAGGATGGTGTGATTCATGGAAGAGACAGGGGAAAGGGAAAGGGGAGGGGGAGTAGACCAAAAGAAAAGTAGATGCAGCCTAGAGAGGTTCTTCTACTCAGTTTCAGGTTTCAATGCTACAGTAAGCGTATCTGGCAAACATGTACCTCTGTGTATTTGTGATGGGTGTATGTGGGTGTTAAAAGATCTATGGTTGTGGTTACTGGTTACCGATAGTGCTGCCTAACAATTCAGGACCATGTTACCTAAAACAGGTCTTTGGACTGTGGAAAACATCCCGAGTAAACCCACACAGACATGTTGGGATTGAAATAGGGACTCTTGAGCTGTGAGGCAACAACATGGGCCTCTGTTACACCATGCCACTCGATGGGGTGTGGTGCAGAACACAGTAATAGTATTAACAGGGACTGTACTGTGGGTCAAAGGTGGGGCGTCCATGTTTGGTATGACAGAACAACACTCAAAAGTAGTCACCTAAGATTTTGGCCACTAAAATCATCAGACCCAACAAAAACCTGTAGACTTACTTGGAATGGGAAAAGCATTTGAAAAGCAGAAAAGGGTAAGAAAACCCTGATTTTGATTACCAGAGCTTCTCCAGTTTCCTAGCTCCCACATACACTGACCTGATCACAGGGGTGTCAGATTTGACCCAGCAAAGTTGCCAATCTGTGCAATTCTAGCTAAATGTACTATTTCTAATAGTTTTTTTCTTCTTTGGTATATATCAATTCTGGAGACCTGCATAATTAAACTAAGGAGATCCTGTTCCGGATCTGTAACTTAAATCCTGCTCAAAATCTTAAATAATAATGTTTGAACACCCAAAGGCTTCTAATCCGCATTTACCCTTGGCTTCCCCAATTCCAGGGTTCAAATCCCACCCAAGTCAAGTTGCAACTTGAACGAGGACCCCTTAACCCATAATTGCATGTATTGTAAGACTGTCTAAGTTGCAAGTCAGTCTGCTAAATGACTACATGTAAATAAACATGAAATATATTTCATATTAAACAAAAATGTAGTTGTGTGCATCGTAGCAAATCACTAGCAGATATACCATAACCTAGATATGTTAACCAAATAAGGTTAATTACTTAAGTTCAGAAGTCGTTAATCATCTTTAAACAATAAAAAAAATACTGCAAAGTCATCCATGTTAAATGTCTATCCTTTATTTAAAGCTACAATGATAAGTACTCAAAAAGATAAGGGTCAAGAAAACCCTAAAGTGCAAATAGAAACATGTCATACGTGGAAGAGGAAATACGTTTTAAAGGAAGAAGACTTAAGCTCAAGAAAGTAAACCAAAACAAACTATTATATAATACGTATTTTCAGTAAAAATGACATGATAAATACACAAAGTTCATTGCACAGTTATTTTGGCTTGAATAATTTTTTCTCCTTTGTTTTTGTTCTCAGAACTCCACAACAATTGCCAGGTTAAGGCCACACAGTATTAGTTAAAAACTGAAAAAGCTGTCCAAATTGGAAATGGTAGCTATTGCACATACAGGACTTAGCCATATTTTGTATAGGGTACTAGTAATATGCTAGGCAGTGACACCACCATTCTTCTTTGCCCCTATTAAAATGCACTGCCTTTTTGTATATTAAGACAGTAAACCTGGGAAGACCACGACAGAAAACCATGACAATGAAAGGTGCATTCGCAAAGTATTATCTATACATTACCTGCCACAGCGCTATCAGTCTTTTCGCATACAATGGAGTAGTAAGAGTGCGGAGCATCAGGATTCCAGTCCTCTTGGTGCTGTGAGGATGAAGAGCTATCAAAACCCATCTCAGTGGGTGCAGTGCCTTCTATCGCACAAGTATCTGGCAAGTCCTTACTGCTCTCCCCACAGAGCATGTACTGCTGCTCTGTGTCCAGCTGATCTTGGTCGACATCTGCAGGTGCACAGGATGGTCCAAGGGTATGGTCCTTGATAGGCGATGGGTCTTTGGTGTCATCTGTAAATGGCTCTTCATTCTCAAGAGAAAAGATGCCTGGACTTTTGATATAGCTTTCTGTGGTAGACTGAGCATTGGATTTGGAGGTGGTAGAACACTCAAAACCTGAGGAAGCAGCCGAGGTAGCAGACTGAGGGGTGTCGCTACCAACTTCTTCTAATTCAGCACAGGCCTCCTCACACTCCTCCAACTTGGATACATCATGGAATTGTGTGCTCTCATTACAGTCATCTCCAGTGAAGCCAGGTTCTTCATTCAGCTTACTGATGTGCATCGCCCCATCTGTCTCTCTTGCCACATCATCTATGGCTAATGAAGCAGAGACCTTCGATTCTACAGTCGCTACATGCACCTTGTCGTCAGCAGGCAAAGTCTGAAGTTTTTCCTCTTCATGATGTTGAAGACTATCAACAAGATTTTGTGTAATGTCTGGAAGAGCAACAAGAACAGGGCTGACAAATAAGGGCTGATGGTTTCCTACTTCCGGGCTTGTCTTATAATTGTTTTGCTCCTCAGGCTTGCTTGTGTCACTGCAGCTGTGGTTGACTTGTTCTGAGTCAGAAATGGTGCCAGCTGGGGACATGCCTTTTGGATGGGATGCCAAGTCTGGTATGAGGCTGGCATCTTGATCAGCAACAGACAATGGAGTAGGGTGAGATGAGCTTGGGGAAAGCTTTAGAAGAGTTGGAATGTCAGGAGAGGAAGCACCTCCTTTAGTATTTCCAACTTTTTGCCAGTCTTGACCAGTAGCTTGGGTTGCCAGTTCTGAATCCCTTTCCTGTTGGCTAAAGGACGAACTAGCCACAAGACAAGAATATAGTTGTTGGGACTCCGAGTGATCAAGAGAGTTATTTGCTTGGTTCCATGGGGTTGCAGGAAGACCAGTGGATGAGGGCTGCATACGGTTCAGGTTGTCCAATCTGTAGTCTTCCACAAAGTCATCTTCATCTAGATTTCCGTAACTTTCAAGGCCACTTTCAGTAACACCCTCACTTGCCATCTCCACATCCTCATCATCTTCCTCATTGTAATGGCACTGCATGTGCGAGTCTTCTGCCATTTCCGAACCTACTTCCATATCACACACCCGATCATCATAGTCGTCCTCCTCTTCTTCATTGGTAGGAATATCTGGGACCTTTTCAAAGTCTGGAGATCCAGCTGAAACACCTTCACCATCAGCACCTTTGAGGCTGGCCTCACCCAAATCATCCATACTTTCAGTGCCCTCCAAGACACCAGGAGCGCTAAGCTCTGAGGCACCCTGCTGGCTACAGCTAACATCCTCTGAATCCAGTTCTGAAGGCAGACCTCCTGGCCGCCATACCGAACCAATCAGACCAGCTGACCCAGGCCTGGACTCCTCAGTAGGCTGTGTACCACTCATGTCAGACACGGATACCTGTTGACTGCATTCCTTCTCCTCCTCCTCTTCATCTTCAACATTATGAGTCATTTGCTCTGGCTTCTCAGCAACCTCTGACCCCTTAGACAGCACTTTGTCAGCATTTGGGACCACAACTGGCGAGGCAGTCACTGTTTCATGAGATATCTCTGGTCCTGCTGGGACCACCACTGAAATGTAGTCATCATTACTGGATTCTACCACTACACATACAGTTGGAAGACTTGATGTAGAAGCTTCGTCTACTAGAGGAGTAGCCAATTGCTCAGCATCTGGCGGTTCCATGGTGGAAGCAATCTCCACATTTGAAATATCTGAAGCTGGTACTTGGGCCACTTCATCTGGCTGAACATCAGGGCTCTGTGGCTGGACTGGCTCAGTTTCTAGCTCTACAGCTTGTGATTCTGGTATAGATTCTGCATGAGCTATGGCTTCAGCTGTTGCTACAGAGGGGTTTGTTACTAAAGCTTCTGAAGTCTCCACAGGCTCTGCTGTAGTTTCTTCACTAGGTTTTTCAATAGATTTTTCTGTGATTACTAATGGTGAAACAGACTGTGTTGGCTTATTCCTCTGCACTTTTGCTGCAACCGGGGTAGAACTTCCTCCCCGCTGCTGGTTGTTGGACCCTGCAATCATCCTGCCTGAAGCAGCCCGAGTGGGAGTGTTTCGGGGACTTGGAGGGACTTTCCGTGTTGGTACCTGCCTAGTTTCATCAGTTTTTGACCGTTCAGCATGTAATCGTTTGGCAGCTATACTTGGTTTTGAGAGCTCCGGCTTTAAGGTCTTTACTGCTGTAGTGTGTGCGGTGGTCGAGGAGGCAAACGGTTTTCTGGCCGCTGCACTGTTGGTAGTTTTAAGATCTATGAAATTAAAAAAAGAATGCTTTTTTAAAGAACAAAGCACTAAAATGTCAGAGTAAAATGCAAGTACTGATTAATGCTATAATCCATAGAGCCAGGTAACATAACTAAAAGCCACAAATAGAAATAGTCTACCTTTTTTAGATGCTACAGCTGCAGTGGAGACTTTGGAAGGTGCAGATTGGACAGCAGAGGGAGCTGAGACATTGGTTTTTAAGGCTGCAGATTTAGTGGCCGCGGTGGTGGGTCTGACTGGAGCAGAGGAAGGGGCAGAACGAGAAGAGGGAGCCGTCGTAGGCCTAAAGAAGGGAAAACTCCTTAAAAAACCTCAAATTTGCAATCCAGCAACTTGTTAAAACTATCCCAAAGGATGATGAATAATCTAAAGTGCAAATATGGGGGGGAGAAAGTGATGAGGCATTCACCAAAGAAACAGGACATTATCTGCTTTAGCAAGACTACTTTCCAGTTAACGGTGTCATTCTGTTTGGATATTCGGGGGAAGAGGTTTTATTCTGATTTGGCATCTAAACTGCATAAGCACCATGAGTATGACATTACATTTTTCCAATGGTCAATTGTCTCAGATTGTCATCTAACAATGAACAAAATTATTTTGTAAAGGGTGAAATGAAGCATAAATGAATGGATCTTTGAAAGCTTTGAAGAAACAATTAAAACATTGTTTGGTGTGCCATACAGCATGCAACCACTGTTACCCCAACAATCATTAAAGGATAGCTAGCACAAACCAAAGGTTTTTTTTTTAATTGCTAAAAGTACAAGGCTGTTACCAGATCAGTCATTTACCATTAATAGCATTTTTAGCATGTAAAGGAGCCTTTACTTATGGACCGTGGCCAAAATGGTGACAGCAATCCATTTCTGTGAAACAGAGTTTCGAGTCTAATTTGCCAATGCTTGGCACAAGGTTGCAGCTTGCACAGGCTGCTTTAATATACAGCTCACAAAAAAAGGGAATATTTCATTTTGAAACATCCCCTAGTATTTCTGAGCAGTATGGCACCTAATTAAAAAATACTTTATAATACAATACAATATAATACAATATAACAGTATCGCTGGCTAGTAGGACTGTCAGTTTTAACAATTGTTTAACCATTTCACTTTTTTCACTTCTCTGCTCTTTGGTTCATATTACTTACTGTCCTGAATTTAATCTATGTAATTAGCTGTTATTTATCTTCATTTCAGAGGATATTTAGCACATACGATATTGTTGGCATATTAAACCACAGCAGAGAATGGTTTTATAGAGATTTTATACTCGACTACTGAGCAGAATTGGAGAACATACAGTGTGAATTAACGTCACCCTGTACTGGATTATTAAAATGCTGCTTCTTTCTTTGAATCAGTACAGGTTGTGATTAATCCCAGAATTTTTTGTATGCATTCCACACATAGACCTACAGTAACATGAGAACATAAGCTCAGTCAGTATAATAGGACTGGACTCGTGTGGCAGGATTTTACGTCCATTTTTAATCCGTGTAGGATACAGGACGTCATACAGCGTTTTTGTCTTTTGGTTGCACATGGGGAACTTTGATTTAAACAAGTGTGTGATTTGAATTTGAATTCCTGGGTATTTTTTTACCTATGATGAAAATGACACCTCATCTTTCTAAATAGGAGAACTTGCACAATCAGTGGCTGACTAAAAACTTTTTGGCCCCACTCTATGTAATTCTGTGAGCGGCAGTAAAAGTAGTCTTAAAACACCTTGGTCCAAAGCACTTCCATACTGTTCAAGTCGAAGTTGTTCATGGGAGCTTTTTGTTGTGCGGACACACCATTTGCTTATTTGGTTTTACTTACTAAACGTTGCTATCAGCATCAGTGGCCATTTTAGCGACACCTATACCAACACCTCTACCGTTTAATACAATCATCCTGAACAGCCAGTCAGGGGTGTTCTGATTTAGTGACATGATTGCTGGTGCCAGAATGGCTGGGTTATGTATTTATATAGCTCAGCTGCTGCTGTCCAACAGTCTGTTTTTTCAGAATGGTGTAATAAGATAACATCAAGTGAATGGTAGTTCTAAGCACAGACACCTGGCTGATGGGCCTGGAAACTGGCCAAACTGGTTTGAGCAGACAGAATGACTAGTATAACAGATTAATCAGTTATGGGCAGAACGCACACCACGCTCAACCTTGAGACAGGTGGGCTAAATAGCAGAGCATTAACCAAGCA
This sequence comes from Parotocinclus spilosoma, assembly GCA_033117975.1. Lineage (NCBI taxonomy): Eukaryota > Metazoa > Chordata > Actinopteri > Siluriformes > Loricariidae > Parotocinclus > Parotocinclus spilosoma. The sequence goes on from JAVSBV010000089.1 coordinate 2,165,374, forward strand.
TCGACCAAGTAACAAAGCAGAGCCTGCAGTGGGCACAGGCTCACCAAAAATACACAGATGGCAGGTTCAGATTTTGGCACCAACAACATAAATCCACGTGTCAACAATCCTGGCTGGTATAGGTGGTCTGGGGACTATTTTAGGAACACTTGTTGGCCATTAATGCTGTGTGAGCATTTCTGCTGACCATATACATCCCTTCCAGGCCACAATTTACAGATCATGAATTGATTTTGTGAACATTACAGCGTTAAACGTCTTCTGTGATGTTTCCTGTCACTGGATCAGTTTCCGATGAAACATCCTTGGGATGTGGTAGAACAGGAGATTTGTGGCATGAACATACACATCACCTGCATGATGCAATCATAAAGCAGAATCGCATGCCATGAATATTTGGTTGTTTTGAGAGCTAAGGGAAGTCACACCCAGTACTAGTAGAGTGTTCCTAATAGTGCTCAGTGAGTGTAAGAATTCAGAGGCAGGAGACTTGGGATCCCTTTAAGTCTTTAGTCACCGAGTTTACTAAATAGACTAATTTTAATGATTTTTCTACTTTATACAGAAGGAAATACCCAAAATATTCCTGTAAATAAAATTATAGAAAGTGTTAGCATTAGCCAAATTAACATGGGGGGGATTTTGTCTACATGAATTCCAAATGGGTTAAACACAGTTGCAGTCAGAATTTGCCTTTGTTAAAATAAAAAAAATAAAAAATACATGCACAGAACACACTCAGTACAGAACATAATTGGCCATCAGTGTTGTAACACTAGTCTGCGGCTCCTGCTCTTGCCATTATGTTCTAAACTAGTTGCTCCATGTATTCACAACCTAACGCACGTCTTTGAACTGTGGGAGGAAACCAGAGTACCTGGAGTAAACCCATGCAGTCACAGGGAGGACATGCAGACTCCACACAGAAAGAAGAGTTAGCTTTAGCTTTGTCCACAGTCAGTGAGGTGATGCGGTTTTAAAAGTCTTATTGTTCTGAGTGCGAGTTCTTCCTACGCTTTTACTTTCGTCATTCATACAGCACACGCACTGTGACATGGCTGCAACCTAAATAACTTTAAATAAACTAACAAGCAGTTGAAAGCTGGTAGTGTTTTAAAACATAATTAAATAGTGAATGGTGTCAGTGAAAACAATGTGCTTTTCCAAGCTCCAGAGCTCAAGTATGGCTATCTATGTCTAGCAGAGAACATGTTATATGAGACTGACCAGTTGATCATCGGTCATGGCTGATGCCACTGAAAACTGGCCGATTCCAGTCATCAGTTGCTGCATCTCTAGTAAATAAACATACAATGTTAAAGCAGTGCTATATGGTAGCAGCATCTTTGTTTTTGTTCCAGTTAAGAGCAGCAACCAGTTAAGTTGTAATGCTGGAAATGTTTTCTCCACTATTTTCAAATATTGGCATTGTAAGCACTCATATCTGCTGATGCTAATTATCTTAAAATGGTCAGAGTCACGATTTAATGAATTTAGACCTCAAATTCTTCCCCAACAATATGCTTTATTCCTTAGTAATCTTTTTGTTCCTTACTAAGTTAGGTAATTCATAAAAAAGCAACTCCCCAATATACAATAACAAATTAACACACAAACCTCTATATAGTATTAAAATTGTAATTGCAATACAAAAATAAAGCAATGCTTTCCATTTAAGCACAGCAGTACTAGCTGGGGGCCAACCAACTCACTAACTTACCTAGTTGTCTTGGAAACGGAAGTGACTTTTGGGGCTGATGAAACACTCTGTTTGGCAGTAGATGTAGTAGTTGGTCTTGGTGCTGTGGTGACAGATAAAAATGGGTTAGAAAAAAAAAAATGAAAGACAAGATATGGGAAAACCAAAAAATTATAAAGCTTTACCTGTGACTTTGACCTTGACTGTAGCACTGTTGCTTGACGTGGCAGGCTTCTTGGTCAATGTCGATGGTGCTGTTGCTGATCTTATCCCATTATTCACTGTGGATCTGGTGGTTGCAACAGGTCTCTGTTCAGTTACCTTTATCTGGGTTCTTGGAGCTGCAGCTGTGGCAGTAAGCCCCTTTTTGGATTGGACTCCTCCAACTGGGGCAGTTTTCTTAGTTTCTGATGACACAGTTACAGGCTTCTTAGCTGCATTATTTACAGCAGGCTTCACAACACCATTGGTCATTCGATGAAGTGTGGTAGGAGGCCGAGACACCGCAACAGTTTTCTTTGCTACTTTTGTGCCAGTTGTACCAGGTCTCGTTATTCCTGGAGCTCTGGTCTTGTTTTTAGGTTCCGACTTCTTTCCATTTGCCTCAGTCGCAGGAGTTGCCGTTTTTGCATTTGCACCGTCTTGTACATTTTCAGGATTCTTGAGCTGAGGTGGTTCTGAACTCTGTTCATCTTGGAGCTGGTCCTCATTGGTATCCACTCCAGCTACAGGCTCAACCACAGTTTCTGTTGGGTCAGCCTGTGTGGTGGGAACCCCATCGGGTTTCATCTCAGTCGTCGCCTGCTGACTCTTAGTACACTGGTTGTTGCGCACTAGTTACAGTGCTGTACATACACCGGCTCAGTCAGCTTTAGTGTCTAGAAAAGGAAAAAATCTTTTTAAAAAATTTGCCCCTCTCAACCACTGGTCTTTTATTTCTGACAAACAAAATTTAGTTAGAATAGTCTGTAGTTCAAACATGAGAGAACTGCCTCTGCTTCTGGGTCCACAGTCATGACTGGCTGTTGAGGTAACCAGCTGTTTACAACCTAAAATTTAAAAGGCTTATCTTTATTTCCTTTTATAACTTATCACAATTCATTGGTCATTAAAGTGAAGGGACATTGATCAGATGGTCGGAATAAAAGAAACATGTGTGGTAAAGCCAGGAATAAAGAAACGTATATAGGTTTGGGGGCTGTAATTACAGGACTTGCAGAACTCCTCTTAAATCTACAGTTTAATTTTCTGAAACATAAGCCCTACCCTCCCCTTTTCCTACACTGGGCATTCTAAACAAATCCTCCTTATGGGACAGTCTCCGGCTCAGACATTCTCAGTTAACACCTACACAGATAGTAGCACTACACAGAGCTCAAAATCAGTCTGGGTTGGTGAGTGAGAGGATGAATGAAGTGTGGGGGTATAAGCACTGGTCACTGTAATAAGGAAGGAAGGAAGGAAGGAAGTAGAGATTTAATTTGCACATGGCAGCATTGCAGAATGAGGAGAGATGAGCAGGCTAATATAATTATAAAGCTGAAGTACAGTGAGTGAGAATCATTGATCTCATCTCTTGAAAAGATGAAGTTAGTGAGCAGCACTTGCGCATTTACAGCAGAGACGGAAATGATCTTTGAAAATTGCAGGAGTTGCAGACACACTGATGGTGCACTGTGCACTGCCAGATCACCAATACCAGGCACCACTGTGTATAAAACGACAGCAGAACAGATGGGGAATGTGTTCATTGTCCATCAATTCTGGGGCACAGCTACTGTTACAGTGATACTATATGCTCTCTATGCACTTATACAAAGTCTTTACATTTTGTCTTAAAGGAATTGACATTGTAGCAGCATATGACAATCTAGAAAACTTGACTGCGAATTAAATGCATAAACCATTTTACATCTCCCTAAACTAATTTTTCCTCTCAATTCGAACATTTCTTTGCATTTGCCTTTTTTCATCATCATCATCGAATCCGTTTACTGCTTTTATATTAAAATAACAGGTTGAAGTAACAATGTTTATTATCTCATTGCAACTCTATGATCTGGGATAGTAAGTAAACAGTCAGTTTTCATGTTGGATGTGGGAGAAATGTTGATATGGCTAGATGATTGGGTTGAAATTTTGAAACAAGGCTTGTGGGGTGATCCTGGTCATCAGTAGCGAGTGCTACTGAGTGCTACCAATAATGTTATGAGGATGGATGAACTGGCACCAGGGTGTTGGTACCCAAGGATCACCATTTCACGAGAGCAAACAATTCGGTGTGTGGACACAGTGGAGCAGAAGAGCTTCTTGGAATACAAATCAAAGAAAACATTTAATGCTGGTTGCAGGAGGACTGTGTCACAACATTGTCAAGTATGGGCACTGCCCAGTCACAGACCAGTCAGAGAGCTCATCATGCCAACTCTGGTTCACTGTAGAAAGTACCTACAATGGACCTGCAAGTATTTTTTTTTCTGATTTTGTAAAATTATGTAGTTTTTTTAAATAATCAAGTTGAAGTGGTTGATGTGATATAATAATTAAAACTATTATTATTATTATATTACCACAATTAATATTAAAGACCTGAAAATGGGTGATCAATAGAAATAGGGCAATAAGATGTTATTCTGTGATATAGCAGTATTCCAAAAGGGTGACGCATTTAAAAAGGGTTTACCTACTTAAAGCACAGCGTATTAGCTGCATGATTTATTGAGGTAAAAACTTGGGTGAACATCCTGTAAGTATAGCGATTCCATAATTTTGCAGGTGGTAGGTGGAGCATGAGTATAGCTGTATGGCAGCGTGGCCTTTGAACACACACGGTGGAGAGCTGGTTAGTGTACAAATCCATGACAGCGTGATAGAGGTGAAATCAGCCAAATTTCCCTCTCACAAGAATGCCTGCTAGCCTTTATTGTATTAGAACATCTGTGCCTTTTGAAATAGGTCACATTTAATGCTTGAAAAACTACACAAGCACATAGAATGCCAACAGCAACTTGTGCAAACACTCAACTAGTATGAAATAAGAACGTGATGTGATTATAGTAAGCGAGTGCAGTTACATGCACTTAATCTGATCACAGATTCCTGGCCATGTGCAAAGCATACAACAATCTAGAAGCCAGATTAAGAAATTAAATAAACAGAGCTGGATTTGTTTTCTGTAGTCCGATTTCTCAGAGCGTAGCCACAACACATTTTAAATAGTTTTTCCCCCTCATTCTATGCATGCACACGAACGTTGACGAGCATGTAACATGTAAATACCCATCAAAACGACTTAACATCGTGAAGACTCAATCACTTGAGGAAATTTAAAAAGAAAGTTTGTTTATTTAAAAATTTTCTAAAAATTAAAAAAATTATTTTCTAAAAAAAAAAGTTTTATTTAGAAAGTTTATTTAAAAAATAAAGTTTGTCAAGTATTTGTGAGACTAGTTGGTTGCCAAAACAGAAAGCAGGTGTCCCATTATAAACACTAATTTCTCCCTGAGAAACTGACTGTCCCAATGAAAACAAGTTTGACATCCATATTTACTAAAGGGTATAATGGGAAGGATGAGATGTGAACCAGTGACATGAATGTTTCAGCTATTTGGGGCAGAACGTTTATAGTTCGGCACTGTATCTGTCTCGAACCCATTGGTCTCATCATGACTTTTTGGAATGATTAGCCCAACCCATTCAAAGCCCCTGTCCAGGCATCTAAAGGCTTCAGAATCAAATGGGATATATAAACCAGGCTTTAGACCAATGGCTAAAAGCTTAAAATTACTTCTCGCTACCAACAATTCTGCTGACTGAAGCTTTAGTCTATACTTTGAAAACAGCTTACAGTATTTTTGGCAAATGGCCAACCATTTAAACAGGCAGGATTTAAGGACAAATCTTCACAAGCACCAACAACAAGTACAACTTAAAAGCTCTCCTAGTCTGTTAGAGAGGGTGTACGTGTTTTTCTGCGGCTGCAAGCTGCCCACATCCTGCATTCTTGACACAGCAGCCAGCACTGTGTCCAAATCCATTCTCCCCATACTTCATTTTGAGCAAGCTTGGGGAAAGTTTTAGCACTGTAAAAATTAAAGGTTCTGTTCTAAAGGCTCTAGTAAGTGTGTTCATATCCAGTGAGTGTTAATACTGTGCAGATATGTGCTAGAATATTAAAGCAACTTTCAGTTGAGGGAGGAACACTGACAGCAAACGGGTCATTTGAAAAAAAAAAAAAAAAAAAAAAAAAAACACTTCACACCATCGTACCATAAAAGGCTGTACTCTCACCACTCTATAGTCAGTCATTGGTGCACATAAACATCCAACCTCCTCATTAATCTCCCAGTATTATGCCTTTCAAACACCATCTCTTCCTCTCTCACGCACCATCCTACTCATTACATGCAGCCAATCAACAACATCCCAGTTGACAGTGGCCTGGCATGGCGCTTGTCTGCAAAATCTCACACTGGGTGCCTCAAGTGCGTCAGCATTGCAATGTGGGATGAGGCTACTGGCATTTTATGTACGCTCCTTCAGTGACACCACACACACTGCAGCTCTGCTGCCATATGGATAGTGGACGAAACTAACATGTTGGATGAAACAGCCAATGGGAAAAGAGGCAAGGAGTTACACTGTTCGTGTAATTAAATGACAAGACGAGAGACAAGTCTCACATAGCCATGCTTATAGAGGGTAGTATGCCAATACAAAATGTCACAAGTAATGATTCATGTATGGTACCAATTGGTATCCAGTAATAGTATGGGGCTGGTAGTAGTAGAAAAGCTGTACAGTAGTGAAATAAATGTTTTCATATGTGCATTAAGAAACTTGACATAAAACGTCTGGTTAATGTCCTGTTTCACAGTAAAAATGTGGAAGTCTGATCATACTTTGATCACAAATTTGACTGCGCAATGAAGAGATCTTGCAAGAAGGATTCTACAAAAAGGCTCTATACAGCACTGTACAAATGCCTTGTACATGTAATCTTGTGATGGTCTAATTGTTATATCAAATAGAATAACGCCCATTCATAAGTAGAATACAAAGACTCCAATCAGGAAAAAAAAATTATGTGGAAAAATCTATTTAAATTAGGCTACAGCAACAAGAATTTAGTGCAACCACTCCTCACAATTGGGAAACAGTAGCATCTGGCAGTTTCACTGGGATGGCAAGCTGACCCAATAACTCAACAATATGAATAAAGTTAATTTGCAATGGTCTTTTTTGGAAGTGCAGCAGCCAATAAACCACGTGTGAAAGCTCAAAGGCTGGAAGAAACATCAGTGTGAAGAGTATTATGGATTATTCCGAGTAGTACGGATTATCAAACATTTTATTTATAGCCATGATGTCATTGCTGTCCAACAGTACCGTACATTTCGTTCCTTTAAAAGCACATTAGCATCATGTGTTTGGACATGTATTAAATGTGAGAATAAACTCAAAATGATGCGTGAAAAAGGTCAATTACCTATGGAAACACAGCTGAACAGAAAAGCCCTACTTTAGCACAGACCACTTCCTCATCCAACCAGATTAGAATTGGATATATAGTGTGTGCACTGCTAGGGTGTGAACTGGGCATAATGGCCCTGCACGGTTTGGGGGGGGGGGGGTGAAAGTATTAAGCAAGAAAGCGGGTACTATTGTCTGCATTGTGTCAGACAATAGTGGCGGGGGTTGGGCAAATTTAGGACACGGGCATTTTGGTGAGCCACCAAATCAGAAATGGGGTGTCAAACCTCTTTACCACACAGTATAGTGATCTACATTCTTATGTGGAGCTCATGTACACTGGAATAAAGATGCAGATGGCTCAAAAAGTAGTACGGCAGGTTTGCATACACCAGGCTTTAGGGACTGGATAGGGGCTGTGTCCAAGCGAGGTAAAATGAGACAGCAATCTGCTCATATGACAAACAGTGTAGCACGATATTTCATCCAGTTGTTGACAGTCTGCTGACAACTAGCAAACCTAAGATTATGTTAAAGCCTATCTGACCAAACAGCAATTCAGTCACCTGACAGATCAGGGAACAGCTCAATACTAATGAACACCAACCAAGTGGATGTATTGAAATGGAACAGCACTTAACTGTAAGAGCAAGCAATAAGCTCCTGCTTTTAAAGAGAATTTCCAAAGACCATAATGTGTATACATTAGGAACGGGCTATTTCACTTTATAAAGATCTTTAAAATTTGGGTTCAAATTTGATCGGAGGGCCACTCCTAGCATCTTAATTTATATTTATACACTGCTCACAAAAGTAGTGGATGTTTAATTCGGGGTATCTCACGGAGCAGAGCATATGAGATTTCTAATATATAGAAGTGTAACTCAAACTGATTTCTGTATTAGGTGAAAATCAAAACGTTCTGAGCCATTAAAGCAGTATAGACACTGAAGTGATCAAATTGGGGTTCAAGCACGCCTGCAGGATTAACATCATGGATTCACTTGTCTAATGTGAAAAGACTAGGACATTCCGACATCACTGAGAACACGCCAATACTCAGGGTTCACATGCCTTGGACAGTAACTGGATTTCTAGTTGCAGTATAAACTTAATGCCTCTATTTCAATGTTCCTACCATCCATAAGAAAAATTTTCTAAAGCAAAACCTAACCTGCTTAAACCTAAGAAACAAGCAACCAAGTACAGAGCAACAAGCTCAAAAGTATCTTACTTTGCCATAAATAAGCCTACTACAATGTGAGAGAAGGACCACTTGATCAGTTAAAGAAAGTATATTGAACTTAAACCAAATTGTACAAATATTAGAGAAATAGACAAGATTTGAAAGCACGACCAAATAAGCAACTGCACCAATATTTGTAAGATGCTTTAGAGAAAAACAAGAGACTCTGCAGTGGACTGGCATCATTGACAGCTCTACACACAGTTAAGTTTGTGTGCAAACCAAGAACACAGATCACAAGACACTGACCATGATGGGACATGGACAGGATAAGACTGTCCAGCAGTTCTTGTGGGATTCTCCTTGTGTTCATTTTGAAATATTCCCCAATATTTGTGAGACATATACATACAAACATGAAAAATCTAAGCTAATATTTTCAAAAAGGCTCGACTTGAACGTGAACTGAATAACTGGCAGAAAACATTCTTTTAGTAAATTTATCCATCAATACATTTCATAAAACGGAGGCCCAATTACAAAATTGTAGGTTGGACAAAGACTGCTGAAATGAAATTACTCAACCCAGGGTCTCACCCAAGCCTGTTATGGATTTTAAAAAATGTAACACCGAAAGTAGCAAATTGAGAATACTTAGGGTAGGGTAGTGTGCCAAAACAAATGGGCAGTAAAACTTTTCCACTGAACTCAAGACAAACCCATTCCCACAAAAACAGGTCACAGCTGTGGAGGAAAAAACACCATAGCACCGACTTCTATAATGACATTTTAGCTCAACGACATGCACCATAAAATCAGGAGTTATGAGCTTCTGGACTAGGCCTGGGAGCTGGAATCTCCCAAACTGCATTAATTACACAATTACACTACAAAGCAAATCTAAACCAGAAAAGGTTGTGTAATGATGATGGAAGAAATGCAGTGAGCTCTTGCTATCAAACTAGGTGTCTAAAATAATCCAAAACAGCTGCAGGTCCACCCATATATAATGCTTCTAATGATTAGAGCACACTGGCTTTCAACAAGTCAAGTCATTCAATAACCTTTTATGATCCACAAAACATTGATCACAGGGTAGCCCAACACCGGTCAACTTACGGGTCACGCTACATGAGGGAGCAGTCACACTGATGGTTAAATAAATAAACATGCATTGATGGCAGCAAAAGAGAAAAAAAAAAAATAGTGAAACTTTTGCAGGGAAAAAATAGATTTCCCCACACACCAAGCACTCAAACAAAGTGGGAGTCCTAACTTGGAGCACCTCAGTCCCCAATTACAACTAAACTAATAGCTGCCTTTAAAACAATCTCCATTTTAGCGGAACAGATTCGGCATGCGGCTTAAAAAACATTTCTCTGAGATATGTTTATATTGACACGAGAGACTTTCTGCAGTTTTGTCAGCATAACATCCATGACGTTAAGCTCCAGTTCCACCAGATCCCAAAGGTGCTTTATTAGAATTCCACCTGGTGACTATCGAGGACATTCAAGTACAATTAATTGCCATGTTCAAGAAGATATGTTTTCAGTTTTGTGGCATGGCATTTTGCATGACATTATAAAGGAATAAGCATTATCAGCAATATTACTCACTTAAAGTTGTAGAGTTTAACCAAAGCTGAGTTTTTATTAATAAGCCCAAAGTGTGTACCCACACCATTACATCACAGCAGCAAAACTGAACCACTGATACAAGCCAGGATGGATCCAAGCTTTATACCAACTTATGACAGATTTATAGATTGAGCTTGTTACCATGCTCCTTTTGTTTTCCACAATAAAAACTTAAATGATTGAGTATTCCCAAAACATATCCAGACAACCTTTTACACAATAACTTTCATAGAAACTTTTTCAGATCATGTTTTATGGGCTTCCACACAACTTTGGACTTTGGATATCAAGCCATAAAGCAGTTATGGACATACCACTGTGCATTTACACAGGTGACCTAAAGCAATTGTCTCCTCTTAAAGCCACATATGGTAATAAGACCCTGTCCAATGAGACTGGGAAGCGTAAACTAAATGGAGGTCATATATCTACAACTAGGGAAACAGATGGGCTAGTTAATGATTGACTTATTCCATTGCATCCTACATGATTATGGTGTTACACTGATATCTTTGCCATCACTCTTATTAATGCAAAGCCCAGATTTAACCCCAGTCTAAAAATATCAGTGCATCATGAGAGGTCCAGAATGTTAATTATTTGGATCTTACAAGGAATTGTAGGCGTATAGCGAATGTACAAACAAGAACTACTGTTGCTTACGAACTTTGTTCATTGAAAAATAAATTTGCAACCAAGTT
>JAVSBV010000089.1:2179009-2194450 GCA_033117975.1 Parotocinclus spilosoma
TATATAGTGAATCAAAAGTCACAGGATTTGCTGCATCTTGAAAGCATTAATACTCTCACTTTTTTCATCTTTTGTTATTTTCCGACTTGGTGGTGAAATAAAATAATTAAATAAACATGTTAATACATTTATTGTAGTTTTAAAAACCCCAATTATCCACAATGAGAAATTTACCATTTACTGAAAAGAAAAACCTAAAATATTTCATTGATAAATCTTCAGACCTTTTACACAATACGTAGTTGAAGCAATAAGTAATTATTTCAGCCTTTTTGGGGATGTCACAAGGTTTACACATCCGGAAATTTTTGGAAATTTTGTGCAGATCCTATCAAGTTCTGTCAGGTTGGATAGGGACCGTCAGTGGACAACAATTTTCAGGCCTCTCCAGAGATGTTTGACTGGATTCAATTCAAGGCTCTGGCTGGACTACTCAAGGACATTGGTTGTGTCTTCAGGGTCATTGGAGTGGCTTGCTGGGTAGCACCGCTGCCTCACGGTAACAAGGTCCTGGGTTTGGTCCCAGGGTGGACCCTTTTGTGTGACTTATGCAAGTCTCGTTCTCTGTTTATTTTCTAGTAACAAATTGTGTTTCTCAGGTATCTTTCAACACTCTGAAATACATTTCTTACATTTAACCCTACATTCATTTTTGCTTGTTTGTTTTGAATGTTCAATGCATATCCATTTACATGTTTCCATAGCAACTGTTGTTCATTGTCATTCTAAGATCCAACCCCAGACAAACTTATTTTTCTTATTATTTATCATTTATTTGTAGATTTTGCAAACCACTTATTATATACATGGTCTTGCCAGAAAAGGTCACCACAGGAATTTAAATAAGCAAATAGGTAATCCTGTTGGGCATTTACTGCATGGGTGATTATGTTTTAGCAGACAAGTTATTTTACCCTAACCGATGCAATGAGTATCAGTCTCATTTGTCACTCTCATTTGTTAAGCAACCATGTCAAAAGACACATCCTGTGTTCAAAAGATGTTAATCTGTTTCAGAAGGGTCAAATTATAGGAATGCATCAAGCAGAGAAAACATTTAAGGAGATTGCTGAAACTACTCAAATCGGATTAAAAATGTCCAACACATTATTCAAAAGAGAAAGGACATTAGGGACAGATCTTCGAGGGAGGAATGTGGTTGGAAAAAAAATCTTGAATGATCATGATCGGCGATCATTTAAACGCTGGTGAAATCAAATCGTAGAAGAACAACACTAGATCTAAGGGTTATGCTTAATAGTGAAAGTAAGAGCATTATTACATTCACAATGTGAAGGGAACTCAAGGGACTGGGACAAAACAGCTGGGCAGCCTTAAGAAAACCATTTGCAAGTGAGGCTAACCAGCAAAAACTGCTTGAATTTGCTAGATTGGACTCTGGAGCAATGGAAGATTGTCATGCGGTGTGATTTATCCTGTTCCAGAGTGATGGGTGCGGCAGAGTTAGAAAAGTGAAAGCTGAAGTGATGCACCCATCATGCCTAGTGCCTACTCTACAAGTCTGTGGGGCAGTGCTATGATCTGGGATTGCTGCAGTTGGTCAGGTTTAGGTTCTGCAACGTTATGTGTCCAAAGAAATAGGTCAGCTGAATGCCTAAATATGATGAACGATCAGGTTATTCCATAATATTTTTACTTCCCTAATGGCATGGGCATATTACAATATGCCAATATTACAATATGACAGGATTCATCAGGCTCAAATTATGAAAGAGTGGTTTAGGAAGCAAGAGACATAATTTTTAAACATGGAACATATTCACACATGAAAATTTAAAAAACAAATCTTTTTAATCTATATTCAAACGGATAAAATTTATTGTTTTTTGCAAATATTGCCTGAGGGATCGAAGGTCAAAGGCATTTAATGTTGGTTTTTGTCCTTGCCGCTTACTTGCACGGATTCTCTGAATCTTTAGATGATATTATGGACTGTAGATTATGAAATCCCTAAATTCCTAAAGGTTGTTCTTAAACTGTTAGACTATTTGCTCACGCAGGATGCTCCCTTTATACCAATCATGACACTCACCTGTTTCTACTTATCTTTTTCACCTGTGGAATGTTCCAAGCAGGTGTTTTTTGAGCATTCCTCAACTTTCCCAGTCTTTTGATCCAATGTCCCAACTTTTTTGGAACATGTTGCAGGCATCAGATTCAAAATGAGTAAATATTCGCAAAACAACAATAACATTTATAAATTTTAACATTACAATAACATTATCCTGTCTTTGTAGTGTAGTCATTTGAATATAGGTTGAAAAGGGCTTGCAAATCATCCTATTCTATCTGTATTTATATTTTACACAATGTCTCATTTTTATTGGAGTTGGGGTTGTACAACCCTGACACTGACCACTGACAACTATCAGAATTCATCTGTAGAAGTTAAGCACACTGTTTATTTTTTTATGTGTAGCTAATTGAGCTGCAGGTTTTAGAGAGCAACATTTTGATAAGTCATTAATAGCATTAATAGACTATGAACATTCACTTCAGTCTTTTTCCAAATTTTGCAAACTGACAACATAATATACATATTCTTCAATCAGTACTTCCTTTCCTATCTTGACTGCCTGTACATAGCCAAGACCTTCCTACTTTTCTGAACAACCAACCACATCAGCGTTCAATTGCCTTCTAAACCTGTAGAGGGCCACCTCTGCCACCTGAAATTTCCCGGACTCCTCATTCTATCTCTCCCACTCCTCCGCTTTTCTACCAGTAAATGCATGGGTGAGAGAGAGAGAGAGAGCGGACACACACTGTGGCATTCATATTGAGGCAGCGCAACTGCTAGCACCTCTGCAGCCGGTTTCCCCTGTGCGCTCCCTCATTCACTGTCCATGGAAAAGGGCTATTTCCTATTTTAAACAAAGGACTCCTCTTCAATAAGTCAAAAAGAAAGCAGGAGAACAAGGAATACAACAAAAAGCAAGAGGAATTTCAACAAGGAGAACAGGACGAAGGCACTGGAGAGCCAGACAGCACCTTCTGCGATCACATTCCCAGTAAAAGGAGATAGAAAAAGAGAGGACAAAACAGGAGGGAAAAACGGAAGTCACTGGGATATTCGTGTTTTTCTTTCGCTTTGTTTTTTTCTTCTTCCTCATCGTAGTGCTGGGTGGCGCATCATCCTTTCACCTGTTCGCACTCTCCATCATTTGCCTCCTGATTTATTTCTCCATCTACCTGGTGTACAATTTCATCTACCAATGACATATGCTGGAGCAGGGAAGAAGGGGAGAGGGACTTTTTTTACGTTCACCCTCCTGTTGCAAACAATTCTGACTTCACTCTGACTTTATTCCTCCATCAGTCCCTTCTTTCCATCTCCAGGCAGACCATTCCTCTCTGTCCATCTTGCCAGCCTTCAAAAAAACTCTGGCAGTCACTGAAAGAAAGTTGGACAGAATTCTTTAAAGAAACCAACAGCTCAAATATCTTACATTCTTCTTTCAGTTGTCTCATCCCTTCTTTCCGTCTTTTCCTTTTTTCCCTCCCTTGGTAATCCACTACCTGTCCTTTCACCTCACTCCTTTTTTCCGGATGCTATAAAGTTCCTCTAGGTAGGTTTAGTGTCTGTCTGACCTGTTTGTCTGTGTGTGTACCTGTGTGTCCTCTTCTTTATGTGTACACAAAACACACATTGACACACACACGTACATACACTCGCATGCACACACTAAACAAACAACATGAACTGAAAGGAACATAAAGCTCATCCTATGCCATCCTTCCATCTTTGTTCATTTGTGCATCTATAAACTCCCACAATTTTTTCTGTCATCCCTCAAGTCGAAGGTCTCCAGTCCAGTGCCATTCTGTCTCTCCCAAAACCTGCACATGGTTCACCTCAAACTACAGATATAGAAAGTTATTTCATGTTCATATTACCATTTTCCAAACCCATTATTAGCCTTTTTCTTTGGCCTGTCTGGCAATACCACACCCACATTTATATCGCTGCAGTGCAAAGCTATTTGCTCCTTAATTCAGCAGGCCATTTATATGCCTAAACAAGGCTTTGCTTGATGTAGGCATTTGTTCTGAAATACCAGAGACCCTTTGGTATATGAATTGTTGAACCAATTACAAAGAGTGAAGAAAGACACTGAGCTTGTTAATGTTTTCAAGTTTGTTATGTTACATCATTATAGAAATAGGGATGGGAGCATACACACAAATTCTTCTGTCATAACCATATAATCCATTATCACATTCCTGCAAATGACGGGTTAAGCTAACATGATTCCATATGTTCCATGAGTCTATAAGCTTCCATATGTTTCAATTTTTTTCTATGGTGGTTTTATAAGACCCCGTTTCAGCATTCATCAGTGGAACAAGCCACATAATTTATTACAGATTTCCATCTTACTATACAACATCACATTATTACCATTAACACACCATTAATTTGACATCCCTTGTGCTAAATTCTTTATTTTTTATTTGACTTTACTTTAGCCCCATTCACCTTTACTGGATTTTCGTGGCCACACTATAGATCCTTTGTATTGAGTGTTTAATTTTCATGTGTCATTTCATTTCCATTATTTCCTCTCCCCATTTTTCTCAGGCTGTCTACCACCGGGGAGACGAGCTCACACTTCTCTGGCCTTGTCATTATCTGTCTCTTTTTCTCACCCTCCTTATTCTTTTCATCTCCCTCGTTATTTCACTCCATCTCCCACCCTTCTGCCAGGCTGTTAAGGTGATGCTGTTCCAGATGGCATGTGCACAAAACCATTAAAGAATTAAACAATACAGGTCACTTTTCCAAGTGATTCACAAATTTATTCATTAGTGGTTTAGAGGAGCAACTACTAGCCTTTAAAGCCATTTTAAAAGTGGATGGATGTTTGTAGAAGATCAATGGATGTATTCCAAATTGGCCCAAACAGATTACACATTATAATTTGGGCAAACTCTGAATTACCCCAATGGACTGAATGACATCAATGTGAATATTTTTTTTTATTCAGTTTATTCATTTGTTACTTATTTTCACCCATTTCTACCAATTTCCTCATTTACAATACATTCTGTATACTTTATACCATGCAACATTCTGCTATATTCTTAAATTCGAATTGATCTACACAGCATTTTTATATAGTGTTACCTTTACAGTTTGTCATATTTTTAAACTGACCGTTAAGGAGCTTTCATACTTTTTAAAAGTCTATCATTTGGCACTCTGGACATGTCAGTGGAGACCCTCTTGTGTTTCTTGTATTTTCTCTGTCCTGTTTGTCCAACATCATGCAGATATCAATGAGACACTGCAGAAATGTTTGCAATGGTGAGTAGCACAGGCAATATAAAGCTTGCTTATTTTGTGGGTCCTTTTGGGGTTTCTAGGCTTCTAGAAACGAAAGACATTAAAGAAAAAAACAGGCATCAACAGGCCATTGACTTCAGAAATTGTTTGCAAGGGCAATCGGGTACTGGTTAGGGGCAAAATCCGTAGCCTTTCATTAAGTACAGTATAAGACTGCAGCACATACAAGAAAAAAAAACAATTAGAATAGATTTTGAATTTTGCTGAAGGAAAAAGATTGGGGTACAGAAGTGGTCCTTGTATTTTCTTGATACATTTCTTCGCATGCTAATGAGCAGATGCAAAAACACAGTTTCTGTGATTAACTGTTTTTTTGTAAAGAAACCAGTGTAGTTGATAAATCTAGGTTTATATTGAGAAGTCAAATGTTATTACTAAGGCTGTCAAAATTAACATGTTAAATTTTGTTAATTTCATTTTCTGCTGACTATATAATATATACCATTTATAGCACTATTAGCCTATGAGAAAAATACTTTGAACATTGGTGTAAATTTGCTCAGTATTGCGACACAGCAAATATAATTGGTTAACTTGGTTAAATTGGTTAATATAATTGGTACTGCATTTTGTTGCTTTGTACTTGCGACAGGTGCAATGACAATAAAGTTCAATTCTATTCTATTCTGTTATAGTTCTAGCGATCACCACTGTGTTTTTATGCTTATTGAAATATTACAGTAATAATTGGATTCTGTTTAAGCTTACCTTGTCCACTTAAATGGCTGTGTAATGTTTTTAAAGAAAAAGCACAACGTCAATGAGCAAGCAAAAGCACAATCTATTGACTAGTGACAGCACTAGTTACTACCATATAAAACACAAGAGCACTGTATATATGTGATTGACTGTAATGAGTTGAGGGGATGGGTAATCAATTTATTATTCTATGTATTTAACACTAAAGCATATATTGGGTTTATATATTTTAAGCTTTGCACCAGTGTTGAGCAATGACAATTTTCTTTACCCTTCCCTTTTTGTAGTGTTACACTAAAGAGGCAGCGGAGGACACAAGTGAGGATTTTCTTGAAGAAAACTGTTCAGAACTTTACAAAGAAATACAACAACCAGACAAGGCTTTGTTTTTGTCAATAGTCACAAAATGAATTAATTTTTTGTGTTTCTACTTTTTATTGTGATTTTTTTTGGGCACAGGAAGATGCTCATGGAGATGTAAGCTTCAGGATTGCTTTTCAGATACACTGTTCTTGTCCAGACATTTACTAAAAGAACCAGAACTTGATTGTTCTAATTTGATCTGTGAATTTGGGACATCTATTTTTGGACTTTGTTGCCTAATTACTGGACACAAATACATCAATTGCCTTTAAAGCCAACCTGGACCAACAGTAAGGCCAAACCAGTCCACTTTTCATCCAGCACCTACTTTCCTTCCAGTCTGGACCTTCTCGTGCTGCTTTAGTCAGTCATCCCTCCATCTGAGGCTATGAGAGGAAGAGACGTGTCCCAGCTCACATCATCATGCCAGAGTTGAGCAGAGAGGATGGCAGTTGGGCTGGCAATGTTCAAGGTAGGAAATACCCTTTCCTTCCTTCTTTTATATTTCCTTCATTCTTTCTGTCTATCTTTGATTTCTTTATACTTGCTTATCATTTTTCATTCATTTGATGAATCCCTGTATTTTGCCTCCCACCCTCTTTAATTTGAACTCTTTAACCACCCTATTAAACATCATTCTAAGTCTCTTGCTTGACTACATAAAGATGTCGGTAAGTTGTGTGTGTGTGTGAGTGTGTAATACATAAAGTTCTTGCAATTTGCTCTTGGTAGTACTTACTTCTTTCAGGTTTGAGTAATGAGTGTAGAGCATTGTCCAGATATTTAAACTAAGTGGGTTAACTAGAAAGAAGGGTAGGGTGTGGGGGATATATACATGAGAAAAGATGGACTGGACTCTCTTTCCTTGTTCTATTTCTCAGAGCTATGTTCCACAGGAAACTCATTGAAAGAGGCAGATGTTTGCAGGGAGTCACCAACTAGCCTGAAATATTTGATGATGTGTCTTGCATATTAACTTATGGTGACAGATTTGCTTCACCCTTGTTCAGTAGGGTCAGCACAACTGCCATTCAGTCCTGTGTTTGATTGATGAGGACCAGAGGGATTAGCGAGAGAGAATGTCTTTCAAATCTTTCTCAGCATCATTCTGAGATTCTGGTGTCTTAGAGGCTCCGTTGGCATGGCAACAGAAAACAGGGACATGACAGAGACCTTTGTGACACATAACTGTTTTTGTCATGAAGTATTGCGGCAGACATTTTGTAGAAATACGTTTTTTTTTGCAAGGTGCAATATACTGTATATCTCTTGCATACTGTATATAACATGCAAAATTAAACGAAAAAGACATTTGTGTAATGCAGTCACAGTAAATTGGGACATTGCACTGGCATTCAGGGCACAGGTCTTGATTGATTTATTTTATACCCCAGGCATAGCTGCTTTTCAATTAACAGCGCTGATTTCTCGCCTTCTGCTCGTAGCACCTGTGGAGCTCCTCAAGACTACATTTTAGGGCCTATTCCTTTTTTCATACATTGTGCATGTTGACATTTAGGTTGTAATAACAACTGTTTAACAACGGTTCAGTGATTGTCTTGAGGGCAAAAAACAGCTGAATGGTTTTATGGCAGCAGGTCAATCCCCTTTCTTAAATTTGCTAATAACATTCTGCATTTTTTTCAGTCACATATATCCTCTCAGTTTGTCCTGTTTTAATTGTTTTGAAATATTAAGGAGATATTTTATTATGGGATATTTCATTTTGAAATATTTGTGAGCAGCATATTTCCCTTTCAGGTCAAAATGCTTCTTTTTTGAGTCTTGGTTTAAAGCTCTCGGATGACTGATTTTTATGTCTTTTATATCATTATTTTCAATTTTTATTATTTTAAATCTGGCCAAATAACAGTAGCCTTTTCACAGCATTCACAGTTTATGTATTAAATCTATACTAAGTTTATTCATTAGCCTCTTGAGGACAAGATGGTACACTAATTGGACTGTGTCGGCATGTAGAGCTGCAATCTACCAATTTATGAGGAGGGGGAACCAGGTTATGAATAAACTTCAGTTATCATGCTGGTGTTTAAACCATTACCCTAAACTATTTGGTGTGTGATAATGTATGTAAGCACTTTATAGTGTATGGGTGTCCTGTTCTCTTTTGACTGAGGAGCTCTGCCTGTGTCAACAGGAGACTAAACTGGACTCGTCCAAGCATCTTTAACAATATTGACCAACCAATTAAAGGGATTTTAGCTTAGACTTTGAGTGAACTTTTACTACTTTTTGTGCTGTATGCATGCAGCTAACTCACCTTTAGTTATTTTTAGCAGTTCATTACTGGGCACCTTTTCACATCATAAAAGTAGAGCAAAGTTGGCTCTCTTCTTGGTGCTACAACCCTTGCCAAGAATTATGTTTGTTTTACTTTTTGGCAAATAAATCATGCGTTTCACAAAACAGACTTTGTTTAATATTGAAATATTCAGGCTACATGAAGCATGCTTCAAACAAATTTAATTTAATTATTTTAATTTATGTTATATTAATTGGAAGAACAATTGAAATGCTTAAATCACTCAGTGTTGAGAAATCATGGTGGAATTTGTATTTCTGAAAAAATACCAGGGCAAGTCAATAATTCAGATTAGTCCGCAGTTAAAATACAGTGTTCCAAAAGTCAAAATGTTGGACTTCGATAAGTGAAAGAAAACATGGTTCTGACAGTTGTCAAATACAACAGTGGAAATGAGAACCAGACTTCTTCAATAAAGAAATCCAGGACAGAATGTGGCAAAATATGTTGGTTGTTTTCAGGCAGCAAGATCAAAAACATTTGGTGAAGGTAACAAAAGTAAAATTTACAAGTACACCAACGATTTAGATTGAAAAGTCAAAACAGTATGCCTTGAAAATGGACCACCCATATAAAAAAATGAAAGACAAGTCAGCGTTTGTGATAGAAATGTAGGAAATCGGATGAATAAAATGGGATTCACAGAGAAAAGTCAAACAAAAATGAGCACTAACATGGAAATGTACGAAAACAAGGTTACAATATGTCTTTTTTGTCAGGATCACACAGAAGAGAATGGCACTATTGCACAGTCTGGCCTATATACAATAGGCTGGTGATGGTAACTGTGTCTGATCAGCCTGGGTTCTGGGATAATATGAGTTTGCAGATCGTGTAGTGCCAGCTGCCAATGCGAATATGGTTATGTTCACCTTACCAGGCTGAAGTGGCAAAAACCTAAATGTGACACAGATCTGATTTTTTCAGAGCTGTGTGAACAAGAAAATCTGATCTTTTCAAATCCGACCTGAGCCACTTTCATATGTGGTCCTAGATCGGCTACATATCTAAAAGTGCGGCCACGCAAACTGAATAAGAATTCATGTGGCTTTTGCATCATTCCAACTCGTCAGTCACCATAAATTGTCATTGAAGAGAAGGGAAACAACAGCAGTGAGGGAGGTTTTCAGTAACAGACCTCATAAATATTTGGGATGATGTCTCACATACAAAATTAGAAATGGCCGACCACGGCCATAAGAGGATGTGATGTAGTGTCAAAAAAGCTTAAAAGAAAAGTTTTAAAAAAGACAGAAGGACAAAGAAACAAAAATTGTCCACAAACTATATTATATATATAATATTTGGCTATATTCTGCATAACTATTGAGACATTGGTACTTTTGACTCCATTTTGATTGTTTACCGCTAGAATAGCGGCCACATGAAGCTTTGCTCTTTTGCATCAGTTTAGGCGCGTGAAGTGTTTAGACAAATGTTGGATATAGGTCACATTAAATAGATAGAAAATGGATTTGGGCCACTTTGCCTGCTGTATGAATATAGCATATATCTTCTGGTGGCCTGGACAGGCAGTGGCAAGCTGTAAGTCTATCTTTACTGGTTGGAGGTCTGACCCCTGACAAACCCTCATTATTTTGTTTAAAAATAAAGTTACTTTCACTGTAATCAGGCTCATTTAGGGAAAGAATAGATGTATTGCACTGAGGATCTTGAAATGAACTACTTTCTCTTTCATGTTGTTAGCCCACATTCCACCATATGTTGAAGTCTTCATCAGGGTAAACCTGTGCCTTAATTATTGAACAAATAATTGAGTGAATAAGTTAATGAATCGATTAGTGAATCAATTGAGCATTAGTGTGCAATCAAAGAGAAATTAGAATATCGGTATTCAAAATGTCTAATTAATTGATCATGCTTAACTTGTGATAAAAAAGATATAGCTGTATGAAAATAATAAAGCATATGCATGAAGGTTTATTGTGGCCAGGGATAAACAAAATTTAGACGCAATTCTTATAAATTCTCCCATTGTTCTAAGAAATGAGTATAACAGCCCTTTATCAAGTAGTGTCCATAACTATGCATTGCTTAAATATCTGTAATGTATTATTTTTATTACTGTAATGTATATTATAACAGTCATACTACACACCTGAAGCAGTCCTATTATATGTCAGCTTTGATAAGCTAATGAGCTCTACCAGTTTGTTGAAGGCTATACTTCACTGATTTTCACTAACTCTTCTGTTCTGAGTGACCATCTTTTCCTGTTAGTGAGCTTCCACTCCTCAGCTACTTCCTGAGGCACTTTTTCATAGTTTGGCACATACCGTCATGAAATCTGACACAGTTACTCCAGACAGCACTCATATGCCTTGACAGAAACTCACATAGATAAAAGTGCTAATTTAAAATATGTATTCTCAAAGCTTAAGCATGTTATGAATTACTATTCTTGCTCACTTTAGAGCGGAGACGGTCAATTTAATGTAAGCCATACTCTACATGTCATTAAACATGATTTACACATGCAGAACTGATCCCATGAACTGCGCATGTGCTCTAAAATAATGACATGACCTCTGTTAGTGTTAAAAATGATAATATTCAGACATTTAATATTCAAAATTAATAAACCAGTAACTCCAGTTAATTCATGTCATAAACCAAAACAATGATTCCCAGGCACTATGTTGCAAATCCTTATTATGGTCCTTATTAGTTGTCCCAAACCACCCCTAATCACTCATTAAGAAATGCTCCAGTCAGTCAAAGCAGTCTTAAAATCACCCACTCATACCCCAAATCTAGATTATGATTACTCGTAATACAATCTATTGGCACTGCCAGTCTGCTACTGCTGAGAAAAGTCCTGAACCCTGAAAGCCTGAAAAAGCTTAGACCGTAGGTTGTATCAATTGTGTGAGTAGTTGAGCATGAAAGCATTTTTTAACTGCTCTAAATATACAATTTTAATCTGTTAAACCAGTGTTACTAGTAAATTCATGTCTGAAACCAACATTAAAATACTATTACAGCAATTAATATCTCAAAGCAATGTAAGATATACTCAAACAAATGCACAGTGTCCTACATCATTGCTTTAATATTCATTGATACCTTTTGGAAAGACGCACTGATCAAGAGAACAATATATGCATTTGTTTGGAGAAAAACCCAGTATCATATTGTATCCATATGTTGATTGTCATTTGGCCTTAACGAGGAACAGCTTGCTAATTAATTACCCATGACCAGTAGGCAACGAGGGAGGTTGATCCCAAGCCTGCATTCAATTGGTTATGGTAAAAGGAGGCCATCACCAAGCCTGGAAGGGAATGAAATATTGCTCACCCGAAAAAAACCTGTTCTGGAAGTCATGCATCGTGTTAATGCACAACACATAAACAGTATCTCCCGTGCATGTGTCCTTGCAAATGGGGGTCAAGGTGACTTAGTGATTAAAGCTTTGGACTATTAATTGGAGAGTTTTGAGTTCAACAACCTGCCACCACAATTGGGCCCTTGAACAAGACCATTAACTTTGAGCTGAACTCTAAATCACTCTGGAATGGATACAAGAAGCGTTTAAATTTGCAGAAATAGTAGTCTCAGTTTCATTCTTATATTCTGGATGATTTATGGAAAAGTAGCCAAACATGTACAATTTGTACGTAACAAAACTTTTCCAAGCTACAAAAATTACTACATGTTCAGCAGTAGCTTTCATATTGGACAAGAAATAAAACTCAAAAATATAGATTCAGCTCCAAAACTTTATAATTTGAATAACTAAAAAGGAATCTAACATTCATTTAACATTCACCAAAATGTTAAAAACATGTTTGTATGGGTGTTGTAATGTTATAGCATAGGCTTTGAGATGGTGTTCACATGTGAGAATTTGACTTAAATTGTATGTTTGTGAACACACCTTTTAAATCTTCCTGCCTTTCTGACAATCTGTGTTTAAAAGTGATGTGTGTGTGTGTGTGTGTGTGTGTGAGGGAATTTTTTGGTGCTAGAGCAGGCACAATATCTTTATAGCATTAGATTGGATTAATATAGAAGTACAATCTTGCACACTTCACTGCACTACTTCAAAATGGTGTACATGCATTGCAATATGTATTTCCTTACATGCCTTACATGGAATACCTCACATTGCTTGAAACTGATGATCACATTTTTGCTTTTAAATCCTGCACAAATACAGGACATAAGTAATTACGAATTACGTTTTTTCCTCCAAAGCTGCACTTTGTTTGATACATAATATAAGAAATTGCCAGGAATAACAGAATTCAAGATTTGTTAGAAACATGCTTCTCTGTATCAAAAGTTATGACGTGGAGGTAACACACATGCATACACACTCAAACAAAAAATGCATTCATCCTGATTCAGGTCAGGGTCGCAGCTGGTGCTAGCTGGCAGCACAAGGTGCGAGGCAGGAACAACCCTAGAAAATGTGCCAATCCAGCATAGGGGACACCCATATACACACACATTTTAGACACACCAATTAACCTAACATGCATATCTTTGGAATGTGAATGGAAACCAAGGTTAGGATGGAACCAGGGATGCTGGAGTTGTGAGACGATGTTGCCCTACATTCATGCTGTGCTTGGCCAAATTTACACTGTAGAGCACAGTTATTTTTACAGAACGAAATCTTGAAAAAAAAGAACAATACGTGATAATAAACTACTGAAACCTTGACCACTAAGATGATCACCCAGACCATGATTAAACACTGAAGCCTGGAAAACCTACTATCTGATCTCCTTCCAAAACTGTGCCACAGTTCAGTTCATTTCCCCAAAACTGTCACAGTTTTAAATGTGGAGGAGGATCTTGCAAACTATTGATTTGATTGCTGATGCATGCTTTTTTTAAATAGTATTTATGGTTTTAAAAGCATATTTGCTTTACAGATTTTTATCTGTGGGCTAAGAGCAGAGTAAGTATATGGTATAATCCAGACTTAATGACCAACCTGTTGGAGTATTTGATTCATAGCCATTTTACCCTTACACTGTCAGTGACATTTAAACAGTAACAACTCTCAACAGGTGTCAAATGAGCACTTTGGTGATATTAAGAATGGACAAGTAAAGAATAAATAATGTGCAGATTTGCACATGTTTTAATATACTGTAGTTTGTGGAATGCACATAAAATGTATGTTGCGTGAACAAGGGAGATAAAACCAGCATCCTTCAAATTACAAAGTATTGTTGCAATTAAACCTTGGGTGGCTCGTTGGCTTGGTGGGTAGCACCATATTCTCATAGCGATAAAGCCCTTGCTCTACCCTCAGGGTAAAGCAGCCTGGATTCTTTCTCTGTGGAGTCTGCATGTCCTTCCCATGTCTATGTGGGTTTACTCAGTGTACCGCCGTTTCCTCCCACAGTCCAAAGACATGCATTCACTGAATTCACCTTCGGCATAACTGAAATAGCCATTGGTTCTGACAGCGACATTAAATAAACCAAACAAACAAGTATTCATTGGGGTTTGTGTGTTTGTGTGTAGAGGACTTCTTTAAGAAAGATCAGACCCAAAGACCAGACTGAGGCACAAGCCATCCAAACTCCACAAATATGGAATCCAGAACAAGAACTGGGAAAGTTGTGTACTTGATCCAGCTAGTGAGCAGGCAGTGAAAATTTCCAAGAACGTATAGACACAACAGTGCTCTTAAGTGCTTCACTTAATACAGTAGCCTTAAAAATAGAACATAGAACAAAAGCTCTACATACCTTGTCTTACTTTAGCATTTGTGCTTTTTTTAAAATAAATTTCCAAACCTCACCACCCACTGGAACTCTAAATGCGTGAGCATGCAAAATGCGAATGATAACCTAATTATAATACCGCTGCAGTAAACATAAAAATTAGCAATTTGGGGTTTTGGTAAGGCATTTACACACAAATAAGTATCATTCAATTAAAATGTGTTTATTAACTTTGCTTAATTTTATTTTATATGTACACCTGTGGAAATAATTAAGTGAACACTTGAAATTTACATATAATCAACATATCTACATGTATGGCAGCAAATCCATTCCAGTATCTCGTGAATTTCAAAACATGCACAACTTAATGAGCTTCTTAATGAGCTACTGATTAGGTGATCATCTGAACCAAATCGTATTACTCAGGAAATTAAACATTAAAACTGTGACTGAACTGTTGGTTAAACAGTATTAGTTTACAAAAATGTAATATGTATATAGTTATGTAATAATAATATAATACAGTCGAATCCGGTTAATGGTACCACATCGGAACACGATCATTTTGGTCCTGTGGTGGCTTAGCGGTCAAGGTACTAGACTCTGGACCTGAAGTTCCTGGGTTCAAATCCCACCTCTGCCAAGCTGCCACAGTTGGGTCCTTGAGCAAGGCCCTTCATTGATTGAATTAAAAGATTGTATAAGTTGTAAGTCTCTCTGGATAAGGGTGTCTGCTAAATTCTGTAAATGTAAATGTCCTAATAACCAGCTGGTCCGATTAAACAAACATGCCCTATGTTACAAGACGGGACGTGCTATGTAACATATAAAATGTTTATTAAAACGAACGTACAAACAAGAACTACTGTTGCTCACAAACTTTATTCATTGAAAAATGGATTCCAAAAAAGTTGGGACACTAAACAAATTGTGAATAAAAACTGAATGCAATGATGTGGAGGTGCCAACATCTA
>JAVSBV010000089.1:2207911-2223142 GCA_033117975.1 Parotocinclus spilosoma
CTCTCTCTCTCTCTCTCTCTCTCTCTCTCTCTCTCTCTCTCACACACACACACACACACACACACACACACAGTGGGCTGAATTGGTTACCATAGCAACCACTGGCACATACATTTCTATATATATGTAAAAGGATGCTGAGGGAGAGCAGAATGGAGTAAATGCAGTGATAGAAGCAGAGAGAGAGAAAGATTTTGCTCTACATTTCCAATGTAATATACATTTTTGGGAAGAGGGTGGAGGTTACGTTTTAAGGTGTTGACATTAGAGAGGAAAAGAACATGTCAGTAGGAAAGATTTGGTTGAGAATCAGTGTGTTTTTCTATCTAGCCGATACGTTTATTACTTTAAATAATTAACTAAACACCTAAATATAACCCTAAACCCAACCTCATTAACTTAAAGCAGTAGTAGAAACTTGCAGTATTTTTTTAAAGAAAACAAAACCAAAACCTTTTTTTCTTATGGGGCCCAGAATGTGGCCAGAAGTTAAAAAGTACAAGATCCTTATTGAAATGTGGTCCTTGTGATATACAGTGATGTTTGAAAGTATAAATAGCTAACTAGAAATTTGATCTCAAATATCCAACCACCATTAAAAACCGCTAGCTGAAAAAAAAATCATGATACAATCCATGAGGTCACAAGGGAACCCAGAGTAACATTTAGTATCCCAGGAAACTACAGGTCACTCTCACACTGGCTAATGTTGATGTTCACACATCCACCATCAGGAGAACACTGAACAACAAGTGTGCATTGCGAGTTTGCAAGGAAAAAGTCACTGCCTGTCTGCAGTTTCCTAAAGGTCACCTGGACAAGCCAGAACAGTACTCAAAAAATGGTTGTGGACAAATGAGACTAAAATAGAAATTTTTGGTTTAAATGAGAAGCATTATATCTGCAGGACATAGCAGAAATAGTTGGGACAGTATGGAAAATGTATTAAAACACAGTGTTTCGTACCTTTACTTATTTCATGTTTTGTCTGATCAACTAAATTTAATTTGTAAAGTATTTAGCACTATGTAATGTTGCCATTCATTTTCAAAATTCTACACACCCCAGAAAGCGAAGCAGGTCTTTTGCAGCTGTGATTTTGTAATGTGTGCAGTATGTGGGCTTGCATTGTCTTGTTGAAAAATGCGTGGAAGTCCCTTGAAAATATGACACCTTAAATTACCTTAATGTTGCTCTAGGATCTTATAGTATTTTTCTGTATTAATGCTGCCAGCACAGAAGTTTAAATGACATTTTCCAAGGGCACAGACACAACCCCATGCCATGATGAAATATGTTTTTTAGAATTGTTGCTGATAAGATAATAAGATGAAGATCAACAATCAACAATAAGGACAACAAATTATAATTTCTTCATATTCAGAGAGCCAGTGGGTTTGGAGCAAGTTTAACACAGACTGACCTGTTAGTACCAGAGATAAAAACAGGTGAAATAAAACAAAACTAGCCAGGAATTGTCAGAAAGTTTCTAAATAAAAGTAGTTGTATAATTTCAGAGAAATTCCTTAAGCCAAACAGATATAATGCATGGCCAACATGCAGTTTGTGGCAAAGTGTTGGCAAAAAAAGGCCTTGATCAGGCAACTGATCTCCCAAGACGATTGGCTACACTAGAACAAAGTAAAATCATGTTACGATCAGTGGTGGTGTTTTTAATTACTACCCAAGTATGCAGGATAAGTATATCCCATGTCGTATAATAAGAATGGGGAAACGATATATAACCAAACTGCAATGGGGAAAACGGAGCGAAAGGCTCTGTAACGCATGAAAACAAAAAAGGTAGAAAAAGTGTGCGCCGCTAAATTGCGTCCCAAAAGTAGCAATGTGCCATACACCACGACGACCACTAGGGGTTGCCCATTACGGCGGGATATGAGGCCGGCGCCGATAACGACCCTATAGCAGCAATTGGCGGCTATGGTCCAGAGGCGACCTCTCCAGCCGCGGACCCTAGATGCGAGCTTCACGAGCCGCAAGTCCGGGGGTCCACCCCTACCAGCCGCGAGTCCCGGGCGCCATCAGCTGGCGGGGACAAAGGGGGCGGAGTCTTTTCAGGACTGTGGGCAAACGTGGATTTGGGACGACTATTAAATGGCGAGGCACGGAGGTAGTCCAAACGCCAGGGAGCGAAAGTGAGCTCGAAAGTGCATGCAACACCAAAAAAACAAAACCAGGATTCGTCTTATAGAGTGCATATTTACCCGGTGGTTACTCTAGTCGGGGCACACCTCGAGCCAGCCACGACTAGAGTCCAACTTGATAGAGCACAAGAGCGCCGGACAGTGTACTTCTGACACAAAG
The DNA here is from genome assembly GCA_033117975.1 of Parotocinclus spilosoma. Classification (NCBI taxonomy): domain Eukaryota; kingdom Metazoa; phylum Chordata; class Actinopteri; order Siluriformes; family Loricariidae; genus Parotocinclus; species Parotocinclus spilosoma. The sequence goes on from JAVSBV010000089.1 coordinate 2,210,237, forward strand.
ACCGGGTTTCTGCTGTAATGAGTGGAAAAGGACGCCACAGCGCCAGAGGACGAGCGTGAGCACTAACGCACACGCAGCGCAAGGGGGCGAAGAAATTGCGGAAGTAACTAAAGCGCAAAAAGCGAGCATATAAGCTTAGGGTGTGCTTATAGCACGAGTGAGAATAACACACAAAAGGCGCAAAGCGCCAGAACACGAAAATAAACACGGGACGCGAAAAACGCGAATGTGTATAGATCATGAGGAGCGCCGAAGCGCCAGAGGGTGAGCGCGAGCCCGAAAACGAAGAAGTCAGACCGGGCGTGTCCTATTCAGAGCCAACACCCGGCTGAAGTGAGGCTAAGTAGGTACCGACGACCGAAGAGCGTTTAGCTTAAACCGAGCGAGGAGCGCACGTGTACGGAACTGGAAAATCCTCAAAGTGTCCCTAACAGACTAAATACCTCGGAGGTTACCCATCCATACCAGTCCATCTGCACTAAAAGCCCCGGGACTTCACCACTGTCTCTAAGGAACGCGGTAGGGCGCAAGGACGTCGATGGTCAGACACGTGAACCGAAAGGAGATGGAATAAACAATGACCTGGCCCCGAACAGTGCCCAAAACCACGCCTTTATAGGACGCGAAGCAGCTGTTCGGGATCTGGACATAATTAAGAAAGTGGATATAAACCGTCTCACCGATACGTCTGTAATGGCGACCGGCGAGGACGGCCGAACGCACCGGGGGGAAGGTAGGAACCCTAACAAATCAATTATGTTTTTTTGTTCTGCCATCCACTTTTGGAATGTGCTACCGACAAGCAGCTTTTCATTTTACTTGACACATATGTAAGTATAAAACCTAAATGTTAAGGTGCCCATTATGATGAACTATCAACATAGTTTAGGGAGTATTTTCCAAAATAAATTGACATAACGTGATCTTTCAACAGACTGAACTGTTTTTCATTATTTTTATCTTAGTCTTGGTTTTAGTCCAAATAGCTAAATGCCCATGGAAGATGATTTGTAATTCTCCTTTAGTTCTACTTAAACATGCTTCAGTGTAGTGATTCTTTATGTAGGCTACAACATTGCAACATTGTAAATAAAATGCATATTATGCGATCTGACCGTTGTCTGATATGGCATATTATATATGGACTAGCAGCCCGCATGATACATACGTTACACAAAGCAACTAGAGATTCCAGAGATTTCGTGATGAGTCAGTCAATAGGTCAGTCAGTCAGTCAGTGGTATTTCGCATATATATATTTATTGATTAGAACAGCAATATGGGATACTGTAGTGAACTAGTATTGTCTAAATAGCCAAGATTATGCAGTGTTTCCCATAAATTGATTTATTTAATGTCAGTGGTGACCACGACATATTGATTTTCTATTTTCTTTACTATTTAGGATGAATAAAATCGCATTGTACTGTAGAATAGACATATATGCAGCACATTGATGTTTTTTCTACAAAAGGAGTGCTGCAAAAAACATTATAAACCTCTGTTCAAGAGAATCAAAATGCCTCCTTCTTGTCTCTGTTGACCTCAGAAGTCCCCAGGCTGTCCAAGCTAGTTTGTGGTTAAAAGCTGCTTGGAACTGAAAACCTTAATACAGCTACCTATATCAATCAGGAATTGTGCCTAGAACTGCAGAGAGAACAGAATCATGGGACAGATGTTGTCCAACCCAGAAAAAAAATCTACCACACTGATCTAACAATCAATGTGATGCATCCAACATTCAACCTGTTCAATCAAGTTACTCACAGCAAGCAAACCTACAGGACACCCAGGGAAGTTGGAATGACTGAGCATGTATCGTCCATTCTAGTTTTTAGAATGCTATTTGTTTGCAGAAACTGCAGTGCATATGCAGTAAGGCAATATAAGTGCATATAAGGCAAGTAATTATTTACACAATGCTATAAAACACAGTGCACTGTTGGTCCTTTCAGCAACCCAAAATGTATTGGTTAAGTGGTATATTATGAGATTATATCAGTTCAGGGACTGGGGTGACACAGCAGTTAAGACTTTTGACTAGACAGAACAGAGTTCAAACCCCTTCAAAGCCTTTAAACCAAATTTGCTTGGTTTTTAAGATTGTTTGAATAATGGCATCTGCTATATGGCTAAATGTGATGTATGAGTAAGTTGTTGTTCATTAGATTGTGTCCTAAATGTTGTAAATGTCTACACATCCACACTGGCTTATGTCTGGGCTAGAATAGCTTTGGGACTGTGATGCACTGACCACTTGCAACACAGTGTGAACTTATTATGTTGTTACATATATCCAATCTCAAGCTCTAGTATCATTTGTTTGAAATAACATGCAATACTACTCATGTAAAAATGGTATATGTAGTTTCACAATCTTAATCTTAAGTCCTGGAAAACATTTATAAGATTCAGTCGGTGTGTCATAAATTCCAGGTGCACAGCCAAATGAAAGCTGCTGAACAGCAATAGTTAGTTCCTGGAATTCAATATCAGAGTGCAGTGATTTGATTTGTACTGTCCCCAATGTAAGCAGTCCCATCAATAACATCCTTTTAGAAGATGGATCACAAACATCAGTTCTGTACAAGGCTGGATAAGAGTCTGTGGCAATCTGCAGGCTCTATAGTCAAGCCTCCATTTGATTGCAGTAAGACTAGATCGAATCTATGCTACAAAAAATGTGTGGAAATTGAGCTTCAAAAGCACTTATATCTTAAACCTATTCGTCAATACTTCTAAAAGATATTCACTAATGGTATTAGGCTATTAGGGTCAGACTGGACTTGGTTTGGGGCTAGTTCTCTACACTTTTTTTTCCAAAGCAAACTTTGCCTTCATTTATTAGTGTTAAGTATTGGCACATAAAGCTTGTATGTCTCAACAATGATACCCATGGTAAAACACACTCTGAACAAAACAACCTAGATAGGCTCATTCAGAAACTTCTTGCTGTTTGAAAGCTAGCAGTTTAACAGACCTATCAAGACCTAAAAAAATGGCAATAGAAATTAGTTTTAAGATAACCCTGACGTTGTCGTGATACCTGTTAATAAATTCAAAGATTTTAAATGGTTATTTAAACCTACGGAAGAATCTATGTTAAGAAACTATGGTAAAACAATAAAATATTAAATTCAAGTTTAATATGTATTTAGTAATAGCAGTTTGTAACTGAATAATTGCATATTTGAACTGATACATACTGGGTGGCTAGATCATCATTGCTGGACTAACAAAAGGCCAGGAAATCAAAAGCTGCCATGGTTGTCAAAAGTTGTGGGGTGTTTCACGAAAATATAGAGAATGGAGTAACATCCAGAGAAAGAGTATCCTGTTCATCTAAACAACTTTTTTGATGAAAGGGGCCAGTAAAGGATGTCAGGAATCTTACAAGCAGTCGGTGCACAGTCAAGCAAATTGCAGCCGAAGATGCATCATTCTTTAGCATGGATTGGCAGAAGACCAGTTTGAGTACTATTGCTGTCTACAGAAAGCAGAAAGGCAAGACTCTGGGCAAAAAAGCGCAAAATTGTTTAACTGTGCAGTGGAACATCACCAGGTCATAATAATCCAGATATCTGCTGCACCAAGCTGATGGGAGGGTAATATGGCTGTTCAGAACAAGTTAGTACCTCAATCTAGTCTGCACCAGATGTGAGAATCTCTCGTGCCCACATGGGTCAATGTTCCTACAGAACGATTTTAAAACCTAATATAATCTATGCCACCATGAGTTGTTGTGGTTCTGATGGTCAAAACCACCAAACCTACTAGATGGATGTCTCGTATAAAGTGGCCATTTTGTGTAGAAATGATTTATACAAAAATATACTAAGATTTTAGTTACCTTAGCTAGTACTATTACCCTGTGTTGTCAGAAGTGTGGATTTAAAAGTAGTGTAGTATAGTATATAGTATAGTAGTATATAAAAGTAGTGGCAGTAGAATGGGTTATACCAAACACCTCAGTGACTTTTTTTTCATAGTATAGCATTTCTCCTGCTAAGCAAAACATTTGTCAACTCTCTTCCCTGCTATGATAAAACAAAGTCTATAAAGACACAGTTTGTCACCTTTGATGTAGTACTAGACTGGCTTCCATGCAGTTTTGACCTATACGTCTTCATGGATTATTGTCCAGTTGAAACTGTTCATAGCTTCTTTAATGTAAGTGATGGAGATAAATTTGCTCCATGGACATTCATAACATTAACTATTGGATATTTTCCCATGTATCCCATGTGGCGAATTTGCTAACTTGCTGCTGCAGGCCATGTCTGAGTGATTAGAAGCTGAATGGTTGGATCATCCACCGATACAGTAACAGCCAAGGGGCAAAATGGGGACGAAATTGTAGCTATAAGGACTAACATGATCTAAATATTTAGATCATAATCCAGATTCCTAGATTATGCTCTGGAGCAGACCATGCTAAGAAATATAAGAAATTACCAGTTATTGCTTATTTAAAAAATAAAAATGTGTAATCACTAGTAAGTTGCTGTGAGAAGTAGAGTACACTGAGAAGTAGCAAAAGATTATTTTATAATGGAGCCCTATCGTCAATTATTTTATTCCTCACTTATTGAATGTTTTTTAAAAACTTATATTATTTAAAAACACTCTGTTATAGCTGTTATAAGTGATATTAGGCACCAACTGACTTTGCATAGGTTTATTAACAAAATACAATATTAAACAAAATAAAATAAGTAATTGATCGTGATAAAAGTAGAATAAACTTTTCGAAAAGTGGAATAAACTCTGTTGCAAACAGTTATAATAAAATAAAATAATAAAATACCTGAGGTTAATTCTAAGAATCATTTGAAGTGCATTCCAGCCAGCGCTACTTTCTAAACACATCACACTCAACGCACACCTACATATTCCCTGCAGGCAGCACAGATAAAAAGAGTTTCAGACAGGCAGCTCGATAAAGGACTGTGGACATGCTGCACATCCTGCCATGACAATTGTATCATAGTCAGACTTAAAGGTTCTTAAACAAGCATTATCTTTAACAACCAATTGTGAAAGTCATTATTATCCTCATTAGGACTAAAGCACTAGGAATTCCTCATTGTTTGGTGCAGTAAGAGTGTGTGTTAAGAAGCATGTATTAGAGAGACAATGAAGACTGTATTGTTTTGTGCCATTACACCATTGGTTACTATGTGCCAATAATAATATTCTTTATTAGGTCTTGGTTATTGTCTTACAGCTACAGCTGGAAAAAATAAATACTGTAATGGCTCGGCCACTGGCAAAAGGTGAAAGGTTTATGTTTCCCGTAATGCAGTCACACCTGTCTTGGGGCCAAGTGTCACTACATTGTTCCAAATTGTTACAATGGAGTAGTGTTGTAATCCTGGAAAGGGCTGACAGTGTTAGGTGTATAATACACAAGGACATCAATTCCTCTTCCTCTTGAACACTCTGCACTCTGTCTGTACACAGTAGAAATGTTAGAACTTAATTATTTTAAAATAGAGTGCATCTGCATCTTCCACTGCTAAGAATGTTTCAAACATTTATAGGAAATCATTTTTGCTGCTTTGTAAAAAATGTGCAATTGTAGTTAATTTTAAGTTTCTTATTATGGAGAAACACAATTGTATAGTAACACAACAGTCTGCATAATTTGTAACAGAACACATTTTTAACATCTACACGGAATTAATATAAAGGTTATATCCAGATATAAATATTAATTACATTTAAATGTAACTAAGAAATACCCCATTCATCCTAATGAATCCAAATTAAGTCCTGCACAGAACTAGATCAAAATCCGAGCCAATCTTTCTGTCTGTTTGAGAAAAGTGGCACAGAGGGTTCAAATATTCAAATCAATCTTTTAAAGCAAATACATAAATATGAAAAAAAACAATGAATGTGGTTAAATAAGAATAAATATGACACAGATATAATTCCAATTTTGTGATTCTGCGCTTGCTCTATGAGTTAAATTTTGAATTATTTTTTATTTATTAATATAGAGTATATACACATATTATTAATATTTGACTATATTGAATGGTGTCTGCTTTGCTCGATCATGTGCTGGATTGTTATGTGTTTTAGTGTTGAAGCAGAAGTGTGTGCTGGAATAAGTGTTGTTTTAATTAGTGTTCAATTACGTCTTTGTCTCTTATCTCCTCCCTCCACCCCCACACACATTTGTACATTGTTTTATCTTATCACTAAGTTTCTTACTCTATTCTTTGTGTATTGCATGAACAAAATCAGAAAGATTATCATGTCCTGTCTGTGGTTTTTAGTGTTAAGCAATTCTGTGACTTATTTAAATGAGAAAACAGCCCACGCTCTCTCCATTCTGTCTCTTCATTTTTTTCCTTTTTTTGACCTTCCATCTGTTGCCATTCGATCAATTTTCACTTTCATTGTGTTTATTTTTCCTTCCTTATCCTGCATTCCTTTCCTAACCTTTCTTTGCATGTAATTTAATTCCCCTTTCTTTCCCAGCCCATCCTTTCTTATTTTTTCCTTTGCTCTTGAGTCCTTGTTTGTGCCCTGCCTTTAGTTTTATTCATTTCACTACTCTTTTTTTTTACCATATTGCCTTTTCCCTTTTTCCATGTTTTCATTTCATTTTCTTTATAATCCCATTTGCTTCTTCCTTTCCACTTTACCTTTATATCTTCCTGTAAAATCACTGCCATTTATATACCCCTTCTCATCTTTTCCCTTTATTTTCTCCTTTTCCTTCTTTCACGTCTTATCACATTAAAAAGTATAAGATTACTTCAGTTATATTTTTACTTTTATTTTTTCTAAATTATTTCCCTTCCCTTCCATTTCCATTGTATCTTATTCCATTTTCCAATTTTTCTTTTTTTATTTCCTTTTCCTTTCATTTTTCATTTTTATTTTTCGTCCCTTTCATTTAGTGCCATTGCTTTATTTATTTAAATTCTTGTTGATAGACAGAGTCATATACTGTGTAGGTACATTTCCTCTTTCTTCCATGTATGCCTCCCTACTTCTTCTTTTATGCCCTTTTTCTTGCTCTTGCTTTAGATTATCGCCCTATAACAAACACTCTCCATCGTTTAGTGGTAATTGGGAGGGAGATACTCTACTGGCTTTGTATTTGTCTTTATGGGGTCCAAATATCCTCACAATGAAAGGAATATACCTACATCACATTTTTTGGCCAGTTCCCATAAAGTAACAGTTTAAAAAAACCCAATTTGTTTTGGCTACAGAAGGTATGAGTAAGCTAAGGGCTGTGGAGGGCTGTGACATTTACTAGACATTTACTAAGTTACAATAACCCACAAATAAATAGAAATACCTCATAAAGATAGAAAAGATGTGAGTGTGTGTGTGTGTGTGTTACAGCAATTCCCACAGTTCACAGGAGTCTGAATGTGATAGATCAAAGGCAAAAGGAAGGAAAACAGCAGGCATGGCAGTGATTACAAGACCTGTGTGTGTGTGTGTGTGTGTGTGTGTTAGTAACTAAAATACTTAGTATCACATCTTGTTGAAAAATTAATGGATGATCCTGATGTTACTCGAAAATCTTAATGAACTGAAGGACAGATGGACAGAGTGCTTTATTTACCTTGAAAAGTGCATTTCTGTGTTGCAGCATTTACATTTATGGTATTTACCAGACAATCCAAGCAATTTTAGGTTAAGGGCCTTGCTCAAGGGCCCAACTGTGGCAGCTTGGCAGAGGTGGGATTTGAACCCTGGACCTTCTGGTCCAGAGGCCAGTATTTTAACCGCTAGGCTACCACAGTCCCAGCAGCAGTAATGTACAAAACCCAAGATTCACATACTTACTAGAATACATACTTACTAAAAATATTTGCTATCAACACATTAGAAAATAAAATTAAAAAACATTTAAAAAATTAGGCTAAACTTAAGACAATTTGGCAATAAGATGCGATTAAATAATCAATTATCTCACAAAAGTGAGTACACCCCTTACATTTTTTAACTACTGTATTATATCCTTTCATGAGACAACACTGAAGGTATGACACTTTGATACAACGTTAAGTAGTCAGTCTACAGATTGTATAACAGTGTAAATTTACTGTGCCCTTAAAATAACTCAAAACACAGCCATTAATGTCTAAACTAATGGCAAGATATATACTTGTATGAGAAGGGCGCACTGACTTTTGTGAGGTTCTGTATAAAATAATAGTAAATTTAACACACTGCATTTTGTTATAATCCTTCCATACTGTACTGACAAGACAACTAAGAAAATCACAAAATTAAGGAAACTGAATGTGGTTATGGGCTGTTCATAATCTAGTGCTAACTCACCTATTTATACATGTTCTCATTAGATACTCATACCTATCCTAACCTTTCGTGCATAGTTATTGCCATGGTTACAAGCTGCAAATTTAGATACTAAGTGTGCAGGAGCATTAATTAAAAGTAGCGATTTTTGCCATAGATCTGGTTACATTGCTTATTATATTTTAACCCTACTTTCCTACACATTGTTATGTTGGGCACGACGTGCCTGATTCTAATATACAGGGTGAGTCAGCAGCCACAGGACACTCTTTTATTTCAGAAACAAAAGGGAAGATGACATATTTGAATACCTGAGCAAGTAATGGGTGAGGGGGCCTACCTTTGGCAGCCTTTGCAAAAAGTTAGCAATGGGTGACTCAAAAGTCACAGGTTGCATGCTACATCATTAACTTTTTGCAAAGGCTGTCAAAGGCAGCACCCCTACCTACAGTACCTGCCAATGTATCACTGCAAGTGTTTAAATTGTGTAATGTTAGTGGCTTAAAGTCGGGCACCTTGAACAGTGACTTTTTAATGCTTGGTTGCCTTGGAACTGTCATTATTTAAATTTGCAACATTGCTCTGAATACTCATTATATATATATATATATATATACAGTGTATCACAAAAGTGAGTACACCCATCACATTTCTGCAGACATTTAAGTATCCATTCATAGGATAACAGTGAAAAGTAGTCTGTGTGCAGCTTATATAACAGTGTAAGTTTATTTTTCCCTCAAAATAACTCAATATACAGCCATTAATGTCTAACCACCATTAATGTCTAAACCACCGTCAACAAAAGTGAGTACACCGCTAAGAGACTACACCCCTAAATGTCCAAATTGAGCACTGCTTGCCATTTTCCTCATGTTACTAGGTCTCAGGTGTGCATAGGTGTGCAATTTGTTTGGTTTATATGGTCTCAAGCATGTGCAAAGCAACGCCAATAAATTCAATCTTTTTCTCATCGGACCAGAGAATTTTATTTCTCATAGTCTGGGAGTCTTTCATGTGTTTTTTGGCAAATTCTTTACCTCTCTCACCAAGGCTGTTCTCCCATGATTGCTCAGTTTGGCTGGACAGCCAGGTCTAGGAAGAGTCCATTTAAAGCACTTTAAATTGCCTCATGTATGAATGGTGCTATACAAAAAACTTGCCTTGACTTTAAGGATTATGGAGGCCACTGTGCTCATATGAACCTTGAGTGCTGCAGAATTTTTTGTAACCTTGGCCAGATCTGTGCATTGCCACCATTCTATCTCTGAGCTCCTTGGGCAGTTCCTTCGACTTCATAATTCTCATTTGCATTGACATGCACTCTGAGCTGTGAGGTTTTATATAGACAGGTGTGTGTTTTTCCTAATCAAGTCCAATTAGTTCAATTAAGCACAGCTAGACTCCAATGAAGGAGTAGAACCATCTCAAGAAGGATAAGAAGAAACTGACAGCTTGTGAGTTAAATATTAGTGTCACAGCAAAGAGTCTGAATACATATGAGAATGTGATATTTCCGTTTTTTAATAATTTTACAAAAATTTCTACATGTCTGTATTTTCTGTCAAGATGGGACTCTGAATGTACATAAATGAAACATAAAATGCCTGCAATGAAACAAAGAGGAAAAAAGAAGGGGTCTAAATACTTTCCGTACCCACTGTATATATATATATATATATAATTACAGTGCTACATAGGCAGGTACTTTTAATAAACACACACACACACACACACACACACACACACACACACACACACACACACACACTCCCACATGCAGTTGTTATGATGTTGGAATACTGCCCTGAGGCCCAGTTTTATTCTCTGCTTTAGTATGCCACAGTATATGTTGGCATTCCTGGCTCCTTCAATGAACTGTAGTTTCCCACAGCTGGCAGCACTCATGCAGCCACAAACCCACCACCACAATGCTTGAATGTAGGAAAAACACACTTGCCTTTGTACTCATCATGTGGTTGCCACCACACACACCATCTGAACCAATTAATTTTATTTAAGTTACATTTATATTAATTTATCTTGGTCTCATCACACAACAGGACATGTCTCTAGTAATCCATGTCCTTAGTCTGCTTGTCTTCAGCAAACTGTGAAACTAAAACTGAGGGCTTTCTTGTGCATCATCTTTAGAAGAGGCTTCCTTCTGGGACGACAGTCATGCAGACGAATTTGATACAGTGTGTGGCGTTTGATCTGCTGCCAGAACTCCTACATCCTCCTAAATCTATTTTTAAAAGATAACCTCTGGATATGAAGCTAAACATGTGCACTCTACTTCTTTGGCCAACCATGGTGAGGTCTTGCTCTGAATGGAATCTGTCACTGTATGGTCTTGGTCACTGTGCTGTAGGAGTCACATACCAGGGAGGGAAAATGGCTACTTGGGTACAATTTGGCCATTTGTACTTAGGGGTGTACTCACCTTTGTTGCCAGTAGTTTAAACAGGTATTGCTGTGTATTGAGTTATTTTTATGGCACGGCAAATGTACACTGTTAAACAAGCTGCAGACTGACTACTTGTATCATTGTATACATTGTATCATGGTGTCCTATATATATATGGAAGCATAAGGGAGGAAAATCAGTGGGCAGAACAACTTCACCATATTGAAAAGAGGATGGATGGAACCATGTATTGCAAGATTTTGGGCAACAATCTCATTCCTTCATTAAAAGAGCTTTGAAGATGGGTTGTGGCTGGGTCTTCCAGTATGACAATGACCTGAAATACACCGTCAAGGCAACTAAGTGACTCCATAAGAGGCATTTCAAGGTCCTGGAGTGGCCTACTAAGTCTCCAGATCTGAACGAAATACAAAATCTTGGGAGGTAGCTGAAACTCAGTGTTGCCCAGCAACAGCCCCGAAACCTGAAAAATCTAGAGAAGATCTGTATAGAGGAGTGGGCCAAAATCCCTTCTACAGTGTTTGCAAATTTGTTCAAGGACTACAGGAAACGTCTGACCTCTATAATTGCAAAGGTTTCTATATAAAATATTAAGTTCTGTTTTTAAAAAAAATGTTTTTATCAATGAAATTTTTTTATCAATGACATTTACAATGTGATTTTCTGGATTCTTTTGTTTTTAGATTCTATTTTGTTATATATTATAGGACATATTTATTAAAAAAATAACTCATTTCTATATGGTTCACAAACTTTGAAGCACCACTGTACACATTCACAAATCAGGCTAAATGCACTTTAATTATGAACTGTAGATGTGTCCTCTATGATGTCCGTCTTCTAACCCATTTTACATACTGCTCTTACATTATTTAGTTTAACTAATTAATTGTAACAGTGTCATGAGGCATGTAAGTATTATTTTATTTACATATTTTTCCTTTCACAGGCATGCTTTTATGTTGTGACATAATGCGTTTACACATTTTCACATTAGCACAACTTCAGCTAATGAGATTTGCCTGTGGTCAGTACAACAATAGACATTAGGAGTTCATAGGCTTATATCTGTAAGGATAACACATTTTTCCATTTGATATTTATGAAGTAAGTTGCAAATAGAGCTATCAATGCACAAGACAGCAGAGTAAAATATCCTGCAGATGTACAAGGTACTTTGATGACAGAAGGAAATTTCTGCATCAACTCACCAAGGCTTTGTAGACTGTAGATTATCTCTAGTTCAAGGAAAACATGTCCCTAATACTCAAACAGCCTGTCCATCTGGCTAAGTTAAACACTTTTACAGCATTTATATATATGCAAATTAGAACACAGAAGAACAGTTAGGATTTTGGGTATGTACAGTTATGTTGTATTCCAAACCAGTTTTCACAAAATTGATACCAAGAAGCTTTATTCAGCATTTAGAAACCAGTCCATAGTCCAAATAGTCCAAAAAAGCAAAGGCAAAGTCATAAGGTATAAAGCAGAGTATAAAACAGAACTGGATTCATTCACGGGAACAGGAGAAGAGTCAAGAATACAATACTCAGAATCAAAGTCATTTTAAAAGTGAAAATCAAAGTCATTTTAATAGAGAAATGTTTCAAGCAACTGTGGTAATATGCAAAAGCATGGGGTCTTGGGAGAGGAACCGTTACAAGGGAACATAACAATATCAGAGAATATTATTTGGAATCCAAATGATAATTCACATGATAGCTCACACACTATTTATGATCTCATTCACAACACACATTTCTCAGAGATACAGGTAACAGTGTCTTCTCCAAATATTCAGGCTACCCATCACCGCTAAGACTAAACAATACTAGGCAAAACTGTTTAGCCTTTCTTTTTCCCAATACTATCTGTAAGCCAAATCACCTGCAAACATCATCTGCACATGACAATCCAACATTCCAAACACCAAACAATCACCTTATGGGAATAGCCATTTATGAGTAGGATATCCATTAGTGACTGATACTTTAAGATTTTAAAAGTATAGCAACACTACACTACACTCACACGCAAACACACATCTATCTCACTGTCAAATTTGGGACATTCCATGGGCATAGGCATCACAAATTCAGTTCAATTCAATTCAATTCAGTTTTATTTATATAGCGCCTTTTACAATAGAGTATTGTCTCAAAGCAACTTCACAA
>JAVSBV010000089.1:2248287-2276364 GCA_033117975.1 Parotocinclus spilosoma
GGGCAAACAAAGAAAATCAGCAAGGGATCAAATACTTCTTGGACTCACTGTATATATATATATATATATATATATATGGTATATGTTTATTTATAATTAACATTACCTTATACATATGCACTAGGCAACAACAATTTTGGAGATCTTACTCTAAACTAAGGAAGTTGCTGAAACTACTGAAAATGGGTTTAGAACTATCCAGCATATTATCAAAAGCTGGAAGAATAGGAAGAGTAGTGGTGAACCATCAGCTTTGAATGATCATCGAATGGCCACGTGCACAGATTGGTTAATCAATTGGTGAACTGAATTGTCTAAAACAATAGCAAAATTAAGATTAATAGTGAAGGAAAGAACATTTCCATATTCGCAAAGCCATAAAAAAATCACAGAATCAGGACCAACTGTGCTGTACAAAAACAACATTAGTGAAACTAATTGGAATAGAAGGCATAAATTTGCCAATAAGTAAAAGGATTGCAAAAAAGTCATTTGTTTTGATGACAGATTTATCCATCATGCATAGTGCCCACTGTACAAGCCTTTGGAGGCATTGTTATGGTCTAGAGCTGCTTCAACTGCTCAGGCTCAGCATTGTTATATGGCAATAAAACAAAACAAAGACAGCTGTGTGGATTTTTTTTTCTCCTGATGGCATGTGCATATTCCAGGATGACAATGCCAAGACATGTCTTGCTTAAATTGTGAAAAAGTAATTCTGGGTGCGTAAGGAAAGGTGATCCAAAAGAACAAGTTTTTCTTTGGACAATGTAAGGGAAGGTATCTAAAAATAGTGTGCTAATATGACATATTGTAATTTTGCACATTTTAGACTTTTATTGGTATTGTGCAAAATGTAGATTTCATTTCTAGCACATCATTTCTTTTATGCATTCTAGACATGTATCTATAAGGCTTTCTGAAAGCTTTGTTACATGTGATTTGATGTTGAATGCATTGCCTCCTCAGATACCTCATGAACGTGACGTTTGAGGGGCGCAATCTCTCATTTAGCGAAGATGGTTACCAGATGCACCCCAAGCTGGTTATTATTTTGCTGGACAAGGAAAGACAATGGGATAGGGTAATTCACACCACTGTCCTTCATTTAACATAATCACAGCTCCAGACTTCATAATCAGCCTCATCTTCTCTTTCATGTGCCCACATTACACTATTCAGCTACACTCAAATTACTTTGACCCTGATGTCTCTCCCCTTCTCTTTTGTCTTTTCTCGCTCTGTCCGTTTCCTCCTAGGTTGGTAAATGGGAGAATGGCTCACTGACTATGAAGTATCACGTATGGCCACGCTTCGAACTCTACTCAGATGCAGAGGAGAGGGATGATGACCACCTGTCTATTGTCACACTGGAGGAGGCTCCATTTGTCATTGTGGAGGATGTAGACCCCCTCAGTGGCACCTGTATGAGGAACACGGTCCCCTGCAGGAAACAACTCAAAGCCCAGTAAGTGCTCATTTGTATTTTGTATTTCACCACTCTATATGGAGTTGTTACAGGGCAGTTCAACTATGGGTGATATAACTAGATTTTATATACAATAATGTAATACATGTTCTACTCCTAATACATTGCATAATAGAAACGTATTACTTAAAAGTGCTAGGTAAAAAAAATAAGTACACATGTAAACATCATCAAAATAATAACATAAATTGCTTACAAGCAATTTATTGATGTGCTTTCATAACAATTGTAAAGTTATGAAATTGCATGTAATGTAAATGTATTTTAAACATTCTTGACTCACTGACATACAATGTGCCAAAAGCCATTATTGAAAATTCTTCAAGTAATTTCCCCTCTTAATAAGCTACTTAATTTGTTTGGATTGTCTATTTCAACATTTTCCTTCCCTAAAAACATTACCTTGTCTTTAAGCATTGACAAAGCTTGTAGCACCTGCAACTGTTTTTAGAAAAAAATCTGTCATCCCACAGGAAGCCTTTTCAAAAGATCATGCACAAGAAAGCTCTCAAACCATTTGCTGACGGCAAGTAGACCAAGGTCTTCTCCCTTAGGAAACTGGGCCGCAGGGCAGTATCCCAACATGATAACAACCCCAAATACGCCTACAAGATGACCACTGCCGTGCTAATGAAACTGATGATAAAGGTCAAGAATGTCTCCTATTGAGCATCTGTGGAGGAGAGCAAGTTCTCTAACATCCACCAGCTCCATGATGTTCAAGTGGCAACCTGTAACCAAATATAAGAGAATATTGTCACTTGGGGCACAATTTGGCCATTTACATTTACATTTCCAGCATTTAGCAGACGCCCTTATCCAGAGCGACTTACAGTTAATACGTTCTTACAATCCAAGCAATTGTGGGTTAAGGGCCTTGCTCAGGGACCCAACCGTGGCAGAGGTGGGATTTGAACCCTGGACCTTCTGGTCCAGAGTCCAGTGCCTTAACCACTAGGCTACCACAGTCCCAGTTTTCACTTAGGGTTGTACTTACTTTTGTTGGAAGTAGACTTTTAGACATTAGACATTACTGGCTGTATATTGAGTTATTTTAAGTTATTTTAAGTTATTTGTTATACAAGCTGTAGACTGAGTAGTTTACATTGTATCAAAGTGTAATATCTTCAGTGTTGTAGATATAATAAAATAGTTTTAAAAACATGAGGGGTGTACTTACTTTTGTGAGATACTGTATTGTCTCCACATAAGCAGTGTGTTTACACTCTGGCTTTCTGTTTATATGTTATTTTTTCTCTCTTCAGGAACCAAACAGGAGATTCAGGGATCTACATCAAGCGCTGTTGCAAGGGCTTCTGCATAGACATCCTCAAAAAGATTGCCAAAACTGTGAAGTTTACTTATGACCTTTATCTTGTGACTAACGGGAAACATGGCAAGAAGATCAATGGCACATGGAATGGCATGGTTGGAGAGGTGGGTTTCAGAGACACAAATGCATGTTCACTGTGGTAACACCTTACTTAAGATTGGTGATGATAGAACTACGGTTACATTACCCGTAGCTTGTGATAATTCTCTTTTAAGAATGTTTGCCCATTGTTATTTTGCTTTCAATTTGCATCCGACACAGCATTATCTGTCAAGTCTCTGGCATTTGTTAGAGTCCAGTCTTGAAGTCTTGTTCGTAATTATAGTTATGGCTTTACACAAACGTAAAGTACCCCTAAGTAAGATTATGTGGTTTCACGCATCTTTAAAAAGTAGCCTTTCATTATAGGAAAATGCGCTGTCTGAAAGAATAAAATGAAGTTCTACGTGCATGCGCTGCTGAAGAATAAGATATGACACAAATTGAACCCTGAAGTGAGTATGCTTGCTAAATAGTCTGGGTCTGGGTTCAGATCATAGAAGAATGCTTGCAACCTGAAGTTTGAGGTGGTGTGTTTTCTAAACCCTGCAACGGGCACATTCTGTTCAGGGTGCATCTCTGCCTGCAGCCAGTAAATTCTGGGTTAGGCTTCAGACCCACCCCCACAACCCTGACAGTAAGTGGGGTAAAATAGGATGAACTTAATTCTATGTGAACAACAGCTCTCTTGTGCATTAAATTGGAAGGTTGATTTGTATGAAAGATTTTGATTTGCTATGGGAACATGGGAGTATTTTTAGATTTAGTTTTGAAATGCCATTTTAGATTTCTACCTTTTGGTGCATGCAGTTCTGCTCTTTCAACACCTCTGGAGCTGTTTACCTGGGAGCACTTTCTCCCAAAAGCGCTGACATGCTTATTGGAAGCACTGATTCAGTTTATGCAGATTATAATAGTATGAAGCAGTCGCTGTTGTGTGGAATCTTCCATTGCTTCAGGTGATATTGGACTCGCTCTTGCATGCAAGCTAGTACTTGCATCAAGATGCTTATCGGAATACTTAAATTAAAATGAGACTATCAGCATTCATGCAGTGCTCCAGCTGAGGACAATTTGGAATAGTGTGATGCAGACATAAGAGGCTGATATCTGAAATCAGCACAGACTCAGGGTAATAACAGTAATGAAGTACCCAGTGATAGGAGTGCATATGTGGTTTATTTTATAAAAGACTCATCCCAACCTAATAATACTAGTTTAAATAAATAATATGCCTATTCTCAGTGTATTCACTACATCTAGTATAAGGAGCATATGTGCTTTTAACACAGGTAAGAATGTCTACATGGTTCACATTATGAACCTAAAGCTAAAAATATAAAAGATGAACATTTAGAACATTTGATCTCCATTTCACAAGATTAATGTCATGGCATCTCCAATGCCTATTCACAGAGTACACAGAGCTCTGAAGTAGTGTACCATGGATGAGATAGAGACTGTTACAGCACTGAGGACTGATACCCAGATGTCCTACTACCTAAGACACAGCCAATAAAATGTGGACAGACCTGGCCAGAAGGCAACACAGAGACTTTGCACCTAGGTCCCTGTGGTCTTGGGTTAGTGTAATAGGCCACTGCAACACATCAGCAAACAGCATATGTACTGTCATGCGTAAATATGAAAAAGTAATCATATTTTATATGATTGTATAAGTATATTTTCTGTACATTTTCTTGAGTAAGTAAAGTCTTAAAGTCTAGTCATAAATACTTAAATGTGTTTATTATCCTGGTTCATATATAAGGTTGATAGAACATAAAGTGAGTGTTTTTCAGCTTGGTAACACATTACGTAGTAGCTGTGAAATTGTGAGAAGATGTGGGATGATGCATAAGACTGAGTCAGTGACAGACGGTGAGACTGAGATGTATGAGGGTGAGACAGACTGGGAGAGAGACAGCCCGAGAGGAAATCCAGATGGATTTTTAACATAGATTCTACAGATTAGAAATAATCCCCATTGCAGAGGCATATACTTATCCACAGTGTAAATGATTGTGGCACGTTTATCTAATTCCTTTTAATTTACAGTCATATTAATTGTCGTCACATCAGTCAAAATGTTATGGTAAGCAGCTATTTTCGGCACACATGCTCTCTCTCACACACACACACACACGCACACACACACACACACACACACACACATCCAACATGATTGTTCCATTTACTTGTGCATTAACCTAATCTAACCACAGAACCAAAGTGAAGATTTTGCTTTTTAAATAACTTCCAAAGTGTTTGTTTAAACATCAAATGAAACATTAATCAGCCTTAAGATAAGTATCTCTTGTGGACCTGATACCTTTGTTTGATAGAAGCATGCATTTATAAACAATGGGCAATTACCAACATTGTTCAGATCAGCCAGATAAAACAGAGAATCAACAAGTGAATTTGAACCTTTTTATGAATAACACAAAATCTGAAAAAGCCTAGCTGGCAAATGCTAATTTAAAAAAGACAGTGTTCCTTACATTTGCATACATTTTTATTTAATTGCAGGTATTATGAAATATTCCATATTTTGTCTGGTCCACTTCATATAATTTGTTAATAATCACCCATTCCTGCATTTCAAGCCTCCACCACATACAAAGACAAAACAAATTTCCATAAATAATAATATGATTTTTAACAGGTCATGCCAACAGATGATTATAAGCTTAATTTGGAATCCACAAAAGTTTGAGTGAGCAAATACAGCCAAGGTCTCCAGTTTGTCAATAAATGTGTGAGAGAATTAAAAATGTTTAAAAACTAAGTACCTCACAGAAAGATTGAAGGACATTTATATATTTTTCCCTCTACAGTGCATAATATAATTAAACGATTCAAGGAATCTGGAGAAATTGTGTGTAAAAGACAAAAGATTGTGTGTAAAAGACAAGGGCATGAGCCTAAACTGAAGAGGTACGATCTTCAGTCCCTCAGACGACACTGCATAAAGAACCGACATTAAACAATAGCTGATAGAATCAAATGTGCAAAGTATTACTTTAGTAATCCTTTTCCAGGGACGTCCCTGTATTTTACAACAAGACAATGCAAAGCAACTCAAATAAAATAAAGTGTTGACTGAAAAATGTAAATGTGTAATATCAAACTGGTTCACTTGATTTTAACAAAAAAATGATGTAGGTTTAAAAGGGGAACTCATTCTCCTCTGGCTGATTACAGATTACAAGATTAAGCTGGTACATGCCATGCGTGGAAAAAGTAGATAAAAAAATCAATTCAGCTCTACTTACGTAATTTATCCAATGAGTTTTAGAGGTAAGCACCATTTAGAGGTTCTTTTAGATGATTTACGTTTTTTTTTTTTTTTTTTAGTTGATGAATACAGATTATCATGACATGCAATTATGTTTACAGTCATTTTCTGATTTCACTCAAATACACAGTGCTTTCTATAATCATAAAATTCAAAGTGGTATAGGTAGCGCTGTAAGATTTTTACATCTCTGGGATGGGACTATGTGATTTAATAGTTTGGCTTTATTTTTTAACAAGTCGCAAGTCAGTGATTGTACTAACCAGTCATCTGCGATAACTAGACAGCAAATAACAATTAGGCTTCATACTTCAGTGAGTTCAGACCACTAATTAGATTCTCTGTCTTTCATTCACTGACAAAAAACAAAGCACCCAGATAGAAATGACAGATTGCAGATAAACTTGCAGGCAGATATGTACATGTTTATAGGTGTGGTCTGATTAGACACTGGGTCTTGCCACAAGAGTGCCTATAAAATGCTAGGTGTGATATTGTTCACTGCTAGATATGAACTATGACACACTCAAAGACATTTTGCCCAATGTACAGACTTTAAGAGGGGAACATCATTGAACTACGAGAAGCGGGGTGGCCTTTTCCTTGTTGCCATTCATGGCAGGGTTTCCAACTGGCAGGATAACGCTCATCCAAGCACAGCAAGTGGCTCCAAAGGAAAGTTTCTGCCAGAAGCAATTTCTTGACGTGCTCGGTCATCAGATTTATTGCCATTTGAGAATTGAAAGGACCAGCTGGAACAAGGAGGATTTGCAGGCTCAGATGTGGGCAGTGTGTCAAAGAGGCAGGTCTAGCAGTGTACAATCTCTCATCAAGAGGTACACTACACAAAAGTAGCCTCTGAAAGCCTTTTTTACAGAGCAGCCTGTTAAGCACTTTTATGCACTCTTGTGGAAAGGTTCAATGTCTAATCAGATGGCACCTGTTTTTTTTATTGTGATTTATTTTTCTTGTCAATTGATGTATTTAGTATCTAAATAGAGGGAAAGTCATGATTGCTTTAATTAATCAAATTAAATATATTAATTAATTAACTTTACAGACAAATTCACGAGTGGAACAGTGATTGAGCATGCTAGTCCATAACCTTAGAGACCTGAGTTCACGTCCCAGCAGTGCAAATTTGTCACTTGTGACACAATTGTCTGTGTCTAAGCAAGGAGAGGTCAGTTGATCATCTCCTAGCTCTGTAACAGTGATTTCTCTATAACAGTGGTTCAGGGCACAAATGTGTCTGTACCATGTGTTCTGCAGGGTTAGGCATTAATTGTTTTACAAAATACAACATTTTTGTATTAATTTACCAACTTATTATAGTAGACATTTTGCGCAAAAACAAATGTTAGCATTTAGGCCATAGGCGAAGATGACAGTGTTTTGTATTGCAAAGTCAAAAATGGCAGCGTTCTGAAAAACAGGTTATATAGACAAAAGGGCAGGCAAAAATTGTTTTGTGGTCTTTTAACCTACAATACAGTTTACTGTGATTACTTATTATTATTTTTTAATTGACAATACATTTTAAAATAAATGTAATATGTTTACATTTTATAGTGACATCACATTCTAATGTGTCTTGACATTTTACTAGCGACAGTACACAGTAACTACTGTATATAAAACTCAGGCAACACATATCACTGCATTTAATATCAATCCAGCATGAGAATATTCTCAGTAAGACAAACATAGCTGACTGAGTGAGTAAAAGCGAGATAAAGGTTTTGTCTGTAGGATACTTTCACCTTGTTAAATCAGCTTGTTTCACCCCACTTTTCCATATAGCCTAAGGCCTCATATTTTGAAAGCTAAATATACCTAAGCAGAAGAGGGATCTAGGGAAGAGAGGATAAAGAGGAAGTGCAGCAACGAAGGAGGGATGATCATTTCCAAATACTCTGACCCACTGTAGTAACCTAGTTTCTTGCTTATGCTTGCCCGTCTTTGTTCCCTTCCCTTTGTGGTTTGTCTTTTCTCTTAAATAATGTCTTACATGCTTTCTTGACAGGTGTTTCATAAAATTATGTTGTATAAAGTCAGCTGGCAGTTAATACTTACACCTACATAATAACTAGATGAATTTAAAAGTTAGAACACTGTAGCCCATTTGTTGCGATTTTAAATAGTCATGCTCATTTACAACATCTATAAATAGAAAGAAATCCTCAATCGTTCAAATAAAATATACACTAGACGATAGTTTGTGATAGGCTGTAACTGTGTGTTGAGGCGGATAAGAAATTGTGTGTGGAATAAAATATTAAGGAAATAACTAGCATTCACTGATATTGGTCATAAATTGTATATTAACAAACTGTTAGACAGACTATCATTGTGTAACCTGTCAGGATTTCTTAGAGGATAATAAAAATGGTCAAAATCATTTTTGTTAATATCATATGATCAAATTAGCCAGGGCATGTACGATTTCAAAATGCTACATGCTATCAAACGCAAAGACAAACTTCAAACATCATCATGCTAAAGCATACATCAGCAATAATGCAGTGGAATGACGATTAGTGGAGGACGTCAAGTGAATGGGTTATTTAGCACATGTAACCTCCAAATTAATATTCTGGTAACCTGTATTTAAGTAGCCTGTTTTAGAATGACTTTTTAGCAGATAATAAGTGTGCATTTGTTTGTTTGTTTTTTATCAGATTAGTGGTACTTTTAGTAAATAACTTGCTTACTTTTGCCACATCTGCAAATGAGCATAAATGACGTTGGATTACAATGTAGAATACACTAAGAAAATGCATTGGTGTTTACCAGCATGACTGAAAAACTATTTACATATTAACATCAGTCTTGTGATGCATCAGGGTTTAATTTTTTTTTTGTCATTACAAGCCAGTTTGTTGTTCAATTAGTAACCTGCATGTGTTAAAATGATTAAACACTGAATGGAGAGTTCTGTAAACTATAACATAATTAAATAACATTGATTTTTTTTTTACTATTTTCATGCACTACTTTTTAGACTATTGTCAGATTTCTAGCATTTATTTGATTCTGTGAATGTAAATGCATTCTGTGTTCGATAATTTACCAACATACACTAAGAAATGACAATAATGTCTCTTTGAATCTCTCTCTCTCTCTCTCTCTCTCTCTCTTATATATATATATATATATATATAAATATAAATATATATAAGATATAAATTGCTTTAAATATCATCTTTTTACACCTGTCTCTGTCTCCCACATTTCAGGTTGTAGTTAAGAACGCCCACATGGCCGTGGGCTCATTGACCATTAATGAGGAGAGGTCGGAGGTCATTGACTTCTCTGTACCTTTTATAGAGACAGGCATTAGTGTCATGGTCTCCCGTAGCAACGGCACTGTATCACCTTCTGCATTTTTAGGTAAGGAATAAAGTATGTGCATCCTCACATACAGATCATCTCACCCTCATTTTAAATGTTAACAAAACAAATCACATATAGGTGTATTTTGGTATATACAATGTTTAACTGTCTGAGACCAGTAGAGAAAATGCATGGTTGAATATTTGTGGAAAAGGATTTCAATACAGTAGCTTTGGAAACTATACTGCTCACAAAAATTAGCAGATATTTCAAAAGGAAATGTCCCATAATGAAAAATCCCCTAATTTTGTGAGCAGTATAATTTCAAGATCAAAGAAAATTAAGGAGTGTTGATATTCACCCAAATGAAATCACACTGAGCATTTATGGGGGCACTAGAAAACCAAGCATTTTAACACAAGCCCCAAGTAATCACAGCCCCAAGAATTTAATGGATGCTCCAAAACAGACTTTTTGGGACTTGACCAAACGAGTAGTTGGATTGTATAATTATCAGTTTCCAATCACATACGAATCTTATTTCCTTAAAACAGTCTGCTAACACTGTGTTGGTTGGTATTACACTTTCCAGTGGTTTGTTTTTGAAATAAATATATCAATAAATAAGTAGAATGAACATAAAAATATGCTGGACTTCTGGGACAACCTGTAAAGCTCTTCATGTTGCACACACTCTATATCAAAGTAGAACACTCCGTAAAATGAATAATATAATATAATAATATATAATATATATAATATATAATAATATAACAATATAATGAAAATAGAAGCATTAAGACAAAATCACTTTTTCAAAATACCTCAACAAGTACTTCAATTCCAAAGCCCTCAATCTCTCTATTGTATAAGAGGCTGGGTAAATTAAGATAGAATTGTTCAAATGTTTGTGTTTTTTTGCACAGATACATGCAGATAACTCCCATCATTTGACCAAAATACCCCAGAGTATTTCTGAACACCAATAATTAATAACAATTTGAAAATATAGGAGCCAAGTCCAAACCAATACCAGTCCAATAAACCAAATTCTAGGTCATATAATAAATTTAGTTATAATTATTCTTAATTAACTAGTTACCTACTCTAATGTCTAGTCAACAATCATAACTGCTGACTGAGTTTACTATTGCATGATATATATTAATTATTGTATGTTTTAAATGAGCTTACAGAAACTTACAACATGCGAGTGTTGATTTGATCAGAGAGAATCACTGCTCTTTTCTCCTAAATATAGGGTGAAACATTAAACATCTGTGCTACCACGAGTGTCATTTTGCTGTTACTTACACCTGGAAGTGCAATGTGCTTTTTTCCAAATAAAAGTATATTTAATTAAACTTCAGGGCAAGCCCCAGATGGACCACAAATGGATGTACTTTCAACAGCTTAACATACTGACTCACAAATTATCTGTCTCTCTCAGAGCCCTTCAGCGCTGATGTGTGGGTCATGATGTTCGTGATGTTACTGATTGTATCGGCCGTGGCTGTCTTCGTCTTCGAGTATTTCAGTCCTGTTGGCTATAAT
The DNA here is from genome assembly GCA_033117975.1 of Parotocinclus spilosoma. Classification (NCBI taxonomy): domain Eukaryota; kingdom Metazoa; phylum Chordata; class Actinopteri; order Siluriformes; family Loricariidae; genus Parotocinclus; species Parotocinclus spilosoma. Next base: position 2,259,340 of record JAVSBV010000089.1, read on the forward strand.
CGTTGCCTGGCTGATGGACGAGGTATGGTGAATCTGCACACTCCTGCACGTACACAATGGAAAACCTATTAAACACCTTAACGCATGATAACCAAGAATCAATCAGTCAGGGCCCATGCAGACAATCATGTTTCTTCTCATTGTATTTACCAACAGGATAGGCTAACATCTTTTTGTACTATATACAATATTTAATTATAGTATTTTAAACTAAACTAAAAATGCCAAGACATGATAACACATAAATAAAATAACATTTTACAACTAATTTTGAAAGCAAACTTTAATTTCTATGAATGTTTTCTATTTAATTGCATGAGTAAAATTTAAATTTCATAATAAAATCATTATTGATTAAACTGTTGCAATTGAATATGGAATTTTATGAATATTTCACAGTTATGTCAAAATATTTACAATATACCCATACAATACATAAAACACCACACTGATTAGTTTTTCCAAAGGAAACCGCAGCCACATTCAAAACATAAAGTCTAAACAGAACAATTAAAAGAAGAGCTTGTATTGGGACCCAACTCCAACCCACAATAGCAGTGAGACCTGGAATTTCTCTGATGAGGTGGAAACAGACACTTGACTAATGGTGTCAAATAACCCTGAACATTTGGGAAATGCACCTCTGGAGTCAACAAATGAAAATTGTCATATTATCTGAACCAGGTGTGTCTAGTTCTCACCTGAACATCTAGTAAATGCATATCCAAGACTTTTAACTTATAACTATTAACTGATGTAATATTAATGTATCTAATAAATGCTACATAACCCGAACCTATCTAACACATAACCCTAACCTTAACCTCGGTAGCAAAAAAAGTCTTTCTATCCATGAACGATATGCATTGATATGCAGGTGAGTCGCTCAATATGCTACCTGTATACTGTCTGAACACCACACCATATATGGTAGTGTTTCCAACTCATTGATACTTTTAAATTATTTGCACTGACCAGCACAAATTAATTTAACATGACTAAAATCTTGTCTCTGAGATCTTATGTTTACCACACACACACACACACACACACACACACTTTGGAGTGCAAATCAAGTATACAAAATTTACCTGAGTGGTACAATATGCTCATCATCATCATTATCAGCTTCATGCTTATGGGGAGTGCAACACCATGACAAAATGCTCATAATTTGTTCTGACCCTGATTCTGCAAGTGTTTAATTAAACTTTGTGTTCAGTCACACGTTCTACAAAAAAGGCTGTGTGATGTGTCATTAGAGCTACTGTACTAAAATAGCTAATGTATCTAACAAGGTAATAATTAATTATAAGTAATATATGGGTTAAGTGAGAATCAATCTTATTAATAAGGATAATAACCTTATCAGAGTACAGACATCCACTCACCACCACTTTATTAGGTACCACCTTCAGAACTGTGGTAATCCTTCTGAATAAACGTGCTGAAAACATTCAGAGATTTTGGTCCATAATGACATGATAGTATCATGCTGCTAGCATCATGCTGCGGATTTGTCGGCTGCTATCCATGATGCTAATCCCTCGTTCCACTACACCCCAAAGGTCCACTATTGGACTGAGGTATGGTGACTGTGGAGGTTATTTGAGTATAATGAGCTATACTCTGGTTAAGGGGCCCAAAATGTTCCAAAAAAGTATTCATGCACCCTTACCACTACCAGTGGAACTACTGATACAAGGAATAGTAGATCAGTGATTTTATTTTGGTCATGCCAAATAAAAAAGTTATCATCTGAAAGATCCAGCACATGGTGTGGTCTTCTGCTGATGTAGCCAATCTGCAAGGCTCAACGAGTTGTACAGTTAAAGATGCACATCTGCATACTGCAACATCTGCAATTGTTGCCTTTGTGTGAGCTCAAAGTTTCTTGTCATCCTCTTCTGACCTCTGGCAGCCACAATTTTGACCACAGAGCTGCTGCTCACTTGATAGTTTGCCTTTTTCTAATCATTCTCTGTACACCCTTGTGATGGCTGTGCATAAAAATCTCAGTAGACCCACATTTTCTGAAATATTCAGTCCAGCCCATCTAGCACCATGCCACATTCAAAGTCCCTTAAATCACCGTTCTTGCTCGGTTTAAACTTCAGCGTGCTTGTATGCATGTCTTAACGCATTGAGTTACTGCGATGCGATTGGATTATTAGATATTTGTGTTAACAAGCAGTGGAACTGGTGTACCTAATTGTGGCCTAAGTGGCCATTAGTGTATATGCCAAAGTACACATCACTTTTGTACCTTTGATAAAACATTTCCATTATTTGCATCCTGCAGAACAAAAATGCACTTTTCAAATATTCAAAGTCAGGAGAAATGGAGTCTACTTATTTCTCCTCTTGCTCCCAGGCTTTTATTTAATGATATGTCCAAGTTACATAATCATGTAGTACTGGGCTGTAGCTTAAAAGCTGCTCTAATTTTCTATAATGTCAACATTCCATAGATTTCTTCTCTGCTTCTTCTTTTTCTTAACTGTCAAGCCTTTTAAAAGCATGACTGTTTTATTTCTTTGATCCTATATAATATGCATATTCCAAACTTATGCACAGTTTTTTATTTTTTGTACAGCTTTATTTTCCTTATTTCCCTTAAGTTGGTAAATCTCTCTTTTGCTTCTAACCTTCCCATTCCTATTCTTCCTCTGCCTTACACTCTAGAGCCTGGAGGTCCCTCATTCACCATTGGCAAGGCTATATGGCTGCTTTGGGGCCTCGTCTTCAACAACTCTGTGCCTGTGCAGAACCCCAAAGGGACCACCAGTAAGATCATGGTGTCAGTGTGGGCCTTCTTTGCTGTCATCTTCCTGGCCAGCTACACAGCTAACCTGGCCGCCTTCATGATTCAGGAGGAATACGTTGACCAGGTGTCTGGCCTTAGTGATAAAAAGGTAACAGGATTTACCTACAATACCTAGACCAAGTCTGATACTTTCGATATACTCATTTATTTCCATATTAAAGGTTTTATAAAACACACCTAGGATTACATTATACACATTACTATGCTAATAGGTATGTTAACTATTCTATCAGATTTTGTTTCTGATTTGCAAATTGTGAGATCATCATATATTTAGATGTATATAATGCCCACTTGGTTTTATAAGAAGCAGTTTTATAGGTTTATAAGAGTATATTTAATGTTTGTATGTTTATAAAAGTATATTTTAAATAGCGAATTATTCGTAGTGATTACATTACATTTTATTACGCTATAATTATTACTAAAGCATACTGTATGTGTCCACCTTTTAATTTTCAGGACAATATTAGTGACCAAATTAGCACATAATAACAACAGGCTTAAACTGAGGCAGGTGCAATATACATTTGCATACAGTTCATCAAGTTATATAAATTGTATATACATAATTTATTTTAACAACCAAAATTTAAAAAAAATCTAAGTAATCATTTTTAATTAATAACTCGAAGAGATTTATAATGAAATACTATACAGTCGTACTGTGTACTATAGTATGCAATATTTATATGTAAACTTGGACAGACATTGGCAGACTAAGCATTTTTTTTCTTATGTGTCATGTATTATGTCATATAATATTTTTTTTTGTTGTTTTTGCTGGTAGAGTCCATTTTTTGGTTGGAACTTTCACAGCTTCCAAAATAGATGCAATAGAGAAAATAGCCATGCATTTCAACATTGGCAATGGGAATTTATTTTCACGTTTGAATTCCATTTTCCTTGGTCAGAGTCACAGAGGCCATGGCTTCTATTCCCACGTAGCACAGCTGGTGCCAATGGTCGGTCAGGTTTTATGTCGTGTCTGCCTCTGTCATAGGTGTGGCATGTACTTTCAACTGTAATTGGCCTTAATGAATGACAATTTATTTAATTAATTTGATCTAGGTTACAGATGCTAAAGTAGTCAATGAGAACTGGCTTTGAGAGGCTGTTGTAGCACAGCAATTTGAATTATTGATGTGGTAATATTTTTCTTCATGTCACATTGATGTTGTTGATGTACTGACACTTTGGTGTTATAAATAAAGGAAATCATTTCTTAATGTTTTAAAACTTAACAAAAATGAGTTTTTAGGCCAGTTCTTTTTAAACTGTTCACACATTTAATACCATAATGCTATACAACTGGCAGTTATGAAAACTTTGTTTAACTTATTCCTAACTATCTATATGGGAAAGTGAAATTCTCAAATATTCAAAAAATATTAAAAGTTCAGTAAAATATGATTGTTTGTGTGTTAGAATACACTGTGGGTGAGGAAAAAGAAAATAACATCTCCGCCATAAACAATTTACATTTTAAACTCTAGGTTCTTGTGAATACTTGTTAAAATAATTACTTAACCCCTGGAGTTACTGTTCTCCTTTCATTTTTCCTTCCTTAAACTTTCCTGCCCTTTCTCCCTCTTATTTAGTTCCAGCGTCCAAATGATTTCTCTCCACCATTTCGTTTTGGCACGGTTCCCAATGGCAGCACAGAGAGGAACATCAGGAACAACTACAAGGAAATGCACAGCTACATGACCAGCTTCCACCAGAAAAATGTAGATGAAGCCCTTCATAGTCTGAAAACAGGGTGAGGGAATATGAGAGTGTGGAAATCAATAAAAATAAAACGAAGGGTCTTTTCTCGTTGCACAAAATAAAATACCTCAACGTTTGGTACCAAAAAACTGAATCAGTGCCTTTCATATCTGCCACCAGTTCAATACCAGGTAGACATAATGGTACTCTCGGCAAGGTGCAGCGCTATTAGGTCCTAGCAGTTACAAATACCGCTCGATGCTGCATACAAAAACAATGACACAGCAACAAAAAGATATCTATCGTGGTATGGTTCTATAATTAAAAGTAACATTACTCTAAGTAAAAACTATAATCATTTGTAGAGTGCACTATTTAACATTGCATGCCTCAAAAACAAAACAAACAACAATAATTATATTGATGAAGAGTATTTTGATGGTTAAATTCAATATGTCTGATAATAAAAAGTACCAAATTCAATCTTAATAATGGCTGTGGTGTATCAAGTTATGACGATGCATTTACTTTTAATATTGTCATGATAAATGTTCATGTTCTCTCGAATGCTGGCTAATTTTCTGGAAATAAACCATAATTGTAAATGTGAATTGCATGATAGACTGTCTTTGTTTAATTTGTTTTAAAATAATTTTGACTATGTAACATGTATTAAATAAACCAGTATACAAAATGCTCCTATACAACCCTCTATTAGTAAAACAATACTAAACTGTAACTATAAGTAAACAATACTATACCGTATCTTGTATAAACCTAGCTTTAAACTCACTAGTGGTTTGACTGAGAAATGTTCTGTACTCAAGCAACTAACAAAATACAGTAATAACCAGCAGAAGCATGATTACACAAGGCATTTTATGAAAGCTGTCAGAATGTGCCATTAGCAGTTCTACAAAAAATTCCCAAGTCAGCTGTGTGTTATGTCTGGGATCTAATGGAAAGAGACTGAAGCTAATACCACAGTAAAGAAAATTGCTGGATCGTCATCAAATATATTTCCAGTATGACATTTGTCAAGCTGAATACAATACTTTCCCTAATTAAAAATGATGAAATGTATTTATTAAAATGAATTATTGTTTCTAATTTTTCAAACCAAAAGTGGACTAGTAAGAATATGAATAAGCACAAAATACGCCAAAAACTTGCACTGCATAACAAGTAATAGCAGCATCTAGTATTTTTATCAGAAAGCCAAGTTGACTCTTCTACAGCCCAAAGAAGCTTGATTGGAATGGTGCCAGCCAAGAAGCCACTTTTTTCAGAAGGGGAAAGGGATAAAAAGGCTATGATATACTAAAGATGTGATAAAAAAAAAGCACCTTAAAAAAATACTTTTGCATAGTAGTGAATGCAGTATGATTTTTTCAAACAAAAAAGATTTTTTATCTAATTACTAGAATTACTGGCTTTTATATCTTGCTGTTTCTTGAACTTGCCTCATTGTATTCAGAGCCTGCACATTTTGCAGACAATCACAGCAGATTAAAGCAAGAGAAAAAACAAATAGCAAAGTATATAGTGAAACATTAGTATTTTGGCAAATGGTCTGTTACCTGTAGACATGAGCACAATTACATTCAAATATGTCTTTCTCTTGATCTTAACAGTAAACTGGATGCATTTATCTATGATGCTGCTGTGCTGAACTACATGGCGGGCAGAGATGAGGGCTGCAAGCTTGTTACAATCGGTAGCGGTTATATCTTCGCTACCACAGGCTACGGCATCGCCATCCAGAAAGATGCAAACTGGAAAAGACCAGTGGACCTTGCCATCCTGCAGTTGTTTGGAGATGGTAAGTTTGTGAGATTTTTCTTTTAAGCTACACTACAAAAGCAATATCTGTGCAGATTTAGAAACCCTGGCAAAAATTATGGAATCACCACTCTTGGAGGAAGATCTTTTAATTGTACAATTTTGTAGAAAAATATTAATTACGTAAACATGCAACAATAAAAAACAAATAAATATAATTGTCAGTCACATTTGGAATATGGAATCACTCAATTCTGAGGAAAATATAGAATCAATCTGTAAAGTTCAATTCTAAAACAAACAACTGCATCAGATTAAACCTGCTAATTAGTAATACAAATGAGTGCTCATACCTTGGAGAGCTGTTACACAAGGTGGATTGACATGAATCAAGGTTCCAACATGAGAGATGCCAGTAAAAACAAAGGAGAGGAAACCTATATAACTTCTTCAAGAAAGGAAATTGTCATGGAATGTTACTTGAAATTATGGGAAGGTTGTAAATGCTAATCATGTTTTTAGACCAAGGAAAACATCAAGGGCTCATAATAGAAAACTTAAAGCAATGTGTTGAAAATAGATAATGTAGCACAAAACAAATAAGAAACAAGTAGGTGGATATGGGAGTCAATGTCTGTAACCAAATAGCCTTAAAGAAATAGGACTTCCATACAAAAAAAGGCCAAGCCAAAGTCATCATTAACACAAAAACAGAAAATACCATAGTTACAGTGGTCTAAGTAAAGCAATCATGGACTGGGGGTGACTGGATAAAAGTAATCTTTGGTCATGAATCGCAAATCTGCAATGGGCAAGGTGATGATGCTGGAATGTTTGTTTGGTGCCTGTCATATAAAATTTATAAAGATGACTGACTACCTGAAGAAAACATGCAACCTTCCACAGTCATTGGTGATATGGGGTTGCATGTCAGGTAAATGCACGGGGGAGATGACAGTCACTACATCTTCAATAAATGCCAAAGTCTTTTCTTATTCCATCAGTTGAAAGGATGTTTGGTGATGATAACTTTAAGAATGATAATGCATCTTGCTATACGGCAAAGGATGTGAAAACGTTTCTTCAAGAAAGACATATAATCTCAGACCACTGCATCTCAATCCAGTTGAAAATCTGGTGGAAATTAAAGAAAATGGTCAATGAAAAGGCTCCAAACTGCACGGCTGATCTGGCAACAGCAATAGCAGACAGCTGGAGAAGGCTTGATGAAGAATACTGTTTGTCATTAGTTAAGTCCATGCCTCAGAGAATTCAAGCTTTTATAAAAGCCAGAGGTGGTGCAACAAATTACTAATGGTGCAGTGTTTTTTCATGATTACATAATGTTTTTCTCAGAATTTAGTGATTCCATATTTTTGTTCCTCTACTTATCTGAAAACACAATTGTGACTGACTACAGCAATTATATTTATTTGTGTTTATTGTTTTCTTAATGCCAGATGATTGGAATTGTGAAAAAAAATGTTTTGTGGCATGTCTCTATGGTTAACTTTTTCTACAAAATTAAACAATTGAAAGATCTTCCTCCGAGAGTGGTGATTCCATAATTTTAGCCAGGGGCTGTAGTAATAATCAAACAATATATGATTATTTGATATTTGAGTTGGTTTACAGTTCCTATAGGATTCTTACATAGCTTTCTGTGAATGCCAGCATCATATTTAATCTTAAGGAGAAAAGTATTAGAACCTAGAGTACCTAATAAGCTCTTAATTCAACAAAATCAATGGAGCTTGCTAACTAGTCCCCAATTGCAGCTTTTAGAGGTTCAATCTTTGGGTACTGCCCCCGTAGTCCTCAGGAGGGTTGATACGGATCTGTCTATCCAGAAATGACTCTCTGGCAAATAAGCTCATGCAAAGAAGAAATATTTTTATGGTTTTGGTTTGCTTAATAAAATTTGTTGTTATAATAGATCATTCTTGGCACTCTTATAGAATGACAAAGAACAATATATATCATTGTAATTATTTATTTTCGAGCATATTACTTAAGGTACTGCTGTATTGACCTGAAGACTCTGTACTGCCAAGCTTCCACTGTTGGGCCCTTAATTAAAAAAAAGTTTCTCTGAACATCTGCTAAATTACAATATATATGTTAATTCATTGATTTGCCCAAGTGTGTAAAGACGTCTTTTGGTGTATACACTATATGAAAAACCAACAGCCACTGAGTTAATGGAAGTGCATCAAGATATTCTTCCATTCATTCATTTTTTCACATTAATCTTAATCTTGATGAGGGTCATGCCTAGGTACAAGGGGCAAGACACGAACAACTCTTTACAGGGTTTGCATCCATCATAGTGCACACACACACATTCACAGACTAGGGGCACTTTAGAGACACCAATTAGCCTAACACACATGCTTTTGGAATGTGGGAGGAAGTCAGAGTATCTGGGATAATCCCACAGGGACAGGGGAAATATGCAGACTTCAAACAGAAAGGACTACACCTTGGACTGAATCCAAAACCTTCCTGTTATGCTACCACAGAACCACTGTGCTGCTCTGAGAAAGTAATTGTTTTCTCTTTCCACAATATATTTGGTTTGATATTATATGACTTATTTTGTAAGAGAGCATTATGTTAAGTTTATATAAAAAAAGCATCATGGATCATAATGGAAACCTTATTGCAACCGTGAAGCATGGTGGAGGGAGCATTGTGCTTTGTGGCTGCATACAAACATTTTGTAAATAACCAAACAGTTACCCAATACCCATAAGGAAACAAACAACAGAATTATTTAAACAGAAGAGGGCTGTTTATTTAAGAAATGACAGAAGGGTCCCAAGAGGGTACTAAAGTTCCCCATACAGAATTACTGCTGTAGGTTGTGCTGGAACAGGCCACATATTCATAACTCATTTAGCGCAGTTCAAATGATTCGCAAGCTTTTCTTTTGCTTTCAGATATTATCTACATATAAATAACACTGTACTGACCTGAGTTTTTTTGCTATAAAGAGATCTGTGAAAGAAACAAAGAATGAAATTATGGAACATAATATTATCACACCATAATTGCATTTTATCTTTTACAAGAATGTGAGCTAATATAATACAACTTTTTTATACTGCAATTATTTACTGTTATTATCTATTGTTTTACAAATTCCTAAAATAAATATTTCTCTTCAAACCTTTGTTCAAGCTCTTTACATTCCATATTTGTAGAATTAGAACACTAATTACACATAATTATATTAAGTAATGATAATATGATGAAAATGATGTTAATATACTATTAATTTAACTAAAGTCTAGCTAAAGTTGCCAAAATTTCAGAAAACAGAAACCTTCCTCGTATGCAAGTAAACTCTGTAAAATAGACATATTATTTATTTCTTATGTTTTACATTTACGGCATTTAGCAGACGCCTTTATTCAGGGCGACTTACAACTCATACAATCTCACAATTCAATTGTGGCAGCTTTGGCAGGTAGGATTTGAACCCTGGACCATCGGGTATCTTAGAATAGCATTGAATATTGTTTATATGTTTGATTTGGCTAGTTTTTCTGTTTCTAGTTATAACATGTTTCTAGTTTTTTTAGAGTTGAATGAATATCAATATCAAAATACTTCACAACTAATGCTGGTTTAACACAAAATGCTAAACATTGAGTTCATGAATCACAAATCAAACTAAATTATTTTAATTAATGGCATATTTTTTCAGATCAAATAGAGAATACTTGATAAAAAAGCTCATTAAGGTCTGTAATCACTCCCTTTTAACTGCAGACTAAAAGGCATTTTAGCCATTATTTTTTTACAATGCAAATTACAAAGTGATTCCATAATGTATTATCTGTATAATGTATTATCTGTATAGAATAAACCTCCAATCATTAAAATTATTTCATTTACTTGGTTCAAGGTACTAAACATACTTGTTTTGTGTCATATTTTTTCATTTCTTTTTTGCTTCAATGTAAAAAAAAGCCAAGTGAACATCCTCTTAAGTGTGGTGATTCTAGAAGCTTTGTATTCCCCCCTTCACAATCCTCACAGTGGTTTTGACCACTGCTTGCCATCACCCAAACCAATACACATTTTATTTTACCTGCTCCAATTAAAAGTACATGTACAAGTATTAATTAGCCCTACTTTGGTGTGATTTTTTGATGTACATACATTGAGGTTACACTGCCATTTCATTTGTGTAAAAATTAATTAAACCCCATTTTCTTGTTGGTCTGCTACTGGGCCATAGTTTACATCAAATAGAAGACACTGATCTCACAGTTGTTCGGTTTAATGCTTTCAGTCACCCTCTTAGTGCAAGAGTGGCTTACATTTACAGGATATCTTTTCAGATATTACTGGAAACGTGATCCAGCAGGTGTTATAGTGATTACACAAATGGCAAATGTCTTTGGAAAAAATTGCTCAATATAAGGAGCTGATTGTAGTTTATATATAAAAAAACTTTAATTTACTTAGTAATAAAAAGACTAACAAATGATTGTTGTATTGTTCTATTATGAGCACATGCACATTATGAGAACTATGCTAACATATTTCCATATAAGATAATATCATTTATTTTTAAGAATTATTTTAGTTTTTGTAATGAATGTCAAACATCTTCATACATATACCTTTCTTATTTAATTTAACACATGTATGTCTGAAAAAAATATTTTTAGTAGCATTCACTAAGGTATGCTATTACCTTACCTTACCTTCACCAAGGTAAGAGACCAGTATAGATCTATATATAATAGAGGACTATTTCCCATCTTAAATTTTATCTGTATATTCTATGAGTAAGTTACTTCAAAAAGTAGAATTGTCCCCAGCTCTTCATAAAAGCCACTATTTCATCCATGCCTGCCTTTGTATTTGGTTCATGTAGGCACATTTCCACCACAATGTATGACATCAGAAATCTGAAACTGTGCAATAGTTCCTGATAGCAAACTCCTCTTTTGCATGAACCTTAGAACAATTGGTATCTGTTTAACCACTTGTAGAGATGAAGTCAGTGTCTTGTCCTCATTGTTGACATTTCCAATCCTTTCATCATCAAGCTATTCATTAGTAAAGCTGCTGCAGCTAATTTAAGCTAATTAACCAAATGGCCAGACAAATGTTAATCCAAGCACTTGTTGAATGATGCCTATGGAACTGACTATATTGAGCTGGTATTTGCTGACAGATCACTAAGCTAATAACAAAACATGATGTGTGATTTGTGAAAGTGATTTGTTCATAGGACTTCATGTAATAAAGTAAAATAAAACTGTTGTGTGAATTCTGGCCTTAATGCAGTAGTAGCACTGTGAATGAATTAGCATACACTTTATGGCCAAAAATATATTAATACCTACCTATAAATTTGTCCTCATACCCCCTTCAAAGATGCTAGGTCATGGCTCTGTGTAGGCCTATGTAAGTACACACAAAACTTAACTAAACAGTGTAATTATATTCCTATGCTTAGGAATGCTTTGCTGCTGTGTTAGAAGGAAATATACAAATGTAAAATGTATTTGTATGCTGTAGAATTTACATGTACTGTTATTGCTCCTAAATTACGTAAACAAATTTAGGAAAAATTAGGAATTTCATTTAATATTTGTATTTGATATTCCACAGATTTTAAATTTCATCATAGTCCATGCACATTTGTTAAATATTAATATGCTATTGCATTGGCCTATGATTGTGATGATGTATTTATTGGGCAGACATACAATAACATTTATTTATTTATACATTTATTGTTCATTCTTCTGGAATAATATATATATTATATATTTTATGTTTCTTAGAAATTGTATTTCTATTAACTATATTAACTATTCAATGCATATAGTAAAGTTATAGTATAAAGTAAAGCATACAATAAAGCTTCACAATGAGCAAGCTTCCTAGTGGTCCAATGTCCTCTTCGACTTTACATTGTGGTGTCAGACTTGGAAATGGTTGTTGTGGCAAGTGAAGCCGTTGGAGCAGCTCTTCATTAAAATTGACCTTCTTCATAGCAAAACAACAGTGATGTCACCAAGACGTCTGAAGCAATGGAAACTGTGATCAGGATCAGGGTAATGACTTTGCCCTCCAGCTTCTCCATATGGCCACCACCAACAAGGGCTGGAAGATGGATGCAACTCAGCAGCAGCTAACTGGTAGAACCCACTGACGGTGCAGCAATTAAGGACGTAAAAAAAGGCTTAACCTTGACCCCACAATAAGGACCCCAGTGATAATCACAGTACACTGTACAAATACTGAATACTGCAGACACTTGTGACTTCCAATAGTGGTAGTGGCAGTGGTGACAGTAGCAGTCAATGTGAGTGCTGTGAGGCTTAGTTACAACAGCAATCATGGCCATACATTTCACGTTGATACTCAAAGGAAAAATACTCCAAGTACTGTTGCCAAGGACTGGTCATGGCAAATTCAGCACACTCTAAGCAGTTCTTGACTGGTCTTTCAGCCAGGTGACCACTGCATTCACCCTGCAGCAGTGGCTTCAAGAAACACACATGATTCCAAGATGGAGTGAAAAGAGCAAAAGTGTGAGTGTACCAGCAGACTTGTTACCCCTCCACAGCTCTAGCAGCCTACTTGAACATTCTGATGCCTGATTACCACCAATGGCATGTCTGACTGTCTGCATTTGCTATGCTGGAACAAGCAGTCAAGGAAATCAAGACAGCAGAGTTTATCACCAGGCCCCTTGTCACTATACAGGACATCACACTGAAACTTAGTTTCAGGATTTATTGATGCAGTATTTTGAAACAGAATGGTTACTGCTTTCACAGGATATGTGTTGGCACGAGACTAAGATTATTCAAGCTTTCGCTAGCGTGAAGTGTTAACAGAGTACCTTTAATGAAAATCCATGTCTTAACCCAGTGTGCTACCCCATCCTGACAGTAAATGGAAATCTATCAGTTTATTATCTATTAAGATTAAACTAGTGTTGGAAAAGATTGTGGTATTAAGACTGGACATCCTTATGGATGTGCATTAGATTTACAGAAGGTTCACTTTGGCATATTATTTACATGTGAGCACCCCAGGACTACAACGGTAATGGATCATTAGAGGCTGTGTGAATTACATAGGTTACCATTGTGGTGAAGGTGTTGGTCACACAGCAATGGCAGAAAAATGTGTGAACTCCTGGAATAATGTTTGGATGTTTTTGGTGCAATGTAGGGAGGATTCATCTGGAGCCAACTTGGCGCAACATAAAATTGACATGGCATGGTAATGGCACTATGCCTGCCGTTACAATGCATACGCTTGGCCACAAGTAATGATGGCTGCTTGCATCACTGAACCGTCCATGGATCAAGAAAAGACTGTAGCACCCATTTAACTGACCCAGCAACATGTTGGACTGGATTCAGCTATTGGCAGGTCATGCTCACTGATGTCACACTTGAGAAGACAGTGTTTTTGATCTGCTACATATTGTGGCATTTAAAACTCATGCGGACCATTTTGTACCTACCACACTTAATGTCACAGATACAGTATATCACAGAGTGTGTGATTACTTTTTTTGAGTGGATAGAACCTAAATCAGAATGCAAGTACTGGGGGATTGCTGTGCCATGGTGGAAACAATGGGGTTAAGAAAATTGCTGTGTATAGATGAGTTTAGCCAGTTACAGAAGTCACAGTTAAGGAGCTAGCCCTGATTTATTAGTGTCCAGAAACTAGAATATCCAGCAATGACACCTTACACTGCCAGTGGGGCTGCAGAAGAAACAATACAGGGTACTGTATCCCTAATGGAAGGTGCCCACTGCAGATGGTGTGGTGTGCCAAATGTTTTTGATGCTTCTTGGGCGGAGGGAAGGCCAGCGGAGCTTGGACACTGGTGTCTGGAAAGCATCCTGGTATTGTGGTTGGTATACTGGTAGCAACTGGTAGCAAACTGGTAGCAGTTCTGCTGGACTGGCTGTTAGAGTGTTGTGAAGATGTTTCTTTGCTTCTGAGATACATGCCTGGCTCAGAAACATTGCTTGAGTGATCACGTGCACTGCTCTGCTGTTGACGATACAGACTGGAACACCCATGATGTGTGTGGCCCTTATTTAGGCTTGAATCGCTTTTAAAAGACTGATTAGGTGCACTGCTACATAGTCATGGCATAGGTGTATGTGTTGCATGACCACAGCTGTGTGACTATCTTTCTTCTGTAGGTTTAGCTTCTGGTGAGCAAGGACAAATCCTGACACACAGGTCATATCAGAGGTGTGTGACATGCTCGGGACCATGCTGCTGTCCCCAACACACAAATGTGATAAGGCAGTAAAAGTATGACTGTGACCAGTATTTGCCTTTGCTGTTGTTAGCTTGTCGGATTTGATTGATTTGGTTTTTATCTGTTTCATGTCAGTTACTACACTTTTTTCTGTAGGTGTATTTTGAAGTTAATGATTTGGAACTGTTTGTTGATTACTAATGATGGTTGATTGAAACAAAAATTAAGCCTAAGAGGAAACTCTGAAGTTGAGTAAAAAAAAAGAAAAAGCAAATGCTAGATTGCCACCTGTGCACACCTCTCCTCTCCAGCAGGTGTGACGAATGTCATCCCTTTATATTCACTGTCACACTAGTGGTTCTTTGACTTTATTCTCCATGTAGTTTTTCTCTTCTACAAATTATGATTTATATCTTTTTGAACCATAAAAAATTGGTTTCATATTTGTATAGCACATTTGTATTTGTGTAAATAAGTGTGTTAATAAACAGTTTGAGACTCAGTCAAAAGTTGACAAATCATAACGCAGAACAACACTCGTCAGCATAAAGAAGTTTTTTCTAATCCTAAATTTCTATACAGATATTTACTGTTTAATGTCTGCATTATGTTCTGTGAAATAGGATGTTGACTGAAATGTATGTGAAAAGGGCATTACCATAGTCCCATCGTAGTTTAGATATTTCGCAAATAGTGTTTTATTTTTTAAAATAATATTTATTCAAAGACAATATGAAACTGTTTAGTACACAAATGTACAATACAGTAATTCTTCTCTTATCTTTTATAAAAGTTTAAATATTTATATTAGGTTTCGAAAGTTATGTTTTGTTAAGGAAAACAAAAGAAATGTTTCTGCCTTCAAACCTGTGATTCTGTCAGAAGGTGTCACTAGTACTAGTTTTCTGTTATTCAGGCATGAATTAATACGTATATAAAACTTCCTACTATAATTCTTAAGATCTCAGATGTTGAGGCAAACAGATGTTCATCGGGTAGATGTTAAATGTTGCATACCTGTAGTATTGTAGCGCTCTTGAGCAAACTCATATAACCCCAAAGAAAACCAATGACCAAGACAAGTCAAACAACAACCAGTAATGAGTGTCAGGCAAATCTGAGACAAGTTTGAGACACCAAAATACTGGACTCAAGTCTGGACATACTGGACAGCCCTACCAAACATTCGTAAATACTTGTATATCCTATTGTAAGCATGAACATATTTTATCATTGTGACAATTATCTTATGTTTCTGATAAACAAACCAGAATCTCAAATGTCACTGGTTGCTGTTTGGTCTACTTCTACTACTTTACTACTAAGTGTAGTGAAAAATGTCCATTAAGTATAGAGAAAGTTAAGTTCCTTCCTGTACCACCTTGCTGGACTACCAAGACTCGACTTTACTCTGTAATGTCTCGACTTTACTGTGGAAGCCAATTCACAAATGCCACTCATAATAATTTGTTAATGAGATATCATTTTGTTAGGAAAACATCAGGGGTAATGCGATATTAATGTGATGAATCTCAGGGGCCATAATTTGTTTAACCACATGCAAATAATGTTGAAAATGAAAGTATGTCATTGCATAACCAAATAAAGAGCACCAGAGTGAATACACCATAATGCTGTGAAAGAAAACACAAATGCAACAAACAAAACATATTTCCAAACATACTATCGAGCAGATAGTAGAAATTTCTATTGTAGTAAAAACATACTCATCCTGTTTTACTTCTGCTCACTCTCTCAATATCTCTCTTTCATTAAACCCAAACAAACCCTTTACTTGTCATCCTCAAAATATTCACAATATACCATCACATTCCTCATTCCCTTTCTCCATCAAAACAACTTCTTCCCTCTGACATCTTTGTCTAACTCCCACCACCAACGACATCCTTTATCCTTCATCTGCACCTCCCACTTCCCCTCCTCTCTCTTTCTCTCTGTGTCTGTCTCTCCTCAGGTGAGATGGAGGAGCTGGAGGCACTGTGGCTGACTGGGATCTGTCACAATGAGAAAAACGAGGTGATGAGCAGCCAGCTGGATGTGGACAACATGGCTGGTGTCTTTTACATGCTGGGGGCTGCAATGGCGCTGTCGCTCATCACCTTCATAGCTGAGCACTTGTTTTACTGGCAGCTACGCTTCTGCTTTATGGGTGTGTGCTCCGGCAAACCCGGCATGACCTTCTCTATCAGCAGGGTAAGTGGACTGTTCAGACTTGACTGTTCAGACTATTTTTTATATACAGTGCATCCGGAAAGTATTCACAGCGCTTTACTTGTTCCACATTTTGTTACGTTACAGCCGTATTCCAAATTGTATTAAATTCATCTTTTTCCTCTAAATTCTACACAAAATACCCCATTATGACCATGTGAAAAAAGTTTTCTTGAGAGTTTTGAAAATTTATTAAAATTAA
>JAVSBV010000089.1:2284178-2294835 GCA_033117975.1 Parotocinclus spilosoma
TTGAAAAAAACTGTGCTTTTCTTTCAAAAATAAGGAAATTTCTAAGTGACCCCAAACTTTTGAACGGTAGTGTATAAGCAAAATAGGGCCAAAATCAGCAACATCAGCAACATATTAAGCTAACAACACTGCTCAGAAATTTAGAATGGACAAAGAATTATAATAAACATTTTTTTGTTTGGCTTCCATTTTTCATGAATCTAAGAATTTTTCTATGTACATGTATGGTCTTTTTCTCCCAAATAGTATTTACAAATTGGTCTAAATCTGTGTTAGTGAACATTTCTCCTTTGCTAAGATTAACCCGACAGGTGTGGCATATCAAGATGACAGCATGACTATTACACAGGTGTACCTTAGGCTGGCTACAATAGAACACCACTCTAAAATGTGCAGTTTTATCACACAGAACAATTCCAAAGATGTCGTAAGTTTTGAGGAAGCTTGCAACTGCCGTGCTGAATTGAATTGTTTAATCGTTCTAAATGGCTTTTTAAAGAATTTGGCAGTATATCCAACTGTCCTCACAACCGCAGACCACGTGTAACCACACCATCCCAGGACCACCAAATTCAGCATCTTAATTCCTAAACTGTCTGTCCCACCACCTGGACAGCTGCTGCAACAATCGTTTTGCATAACCAAAGAATTTCTGCACAAACTGTCAGAAACTGTCTCAGGAAGCTCATCTGCATGTTCATCATCCTCATCGGCATCTCCACTTGACTGCAGACCATTGTCGTAACCAAACTGAGTGGGCAAATGCTCACATTTGATGGTATATGGCATGTTGGAGAGGTCTTCTCTTCATGGATGAATCCTGGGTTTCACTGTGCAGGACAGAAGGCAAACTGAGTGTATGCTGTCATGTGGGTGAGCAGTTTGCTGATGTCAATGTTGTGAATCGAGTGGCCCATGGTGGCGGTGGGGTTGTGGTATGGGCAGGCATATGTTACGGACAACGAACACTGGTACGTCTTACCAATGGCATTTTAAATACACAGAGATTCTGTGATAAGATACTGAGTCCCACTGTTGTGCCATTCATCTACGATCATCACCTTATGTTGCAGCATGATAATGCACAGCCTGATAATGTAAAACATCCCAATTCTTGCATTGTCAGCGTACTCACTTAATCAACAGGTGAATATCACCCATTGAGCATTTTTAAAATGATGTGTATTGTGTTAATACAACAGCGTGCTCCAGATCCTGACAATATTCAGCAACTTCGCACAGAAGAGAAGTGGACCAACATTTCACAATCAACAACCTGATCAACTTTATGCGAAGATGATGTGTTGCACTGTGTGAGGCAAATGGTTGTCACACTAGATACTGGTTTTCGGACCTCCTGGACCCCCAAGTCAGTAAAAGTAAACTGTATATTTTAGAGTGGCCTGTTATTGTGGTCAGCCTAAAAGTACACCTGTATAATAATCATGCTGTCTAATCATCATCTTGATATGCCACACGTGTGAGGTGGATGGATTATCTAGGCAATGGATAAATGCTCACACAGATTTATACCAATTTGTGAACAATATTTGAGAGAAAAAAGCCTTTTGTGTATACAGAAAAAGTCTTAGATCTTTGAGTTCAGCTCATGAGAATGGAAGCAAACACAAAAGTGTTGTGTTTATGTTTTTGTTCAGTATAGAAAATGCACTCTTGAGACCTTTGCCACTATTTGCTCATTACTGCTCATTGCTGCAGTGATCTGTTGGGACCAAAATAATTTATTGAAAAAATTGGAAAAAGTCTTCTTGTACACAAAGATAAATATTTACAGTGTACAGTCTTGTAAGTCTTGTAAGATTTTCAGTATAATAGTTTTATTAATCTTTTGCATTCACTGCAGTATTTTAGCCACTACTCAGGATTTTAAAATTAAAAACATAAAACAATGGCAAGTGATATATTTAGAATTTGGCAAATCTCCTTTTTTCAATACTTAGTCTGCATTTCTGTTTAGTCAATATAATCGTGTAAAGATTTCTCTAATGGTAAAATGCCCAAAAAACAGTTTATGTTAAAGCATTGGAAGCCTACACAAAGGTGAAACTTTGATAATGCAGAATTAATTAAAATATAGCAAATAAAGTAATTTGACACAATACAATGTCATGTTATTGGCTGATTTACATTGTTTTGTACCTATACAGTATTTTTACTCTGAGAGTGTAGATTAGTAATTGGAGAGTACGAGATGGCAGAAGTGTAGCAGCCTACATTTGATTTTTGCACTATGTGATTGTCTTCACTAACAAATAAGATTTGGCTGTGGATGAAAAAGTACCAACACTTATTGATTACATGCTGATCAGCATTTGTCATTTGCCGTTTGAATTTCCCCATTGTATGTCACAGGTGTTATTACACGTGCCTGAATTCATGCTTGATTACCTCTGTGTGGGTGTACGTGAGACATATCACAGCACACCCGAATTTTGCTGTAAATAATTAAATCCCATTTTCCATAATTTGTAATATATTGAATAACAGTTACACATTAAGACATTGGAATTTGAGATACACTTTTGTTAGGAAGGATTTTACAAAAAGATCACATGACCAAGGACAGGCTTCCACTTGAAGAGAAACAGAGGGCACAACGTTGGGGAAAAAATCATTAAGCCTTTGTTGTCCTTCATATATATTGATATTTATTATTCTCTTTTTCCTCTGTTTTCAATGCTTATTTTAAATGTTATTCGAAAATGACATATGTACAGATTGTGTAAATATGACCATATGGTTTCTCTTACTCCATTTTTGTATAGAGAGAGATTACCTGTGTTTAAGATTACAATAATAATTTAACAGGAAATTTCACAATAGTTAAGCTATTGAGAATACAGACACAGTATGTGTGAAATCTAAGTGCTAAGATATATTCTTCTGTCTCTTTGTACAAAACAGTGTTGACAATAAATAAAAGGGAGAAATCCCACGTTTTGTCGTTCTTTTTTTTACTTCTTATTTATCATGTCTCAAAAAGAGTCTTTCAAGAAGATTCGTTAAGGTTGCCTCACGCAGGTTAAGTGTCTAGAAGATGAGTTAGAAGCCATTGCTGTCTCAGAAAAAAAAATCAAACACAAAGTTTTGAGCAGTAAACGGAATGTTTGATTGGTTGAGTGTGGAGTGAAGAATCATGATTTAAGTTGTATGTTGATGGTGTCGTCAAAAGTGCCGGTGAGAAATTGCGACATCTCTGCAATGGTTGAAGTCACATTTTGGCGAGAATGTTTGGTCTTACATCAAACTAATCAGAAAATGGTTTTTAACTGCTGTTCAGCTGTTTGTAAACATTAACACTATCTGGAACTATATTGACTCAATTGTCTGTAGAAAAGTGTACCCCCATTTTATTTAACAACTGCTACAAGATGTGGTGGTTTTTGGTAGGACCCAAGGATGCGGGATAGACAAAATCCAACGACGTATAAGCAATAATGGGCAAATTATATAGAAGAACTAAAAGAGTATTAAGAGTGCAGCGAAAGGCTCCTGAACAAAAAAACCCCATAAGGATGAAATGGCACGCTGCTGTGTTGTGCGAACTGATTGCGAGAGGCCGCCGAAGCGCCAACGGTGCAGAGAGCACGATTTCGGACGTCTCCCAAGTGGCGAGGCACGGATGTAGTCCGAACGCCAGAGGGCAAAGGTGAGTTTGGACGTGCATGTAACTTAGGAAAGCCATGCCGTGGCGCGTTTCATTTAAACGCGCAGCCGGGTGGCCACTCTAGATGGGGCATGTTTTATTTTGAGAGGGCAGCCGACTACAGTCAGGCTTAAAAGAGCAAAAAAAGGTGCGAAGCGCCAGGGGGCGAGCGTGAGTAAGCCAAGCCGGGGCGTGCCCCATTCAGGACAAGCAGCCGGCTGGAGTGAGGCTCGTTGGGTGCCGACGACAAAAAAGCATGAAAGGCTTTTCATTTATTGAAATGTTGAAAAAACATCTTCCCCAAAGAATAGTTGTAAGGTATATGCATATTTCTTCCTGTGTACTGCATATTATCATTAACCAATTTAAGGAATTTGAAGGAGTTTCAGTGCTAAAGGCCAAGGGCTCTCTTAAACTGTGGTCTGTGATCACCAATACCTCAGTCACCATTACTTCAACAATTATCAATCATCAATAGCTGGTATAACCACCTAAGGGAGGGATTACTTTGTCAAGTCTTTTTCAAGCATTGTAATACATAGTTACATTCTTTGCAATTGCAATTCTATGATGACAGCATCGATGAAGAAACGTACAGAGAGATTTTAGAGTAACATGTTCTGCATGGCTAGAGGGAGTGGGCTCTGCCTGCAGTCCTAATCTGTCCTGAACAGAGAACATGGAGCATTTTGAAAACAAAAAAAGAAGATGAAGACCCTGTAGCACACCTTAAGATGTGCTTTTATGGAGAATGGGGCAAAATGAAACCTCTTATTGCACCCTCAACCTGCATTGGTACTTTGTAGTGCTCAGGCCGAGGTATGGTATTGGTAGCAATTCGGTGCAAGATACTCGGGGAAAGTCGGTGCTATATTTCCCCATATGGGGAGAATAGCATAAGATCAAAAGGTCTGAATCAAATTAATTGTTGTTAGAGTTGAATGTCTCTCCTTTCCTTGATACGCTGTGAGCCTTTTCGGTTTAGTGATGTCTGCTCTGTTTGCAGGGGCGATGCAAGCTTCCACTTATTTATGAGAGGTACTACTACTGATCGGGCATCTCTCTTGCTGCCCCTTTGCTACATTAAAAATGCTGTATACTTGTCAGCGTCTTTTCTTCGTCTATACGAGCCTGGCTTTTTGCCATTACAGAAGCAGTGGGTTTCAAATCCTGTATTGTTTTTAAAGATGATTCCAGTTCGTGAATCTCCTCAATTGGCATTTTTGGTTTTCACTTCTCTCGCTTGCCACACTGCCATGTCAGTTATTGTTCACTAATAAAACCTGCGCGTTTACATTGTGTAGTTTACTTATTGCTCTTTAGTAATGTTCCTTTTTGCGTCGATTGTTCGCCCTTCATAGCCACTTCCTTCTGGGACAACAGCCATGAAGACCAATTTGATACAGTGAGTGGCGTATGATTTGAGCACTGACAGGCTGACACTCCCATCCCTTTAACCTCTGCAACAATGCTGGCAGCATGCCTACATCTACATTTAAAAGCTAACCCCCGGATATGACACTGAGCATGTGCACTCAACTTCTTGGTTGACCATGGCGAGACCTGTTCTGAGTGGAACCTGCCCTGTTAAACTGTTGTATGGTCTTGGCCACCGTCCTGCAGCTCACTTTCTGGTATATTTTCAAATAGCCTAGGCCATCCTATTGTAGAGCAATTTTTAAATATCCAATAATCTTTGTAAGCAGTATATATTGGAATGTTCTTTGGTATGGTACGGTACTTTTTTAAACCACGGTTTATGCACACATGCAGTTTGACAGCAGTGTGAGTGACAACAGCTGTGGAAACAGTGGTTGCCATGGGAACAACTGGTGCCCTGTCGCAGGACCACCAAACAATTTCAGGTTATACATGTAAAATCTTGTTTCCGGGAGGTTGGCAGGAGTGGGTTGTTGGCTTGTGGAAAGGCAGGACATTTTTTTCACATTTTTGCATTCATATGTATGCTTTTCCGTACATCTCGTATCTCGTACATATTTTCTCTCTCACTCTCTCTATCTCCCTCTCTCTCTCAACACACACACACAGCCACAATCTTAGAATACATTGCAACACATGTAACTATATCTTGACAATTAACTGTTACCTAGCAACTGGATCTTTTGTGAGAGAGATATACAGACAGATATATACAGACAGCAAGTGAGAGAGAGAGAGAAATGTGGCATGTTCCTGGTGGATTGGATGCTACAATGAATCAACGCACAATGCACAAATCGCAAGTGCAGCATGAGCTCAACACCCACACTGTTAGACAAGAGAGAATCGTGGGGTGGGTGGGGAGAAAAGAGGAAGCAAAAATCAGACATGAAATGATTGCGTGTGCTGAAGAAGGTATGGACAAAAACATGAATGTGGAGACAGCAGTGACGGAAAAAGGTTGGAAGACCAATCATGTAAAAGAGCAGGTAATGGGCTCTGAGTCAAACACTAAAGATCATAAGATCATGGCTGGTCTTTGCAGAGAGAAGGATAGAATCATGTTGCCATAGAGACAGAGAACAGTATTTTAGCGTTTAAGTTTTAATTAGTTCATACAGGATACACATACACACACACACACACACACACACGCATACACAGGTGTGTGAGGGATCTTTGTATTTCACCCCCTGATTTATACAAGTTAAATTAGTCTAATTTAAAAACAAAGGTCAGTACATGGTTACTCATAATATCTAACCATCCGAAACAGAAAGCTTCAACACAATAATCTTGTACACTGTATTTTGAACACTAGGTAAATTCTGTGGTCTCAAGGGTTTATCATATATATTCTTCTATAAAACATTCCATACTAAAAACCTCACCCTTGCTCAAATATGCTCCACAGTGGTGCTTGAACATTTGTAAAGCTTTTAAGATTTTCTTGATTTATGCATTAAAAAAAACAAATAAAACTAATTATTAATTATTATTGTTAAATGTGTAAGTGATGTGAGTGTTCACTCAGTTGTATTTAAACAACAGGGAAGTTTCTAAAAGTGTTGTTAATGCTCATTAGGAAAAATCTCTAAAGAGTTGGACACAATCAATCTACAGTCAGTATCCCTGTGTCATTTGTTTCATATTGTTGTTAGGGATGAAGATATGAAGTCTTATACATATAATTATAGGTGCTTCATAGTAATATACAACCACAAATCTGAAAAAAAAAATCTGGTTAAATGGAAAGTGCAAATAAAAAATAAAACAGTGTCTGGGTGTGCCTTAAATCTATTTTACTTTAATGTAAGTGCCTACAGTATCAACCTATGATATTTCTACTGTCAGGTCAACTTAATTTAATTTATTAATATAACTGGAGACCCATTTTTGCATTTCAGGCCTGCAACACAAATTTGGGATGGGGGAGATTTATGGCTAGTAATGCGGTAAAATAGTGTATAACTATGTGAGTTGACAAACAGGTGATGTCAACATGTGGTTGAAATCATGATTTGGCACAAAGCAGGCTGTGTTTTTGAAGAACAGATCTAGAGGATCTCCAAATTGTCAATAAATATGTCTGAAAATGATCGAAATGTTGAAATACAATGTAAAGAAAGATTGGAAGGGATTTTCATATTTGTCCTTCTATAGTGGATAGTACCATTAAATGATTCAAGGAATCCAGAGAAATTTCAGTGCATTAAGGGTAAAAGTTGTGTAGATAGCACTGCATCAATAACCACCATTCATCAATACCTGATAAACAATGTGTCAACCACTACAATATAGGAGTTACATTCACAAATGACACTTAAAGCTTTAATATGCAAAAAATATGCCTTATGTTACTTATGTTACCAGATTGTGTTGGTGTTGGCCAAGTTACTTTACTCTATGGCAGCATTTATGTAGAAAAGTAAATGGAAATTTCAGAGCAACACATGCTGCCTTCAAAACCACATATTTTCCATTGACGTCCATACATTTTTTAACAAGACAAGGCAAAACCACATGCTGTACACAATACAAAGGCATGGTAGCAGAATAAGAGGGTACGAGTACCTTACTCCTACTGAGAACGTGTGGGGAATGGAAAAAATAACAAGTGAAACACTTCAACGCTTTCTGTTCCAAAACATATTTTAAGTGCTGTGAGAAGTCATGGCAACATTTCAAATTGGTAAATGCTTTCCTAAAATGAAGGAATGGCTGTAGCAAATGTAAAAACGTTTTTTATTTTACATTTTACCATTGAATATAATCTTATTTTATATTATTTATGCACATTACATTTTAGAAAAGGCACTGTATCACACCTTGGCATTTTGCATACTTTAATATTATGTCACAATTGTCTGGGACTCTGTAAATGATTACTGCTTCCTCGGCTATTGCTGAAGGTCTAACCTTAGGATCAGCCCCTAAAGATTCTAAGGCAGCTACAGTACATACTGGCAACAAAAACATCTATTTAACTCCAGGTTCAGAGAGAGCCTGGTGAGGTGGCAGTGCTGTTGAGCTGGCAGTCAGGCTTGAGTCAGAGGGATTACTAAAGTTGGGGATGCACCCTTAAGGCAAGATATGCATAGGGAGGGGCAAAACATGAAAGATTTTAAATCAAACTTTATATCCCAAACCTAGGAGTAGGACCCCAATGGAAAGCTAGATCCTCCTAAGTCTCTTCCTTTTGCCTCTCTCATTCTGACTATTTCTAAAAATGTTCTCCTTGGAGACTGTTTTAAATGCCTCCTCTCTTATGGCTACTGCTGTGACATCAACAGCACTATTGAGAGACCATCTTTCTATTTTTGCCCCTGGTACTGAGCAGGTGAACATCACACTTCTGCTTGGCCCTGGTAAGACTGAGTGGGTGGCCGCAGGGGACAACAGACAGTTACTGAATCAACTCTCCTGAACATCCAGCTGAATCTAATCAATCAGGTGAGCCCAGGTCAAAAAGCTGATCCACAGTGTGATTCGTCTTATAGTAGAATCCAGTCAAGCTCATTCTTTCTTATCCTGCTGGAATTCTAGCATGCATTGCCATGGGTACTGCCCTAAAAATCTCTGGACATCAATTTGGGTAGTGGTAAAGAGACACTTGAAAATTAGTCAGCATAAGAGACGAAAGATTCCTGCTCCTGAATGGCAGTTGTCTGTCTGAGTGCCCTCTGCCCAGTCAAATGATCATGAAGGCCAATTGCAAATTTAAGCACACTTGTGACCATCTCACAGCAACTGAGTTCTGTAGATATGGGCCAGGTTTTTAAACGCTTAAAACTGTTACACTGCTGTTGAAGTGCATTTCAAATATGAAGTTTTGTGGTCAAGTTGGGTGGATTAACAGTGGGCTAAATGTTTATAAAGACGGACAGATTTAAGGAGCCAGGAACTGTAAACCAATAACATGGCTGTTTAAAGTTTTCAAATTTGGAAAAAAAGCAAATCCTGGTTTTAGTAGCATGTTGGTTTCTATGTAGGACAAGAGCCCTCAGTGTTCTCAGAAAGTGTTCATCCTGATTTTGAAACATGTCGTTAAAGCTGTTTGACAGTAAGCCATGGCACAGTGTTGGCGTTAAATTTTTTTTCTAAAAGTTGTTTCATGGAGAAAAAGGTCAGAGCAATGGTGCAAATTCGCCAAGCTCTTAGTGAAACTTGAAAAATCATTTTTATTAACTTTCCAAATGTGTAATTATGGCAGGGCACAATGCTGATGAACTCTGTGAAACTGTTGAGTGAAAACCTATAAAGGAAGTATGAAACATACTTAAAGTCTCATATGTTCATCATAACGCATTCTATACTGTTGTTAGTATATAGATTACCTGCATGCTTTGTATTCTAAGTCTTTCAGATTAGAAGCGATGAGATCAGAACAGATCAGTGAGTGGCTGAAATACACAGAGCAATAATTACATTTTTTGCTGTGGCCAATGCATTTTGTATATTTTGTCCTTTACCATTCATTATCTAATATAAGATCACATTAACCACAGATTTGTTATAGGTATTAAAGTACACACATGGGGTAGACCAGTGGAGGAAATTAAAAGTTAGGTCTTGTATTTTAATGCCTTTGATCTAATGAAAGCAGTGTGGCCTTGTGGATATTAAGATCTTTTTGAAAGACATCGAAATTGCAGCATTTACCAGAGATTGCACAGTATCCTGATTAGTCCTTAATTAAAATATTCAGCTAAAAGGGGAGACATGCCCAATTATTTAATCATATCTCGTCAAGAACCGATGGACCGCCATTCTGTTTATTAAAACTAAATTTTACTTCAGCTGACACTTTTCTGATTTTAAAGCTTTTAAGACTGGAAGCATTCAACGGGCTTGTCAGGCCAGAGACCCAGAATTACACAAGGTCGCCACCATGTGGGTATTAGAGCATATTACGTAAATAAATAATAAGCATTAGTTGCTTTGGGCATAATGGCTTTGCACAAAAATCAAGTGGCCCCTTGGCAGAGCTGTGATTTAAACTCACAACCTTTGTAATAGTAGCTCAGAACTTACATACAGATGAGTATACAAATACTGACTGTAGCTCTAATGTACTCACAATATTTAGTATCTGTCAGGGAATTGTGACTGCCATTGGACCTCCAGAGGCCAAATAGAATGTGGTTGGTGTACTAATCTTAGTAAGATATTTAAACTGTGTAGACTTGTTAGCCATTTTACTTAAACCTACCTTTGCTATACAGTTTGTCTATGTCTATTTAGAGATTATAGCTCACCTTTTCACCGCTCACCGTTTCCATTAACAACTTGGATTAATCATCATTAGCACTTCACCTGTGATTAGCTTTTGGCCACCTGATTCTGTTGGCTTAACATTCTTCCCTGGCATGCTATATTCAGCTCAGTAGCAAAAATGCCAAATGCACACAATACCATGGCAGTTGGAGAATGTTGTATGTATGGAGAATGTATATATATATATACACACACACTATATATATATATATATATATATGTATATATGTGTGTGTGTGTGTGTGTGTGTGTGTGTGTGTGTGTGTGTGTGTG
>JAVSBV010000089.1:2390623-2402931 GCA_033117975.1 Parotocinclus spilosoma
TATATTATATTATATTATATTATATTATATTATATTATATTATATTATATTATATTATATTATATTATATTATTTAATGAGAACACTAATTCATCATTTTACTGTTAAGAGTTTCTTGTTCAAATGCTTTTCACCACAGGATGGCGCTGTAAGCCATTAATTGTTACTGAGCTCTCTACACAGTTTACGTTCTCTACTGTTCCCTCTTACTGTTCCCAGATCAGCAAACTGATTTAGATATTTCAGTACAGACTATCGTAATGGAAATACAATGTGAAAAATGAGAGACCAGACCCCAGGTGATGAGGCAACAAGTTACGTTGCAAACCCTAAATTGGTAACCCATCCTTCGCCGTGTGACAGAGCAGAACCAAAAAGCAGATCCAGACTCTGGGCTGCATGTGATCTACCATAGGTAACATTTGTGGAGGATTTGGGTCCAGATGGATCCAGCTCTGTCTGTGGATTGGAAGCCAGATTCCATGGCTGGACATGAGAGAATGAAAATGGCAGTTTTGTGCCCCAGTACTGGACCTTCATCCATTTGTTAACAGGTGATGTAGCTGGTGGAGACCAGGACTTTCACAGAGCTCTGCAAACAACAATAATAACAAATAAAGTTGTGTTTTTTTGGAACACCGCTTTAAAAAGTCCATGGACTAAATCCATGAGCACCCAGGGGCAACAGTGGGAAGGAAATGTTGCTATAATGAAGAAACCTACAGAGAATCCAGCCTCCAGTGAGGAACCAGTCGTTCCCCGGATAAGCCCAGACATCAGGATTGAGTTCTTTAGAGACTGTATCTAGTCACTGATGTAATCAGATGTTCACTGGGACATGTTGTGATTCAGCTGTTTTGTTAATAATTAACACTGAGGTACCATCTGTGTTAAGCAGATGTGATGATGACAATTAGTCATTAATTCAAGGGTGCTGTTACTAGAACAGTTCTTAACACAAGCCTTTTTAGAAACAAAATAAGATTGTTGCGTTCACAATTAGCCACCCTAGCTATAATTAGTTCAATCCCTGTGTGAAGTCTGCATGTCCTCCCCGTGTCTGCGTGGGTTTACTCTGGGTACTCCGGTTTCCTCCCACAATCCAAAGACATTCGTGTTAGGTTAATTGGTGTCTCTAAAGTGGCCCTTCGTTTGGTTGTTCCTGCCCTTGCGCCCAGAGTTGCCAGGTGGGTACCGTTTTGTG
The DNA here is from genome assembly GCA_033117975.1 of Parotocinclus spilosoma. Lineage (NCBI taxonomy): Eukaryota > Metazoa > Chordata > Actinopteri > Siluriformes > Loricariidae > Parotocinclus > Parotocinclus spilosoma. The sequence goes on from JAVSBV010000089.1 coordinate 2,391,828, forward strand.
GATTAAGCGGAATATAATGAATGAACCCTCACAAACTGGTCGACCAGCGTACAAACGATAACAGACACTGGCCTTTTTAACAGGGTAGCGCTACAGTTCCCTGATCCTCCTCTCTTTCGTAGTTGTTGGTTTCGTCAAGTGCTAAAAGCACTACATTTCTCTTTGGTGCACACAACACAGAGCTACACAGGGGTACAAGGATCCGAAAGAGTGGAGAAAACAAGCTCCGGCACGACATTAATGACGCACCAACCAGTCATATGGCATTTCTGTGCCCTTGTACTGCGTCACTCGGCGTTTTTATAAATTTAAGCATACATTTTTTTTAACAGGCTTTTAATTCAGACTTCCTACAAGTTTCTGCGTTCTTGTTTAACTCTGATTACTCTTAGAGGTCATTTTGCTGGATTTAGACCAACCCTAATAATGACCAGGCATCACCAGGCGCTGAGGTAAACAAGAGGGATATCTGACAGCCCTAAACAAGGAGCATGTGATAATGATCAACCGTTGTCAGGATGAAGCCTGGGGCTGAGGCTCCGAGGACTAAAACATGTCGACAGGAATATTTCACTTGAAAGCTTATGTTTTTATCGGTTACCTTAAGCTGCTGTGTTCAAATTATAGAAATGTCTGCTTCTGTCCTGTGGATCAAAGAGTGCTTAGCTATTTTGCACAGTGCTGATGATCCTGCCCACAGAAGCTTCTCAGGCTATTGTTCAGTTCTGTCTGAAGTGATAATCAGACTGGGAATCAAGCACTAGCCAGGCAGGGCTACACACTGCTGCTGCTTTCATAAGGGCACTACAGTGAAAGTTGAAATGCTGCTCTGTACACCTGGTACTTGAGAATGTAGGATGTGGTTCGTAGGTGTTACGAGATGTGGTGATTTTTATTAGGACCCATGTATGCGGGATAAGCGTATCCCACGACGTGTAATAAGAATGGGGAAATAATATAGAAGAATTGAAAAGGGATGAAAAGTGGAGCGTAATGGTTCCTAACACAAAAAAAGCAAAAGGATAAAGGGGCGCTCCGAGGTTGCTTCCCGAGTGGCGCAGAGGATGGCCGAACGCTCTGGGGGAAGGTAGGAACCCTAACAGTAGGGTGGTCATTTCAAACTAAACATGTATTAAACATAAAACAAATCTTGTCTGAACAACCACGCCTAGTTAACATAAAATTATACTGTAAAAAGTGCACAGGTGTGCACCATTTAACCTCCACAGTAAGTCCTGTAAAACGTGGACGTTTCAAAATGAAAGCTGAAGTTAAGATACTTTGTACAGTTTTATTTTAAACAATACTAATTAAGACACAACATGGCAACAGTTAATACAGTAATACAGTCATTTTCATCTCTATGTCTTTTATAAAACTTGAAACGTTTAACAAAGACAAAAAGAAAAAAAAGTAATAAGTAGTAGCCTTTTAATTCTTTTCAAAGTGCTTTTCCGTCACCGTTTAAGATTGCAATTCACTTTTCTGTCAGCAGATGTCGCAAAGGGGTCACTCATACTTGATTTCTGTCATTCAGATTTATATAAGACAGATTTTTGTTCCTTCATCTATTTTCTTCTGCTTCATCTACAACTCTGGGCGCAAGGGCAGAAACAACCCAAGATGGGGCGGCAATCCATTGTAGGACACACACACACACACACACACACACACACACACACACTAAGGGCCACTTTAAAGACACCAACTGTGGGAGGAAAGCGGAGTACTCGGAGTAAACCCATGTAGACATGGGGAGGACATGCAGACTCCACACAGAAAGGACCCAGGCCGCTCCACCCTGGGATTGAACCCGGGACTACCGGGTGCTACCCACCAAACCACACAGATATTTATTTCCCATTCTTATTTTTTTAGAAATAAAAGGTAATCGGATGAAATTGTGCCCAGTACCAGGGTGTCTGTGCCCAGTATATTGAATATAAATATTCAGGCAGGTTATTTCAACTTGAAATCGCATAATAATTACTGTTCAGTGTGAATTAAAACAGTGGACATGAATTAAAAGGAACAATCATTCCATTATTCAATTACATTTTTCCACTATTAGGCCAGACTTTTTGAATTGCTTGTTCCTCGGATGTCTCTACTTAAGGATCTACTGAGAAGGGAGGAAAACAATACAAAAAAATCTTTATTTTTCAGCACTTTTAAATTTCTCGAGGACTATGTGGAATCAATACAAGGAAGGAGGAAGAAATAAAAATATTTTTTATTTTAAAAGAAAATTTATTTAACCTACAATTAAATTTAAGTGAATCTGAAAAAAATAAATAAATGAACAGAAGAAAACCATTGGCACTCCCCCAGAGGGAGAAAAAGCTAAAAAATAATGTTTTTTTTTGTTTGTTTTTTTTTTAATTTCAACCATTGGTGCTGCAGAGGATCCCAGAAATAAAAAAATAATAAAAAAAAAAATAATATTTTTTGTTGGTTTTTTTTGTATTCTTCAAATATGATCGTCGGCGGATTTGCGAAACAAGCAATAAACAAAGTCTGGCCTAATGGCATGGTTGGGTGAGTTTGGTTTGGAGGAACTCGATTGGTCTTTACAGAACCCTGACCTCCACCCCACCAAACACCTTTGATGTTGGATGAGAGGACCTGGTTTGGAGGTTTGGAATCTCCTTTCTAGTTCATCTCAGTATCTGACCTCACAAATTCTCTTCTCAATGAAAGGGAACCGTCCAAAATATTGTAAAGGTAGAAGCTGAGAAACCAGATTCCTATTAACATCCAAAATTTAGAATAGAATGTTATAAAAGCTCATGTAGGTGTAACATGTAGCTGTCCCTGTACTTTTGTCCACATGGCGTATGAGCGCTGAATGACTACGTTCTGAACGTGACAGTAACACTGTGAACCACAAAAGCCACACCCACCTGCTGTATATCCAGGTTGGTGATGTCCATGTGCACAAGGCAACCCTCCACACTGTCCATCATGCCATTTTCTTGGAAGTAACTCAGCAGGTCCCTCATGACGGGAGCGGTCAGGCAGCCAATCCGCTCGCTCAGAATGTACGGTTCCAGACTCTCCAGGAAGACGCCTTTAGCCACGGAGTTCTCCACCAGCCGCGAGTAAATCTGGTTAAACAGTAGGTCGCTGCAGAAAGCCAGAGGGAAAACATTGCGGATCTGGACTGGAAAAAACATAGAAACTGAAGTCTGAAGAACAAAACGCGGAACGCAACTCAAGACTATTGTAAAATTCTTTGTTCTTAGATGTCAGAAATCAGATCTCCAAACACATACAGGTGTCTAAAGCAGTGTAATCACAGAATCAGACAATAAAACAAACTGAATAACACCAGTGTCAAATAGCATAATATTAGGAACGTAAGATTGGAAAAAAAAAAAATCTGACTGCAGACCACAAAACAAAGCAATGAACTCGGAGCGCAAATGTCAGACTGCAAAAGATGACGCTTAAACACAGAACGCTTAAGGTGGATCACAAACACCTGACTGCAAACATCAGAGAAGCCTACAAAAGTCGGGCACAGCACTAAAGATGTAACACTAAGTTACCAGAAAAAAAAGAAAAAAAAAAAGAAAAAAAAAAAGAAAAACAAGTCAGGCCACATAGGGTTTTTTTCACTACAATTTTTGCACTAAATCAGACCACAGGAGTCAGAGTACAAAAGTCAGACAGACAGACAGTATGAAGGCACAATCTAAAGGCAGAGGTCTGAATATTGCTTTGTTGTTAACAAGAAATTCAGATCCTCTGCTCACACACACACACACACACACACACACACACACACCTACACCTAAAACTACGAGTCCAACACAACACTAATCACAAAAGTGAGGGCATATTTCCTTTTCCTCTCTCTGTGAGCAGTATATTATTACACGTTCCACCTTTAATCACTGATTCTAAACACTAAACACTAAAGTCATTGTCTGATCTGTTCATATCTGTTCAGTGCTATGCTGTGATAGTTAAGATAAACACACAGACCTGAGTTTGAGAAGGCAGCATATCAGCTAAAGTGATGTTCATCACCTGACACGCGAGATAAGAGGTAGTAGCCTATGGCCTTCTGGGAAATCAGTAACACTTTCCATACCGCAGGGACGCAACAAAACGGTCGACAGGTGGAATTTTGTCCATATAGTTACACTATAATTAACCTGCGCAAGTTATTACAGAACATGACAGGCCAAAATCAACTTCAACAGAACACATTTATTTATTTAATTATTTATTTATTCCCTCGTTTTCTTAACCATTAAATCCGGTTGCAGGAGAGCATGGGGTGCAGAGCAAGAACAACCCTGGACAGGGCGCCAGGCCATCGTAGGGCAAGAACGCGTTTGTAATGGCTCAATAGTTCAATACCATTGCTTTACTACATCTAATAGGCACTGGGTTATCGTCGCAGACTCGCACGCAGACTCGCACGCAACTAACAAATCAGGTTCTTAGAATAAGAGATAATAACTGTATAGAATTATTTATCAGTCTCTTTATTAGCATACAACCAGCATTTTTGGCACACTATTACAAAGTGGATAAATCAGTATCTGTCAAATTCTTCAGGATGCGAAGGTAATCCTTCTACACTTCAAAGAAGTTTAATCACAAATTGACCTTTCGCAAGGGCAGAAAGCCAAAGTAGCCACTTTTTCAGAAGGGGAAAAGATATAGAATGAAGATTACTGGAAGAGAGTGATAAATCCAATACGTTACTGTATGTATGGTACTTTATACAGTACCACTGCTAAAACAACTATTCTAATGGTGACTTCAAACTTTTGCACAGTACTGTCCATGCATGTGCGCGCACACACACACACACACACACACACACACACACACACGCCCACGCCCACGCCCACGCCCCTTCATGACTTGTCTCAGGATATTTCAGTTTAAGCAGGAACACAGTACAAAGAATTACTAATAATTTCCAGTAGATTTTATTGGACATTCTTCCACATAGACAGAACCTGGGAGGACTAAAGGATCAGAAGATTCCACTATAATATACCTTATAAACCCTACTTTTAAAGTGCAAATCAGATAATAAACAACAATACACATTCAGTAGATACCAGACAGGCAAGTGATATGCAGTCCGATACTCTCCTGCACTCTGGTGAATGCTGGGAAATGTTTGGATTATTTAATGCCGCTATTGGCATCAGTGGTTATTTCAGTGGCGCACACAAGGGTATCTAAGCTAATCATATATTTGCACTCATGTCAACGTCATCAATTAATCTAACACGCATGTTTTAGGACTGTGGAAGGAAACTGCCGGAGTGAACACATGTAGGGAAGGACATGCAGACTCCACACACAAAGGACCCAGTATGGCTCCATCCTGATATAGTACCCAGGACCTTCCTGGTGTAAGGTGGCAGCGCTACCCACCGAGCCAGTGTGAAGTCTGCTGGGCAAACGTTGTGAGGTAAAAATGTGTTTTAAGCCTGTCTAACACGGACTGTGTTATGATATATACAGCTCATATTAAACTCTTCAGTCTACAGTCAATTTAATTTGATGTTTTTGTTAGAATACATTGTTACACACGGTATGTACAGCAACGTTAAATGTCCGCAGTACATTCTAAAACAATCAAATTCATTGAAAAACAACATGAAAACCTTTAGTAAACAGCAGTAATTCTTATCTTTGCAACTTTTATAAGACTCGAAAATGGAAACTACAGTGGAATGCGAAATTTTTTGCCTGTCATGAACACGATGTCTGGCTCTTTCCCATCAGCAGGTGTCACAAAAAAAGTGTGAACAATTCCTGTTGCAATGTTTAAAACCTCCGGACGTTGATCAGACCGACTTAACGAAGCTTACCTGTACTTGATTTACTCACAGGTTCGTTTATCCCTCGGAACATACTCCCCCCTCCCCATTCTCAGAATAATATTCGCAGTGGCCATTTTGTTCACCGTCAACTGTGATTTAAAGCTGCCAAGCATTTGTGGGCCAGGAGCAATTCAAAGCTTATAACAACAACAACAACAACAACATGTCATGTCCTCTTTTTAAGTAAATCTCTAGGTAACGAAGGAAACCACAACAGAAAAGAAGATTACTTTAGTAAGTAGAACCTCAGAAAGCCCTTTCATTCAAATAAACACATTGAGGGAGAAGATAAGGGTGAAAAGAAGATAACAAGAACGAGGTAAGAGGAAAAAAGTACTGGGCAGAAGGTGCACGTGAGAGTACGAGCGAGAGGTCTGCGTAAAAATCCACTCTGACCTGCTGATGTCTTCTAAAGCAAACACTCTGAAAACGTGGGAGTATTCTTCGTACAAATAGAATAGGTGAATTTATCAAACAAAATAAGCACAGGTTTGTTTCTGAGGAGTTCCACTAAACAAAAGGTTAGGAAACGTTGACTGGATTTCTATTGTAACTACATCCTCACTGCTCTAGTAGAACTGCAATCCAAATGATTCAACGCCCATTGTAAACAGGGGTGGATATTGGACTATACATATGAAGATATTCCACACAGTTCATTAAATGATGTTTAATGTTTAAGATGTTTGCAATAAACCAATCAAGGAAGAACAATTTAAATAGCTCAACACAACGAACATTCATTGGAAAATGCAGGTCTTCTCACAATCGCAAGAAAGAGTCAGGAAGTCTAAATTAAAACCAATTAAACACACCAGACTTTCACACAACAAACACTTTTTGTCCTACAGAGAATTGATGACACGCAAGGATCTGCAATTTAAATCCTGACAACATTGCCAAAAAACTGTGAAATCAACAAGCCTGAGCAGCAGCATTGACGAGCTCATCACTGACCCAAGAGCAGTTTTCCTTTGGGTTTCCATTGGGTTTCCACGGCGGGCGACAGCAGAAGGCTAGATTTCGAAGAGAAGTTAAAGATTGTGGTAGCCTAGTGGTTAGTCACCGGACTGTAGACCAGAAGGTCCAGGGATTTAATCCCACCTCTTCCAAGCTGCCACTGTTTGGCCCCAGAGCAAGGCCCCCCAAGTTACAATTGCTTGTATTGTAAGTCACTCTGTGCAAGGGTGTCTTAAACCTGTTGCTTACAAAATTTTATTTTTGTGAGCAGTGCAAATTTAAATGTTAAAGTTAGTACATTGGTGATCCTGAATTTGATTGTTCTAATGTTATTATCAAATCAGGAGCTACAGTGTTCTTGGTATAGTTCTATTAATTGATTCATAAAAAAAAAAAAATGGGTAGAATAACACTAGTGGTAAAAATGAGTCTAGATCCCTGCATTGGTATTTTAACTGTTAATGGTTGCGATGTTTTGATTATGCCTTAAAGTGTTCCAAGTTCCATTTGTACGCTGTCGTGTTCATCGTTCTGTATAAAAACTTTACTTACATAAATGTTCAACCTTTATATAACTATCAGCATATTATGATAAGCTAGTATATATGGCTGTAGCAACTATGGTCAGAACAAAAATAGACCCAAGCTAGGGGTGGGTGATATGGCCCTAAAAGAATATCACGATATTTTAGGGTACTTTTTGAGTAACACTATATTTGGCGATATGTTTCAAGAACATACAATTGCAGCAAAATATATTCTATACTTTGAAATATCTCAATTCGAGGATTTTTTTTACTTTCCTCGTGCTCAGCTACGTGCTTCTGCTTGAGGTGGTGAAACAGATTAGATTTTTTATTACAGACCTTTTGCATAGATTACGTATCACTGTAGTTTTATGTAAATCTAATATTTGGTACCAAAACCACCTCCACACTGCCAAAGTCACTCCCCTTTTTGGGATAAACTCCACCACCGCAGAACCACTTTCTGCCAGATCTGTTGCTCTGCCTATGAGTCACGTAATGGAAGTATAGTGTTGTCTTGTTTATGGTGGGGGTTACGTTGCAGGACCAGCCGCGATAAATGAAAATCCGTGAAGTAGGGACGCTATATTTATAGAAGTATTTCTAAACTATTTTAGCGGTAGAACTTGCAGAACGTTTGGGTAACATCGTAGATCTTGAATACAATCAGTTTAGAATGAAACTTTCACAAACAGCGAACACAAAACCGCAGATAAAAACTTGTCATGTCGGCGAGTAGAGACTCAGGCGGCCGATGCTCTAGTGTTACTTCTCTTTTTTTTGGTGAGTATTCATCCGCTGAGTAAATACGCTATTTACTGTAAATTGTAATATTTTATGATTTATAACATTGCTTCATTGTTAGAATAAATTTGACATATTTTTTATAAATTTTGTGATTTTCCGCAAAAACCCGCAAAATATATTTTCCATTAATATTTTTTGAAAGGTGAACCGCGAAGTGGTGAGGGAACACAGTACTCCATACTCTGCGTAAATCCATTACTTCATTTTGTAAAGACGTCGGAACATCACGATATGGATGTTTTATATCGTCTACAAAAATTATAGCGGTATTATCTCGAACGATACGATATGGCACACTCCTAACAAAAGCTCACACTCTAAACAATAAATAACAGTGTGGTGTGCGCACAAGCCATCGGTCACTTAATACACAAATCAAACCAGAAGCAAACCGAAAGAGCCAAGAATCTCTATGAATAAAAGCCCGTGCTTTTAAAAACCACCGTGTTTCCTTTTTACGCTCAAACCAGTACAGAGTCTCAGTATTTCTATGAATCACAAGTGTGCGTGAGAGCCGTGGGGTGTTTTGAGTGCCTGACGCATCACTTACGTCCTCTGCAGGAGCAGACAGTAATCCACCATGACAGGAACCATGTCCTGGGGAGAAAGAAAGACGAAGAGTGAGCTTAGAGCGAGAGTGAGCCTACATTGCTAGGTCATTGCAGTCTCTGATTTCTGGCTGATGTTATTAAAAAATAGAACCCACCAGCCAACATGTACGCTTGTTAAGCTTTTGCTGGACGAATAGTACAAAGCCAACGGTTTGTGAACTGCCAAACATCCAAAACAAGGCTATTAGCATTGAGTTTGTCCTCCATTGCATCATGGAACAACAACATTCGCAATTCTGAGATGCCTTTCGCTATTTTTTTACAACATGACTGTGAGGTCAGGCACTTTACACTGGACAACAAGGGTAGCTGGCCTGTAACGATGCACAATTTAAGTCCCGATTTTTGTAAGCAGTGCAAAACAATGCACTGTACAATTTCTGGATACAATTTGAACACAAATCCCAGTAGCCATCAACAATTAAATTAGATTAGGCCAGACTTTTTTAATTGCTTGTTCCTCGGATGTCCCTACTTAAGAATCTAGGGAGGGAGGGAGGGGAAAAAAAAACTTTATTTTAATTTTAAAAAATGTATTTAACCTACAATTAAATTACAGTGAATCTGGAAAAAAATTAAAAGAAAAGAAGAAAACTGTTGGCTCTCCACCGGAGGGCGGAAAAAGCCCCTTTTTTTTTACTTCAACCATTGGTGCTACAGAGATCCAGTTTAATCCTAATACAGTTTGGATTCTGCTTTTCTTAATGTCTGTGACTCAACCCGAATGTAAAAATGATATGTCATTATAACCCGTTTGGTACAAGCCCAAATCAGAAAAAGTTGGGAACGTGTGGAATTTACAGCTAAAACAAAAACAAACAGGGTTTCTTCCATTTACATTGCCTTTTATTTCATTGTAGATGGTAAGAACTCATCCGTTTTAATTAGCCCTGATAAAAAGTTGTTAAAGGTTTTTAAAAAGAAAGACATTTCTTACTGAATGATGGCCTGAGTGTCTGAATCTACAGAAGCACACCTGTTGGAGATTACTGAACAGCTTGCCACAGTTTGAAGCAAATGTGTGATGACTTGGACACCACGCAGAATGCTAAACTGGCAGCTATGAGCTTTAATTACTCATTAGCAACATTAGCCTCGTAGCTCTGGTAAAGTCACTTTTATAGCGTTCAGCAGAGACCTTGATCCACAGTGACTTACAGAGCTGATGAGTTCAGGGCTGAAGGTCTTGCTCAAGAGCCCATCAGGGGCAGACGGAGGAGATGGGATCTAAACTGATAACCTTCCTACTAGTACTATAACCACCCCTTCAGGACAATACTGGGTCACAGAGTGTTGGATGATAAATATTTCAGGCAAGGGAGAACACTTTTAATCATCGTTTTATACAGTACTGTACATTTACGGCATTTAGCAGACGCCCTTATCCAGAACGACTTATAATTGATATGGTCTTACAATCCAAGCAATGGTGGGTTAAGGGTCTTGCTCAGGGGCCCAACTGTGGCAGAGGTGGGATTTGAACCCTGGACCTTCTGGTCCATAGTCCAGTATCTTAACCACTAGGCTACACAGCCCCAAGTACTGTACCAAGTCTTGGCCCACCATTAGATTTAATATAGCACTGATCTCAGTCTCATTAATAGAATACAACAAGGACATATGGGAAATGTGTAGGAGTCAGAAAAAACAGCTTCTATACACTGCTGTGGCAAGTATACATCTCAGAGCTTTTTTGGATGGCATGTCGACCCTTCTACAGTCTGAAGAAACTTGATCAGGAATGATGTTTTTGGAAGGAAAGCAGCAAAGGCCAATATAGGTTAAAGCTCAAAAAGCATGGACTGATTCATTACTCCATAATCCTTTATTTTCCACTTCAAAGTTTTAACTTGTTTATATCGTCAAAGATGTTACATATGGGTATTATATTACAGTGTTCCCTCGCCACTTCGCGGTGCACCTTTCACAAACTCGGACTTTTCCATTCAAAATATTAATGGAAAAAATATATTTTGTATTTTTTCGCTGTTTCGCTGGTTTTTTTCAGAACTCGATCTGCACATGCGTAGTACGTGTGGTATATTTAACGTATACATATACATGTATTAGATGAACTTTTACATTTTAAAAAATTACTAAATTTCTAAAAAATATATTAAAAATATTAATTCTTACAAAGGAATGTTATAAATAATAAAATACAAGATTAACATTAAAGAGTGTATTTATTCAGCGGATGAACACTCACCAAAAACAAGAAGTAACACTAGAGCATCGGCCGCCTGAGTCTGTACTTGCCAACATGACAAGTTTTTATCTGGGGTTTTGTGTTCGCTGTTTGTGAAAGTTTCATTATAGACTGAATTCATTCAAGCCC
>JAVSBV010000089.1:2403031-2414786 GCA_033117975.1 Parotocinclus spilosoma
AGAGAGAGAGAAAGAGAGAGAAAGAGAGAAAGAGAGAAAGAGAAAGTGTGTCTCACTTTAATAGAAGCTCCAGCAAAGCGTGCCAGTTCCTTGATGTGTTGTCCTTTTTTTCCTATTAGAGCACCTACTGCTTGAGTAGGGATGAAGAGATACACCACCTCCTGCTCTGGGGCCTAACACACACACACACACACACACACACACACACACAGTAGTTACACAAAACATTAAGAGTTTTCTTATCCCTAACACAATCGATCAGCTAGGATAAGCTCTCTTTCTCTTTGTAACTTTACTATTGATGATATACGCCTAATGGAATTTCATCTTGCCCAAACTCCTTTCGGAGAAGACACAATGGCTTAAAAAAGACATTAAGACACTGAAGACAGATTATCACCCTCAATCCCCTTTAGTACAGTCCACCCTCTACTCTCCCTTGCCGTTATGTTATGTTATGCCAATTGCTAATGATAGAGTGGAGAAAAGGGAGCTAATAAATGTACCTTGTCTTAATCACTTAAACACATAAGCTCCATGCTGCGCACCGATGGCCGACTGGGTACACCATGCCATGGCTGTGTGTCATCAGGGCACACTCACACAAACGGAGCTTATTCAAAACACTGCACAGCAGGCTGATGTGTCTGGTATCCGCAGTGTATCCTGATCATATTAGTACCACTTGTATTTACACTTCCCCTGACACTTAAGCAATACTTGCTAGAGCGCAGTGTCAACAAGTGCAAACTGTATCGGCAAAACCTGAACGTGGCTTGTGGCAAGTGTGTGGGAAGGGAAAATATTTCGGTTGAAACAGACAGTGCTTGTAAGCAACACTAGCTTGTCTCCTGTGCAGCAACATTTAGGACACCGAGTGTAAACAGACTTATTCTACACTCAAATATTATCAGACTCGGTATAGAAGCTACGAAGAAAACAAACTGAATAAATGGCCAAATCGAGTAAGGATGTGTGTGTGTGTGTGTGTGTGTGTGTGTGTGTGTGTATGTACACGTGTGTATATGCATGAGAGCAATACCCTGAACACACAGAGGTGCCAAAACAGTCATGCCAGCATGAGAGCGCAAAACCACACCTCCCTCCCATGCAGTCCCAAAATACAGTCAGCTGACGGACATGCACACAAAAATCTGTTTTCCGTCCTCACACCCAACCACCGACAAGCACACACTTCCTGCTCTCAGCCACCCACCCACCTACTCACATGTACACGCACACACACCTTTGACCGCTGCAGTTCTCGTGCTGACATGCAGTATAATTCTACTATTTGTCTTGGCGGGTATATTACACACGTCCACCCAAGGTGTCAACGTGAAGACTAGCGTAACAGTCAGACATGTCCTGTCCTGATACTCCATCACCTTTACCGCACGTCTCTCTCGAACTGACCGCGGCCAGCCGCTGCTTTCCTAACCGATGACTCTGAGTTCAGTGGAAAAGCCACACTTCTAATTAATGATGGGAAATGCTAAAGGAAAACACAGACTTACTGGTTGTTGCATTGGTAAAGCAGGAGGAGATCCGTACAAACCAGCCAGTGCTGATGCCTGACCCTGAAACAACACATAAACTGGGTCAGATTTACACATTAATGGAGGACTTTGCTGACATGACTATTTGAAACAATGTCTGACATTTGCTTCTTTAGTTTGGTCCCAATAACTAGAAGAGGACGACTTTTTACAACAAACTACAATCTGGTTTTCATTTTTTTCTTTTGGGGCCTGTTAAGTGTAATAGCAATTATAATACAATATCCTCTAATAATTGTAAGCAGTGTACTATAACAAATACACAAGAGGCTGCACTCATTTGACACTTTACTGGGTACACCTCGATAGGACCAGGTTGGTTGACCCTTTTGCCTTCAAAGCTACCTTAAAGTACTGGAAACATTCCTCAAAGATTGTTGTCCGTACTGATATAACAACATTACACAGTTGCTGCAGATTTGCAGCTACACAAAGGATGGGACTCAAATATAATATTAATTATTAACATTAAACTCCTTGTCATGTTCAAGAAACCAGTTTGAGATGATTTGAATTTTTGGACATGATGCGTTATCCTGCTGGAAGTAGCCTTAAGAAGAAGATACACTGTGCTTACATTGTCAACAACAACAAAACAATACGGTTGTGTTTAATCAATGCTCAAATGGTATTAAGAGGCCCAAAGTGTGCCACGATAACATCCTCGCTGCACCATCACACCAAGAACACCAGACTGAACCACTGATACAAGGCAGGATGGATCTATTCCCCAATCCGATGTGAATGGCACACGTGACCATAGTCATTAATGGCTATGGCAATCTGCATATTAAACTGATCACCGGTCCCATTGTTATGCAATGGTGCTGCTATCAGTCGTTATGCTAATGTGCTGTATATAAGATTGGGGAAGTTTTCCAACTAGCTGGGACTGAAGAAGTCACTGAGATGAGCGATGAAACGGTTCTCCCACAAAACTGTATGTCCAGATGAACAGATTCAACTTCTGGGATATTTCTACCTGGATTATTGAGCATGCATCAAGATACGAAGACAGGTAATATTTCTCCAAACGTCTTCTGATTTCTATTATTTGATCAGCCTGTGAGAATTGTAACATCAGCTGCCTGTTCTCATCCCCTCATTTTTCTAAGCTGAGTAATAGTAACTGAAGCAAGCTTACTTCTAAAATGTTAGGTCTATAGAGAGCTACTTTGTCATCACGAGCCTCGTTACTCAGTGTCATGTATTTTCGAAACACAAGCACATATATTCCCAGGCGGTGAGTTTTTTGTCCTGATTCTCATAGCAGATAGAGAGTTAGGGTAACGGAAGGTTTATATTTTGTTGTTTACCATTTAGGTCACTAAGATTTACTTCAACTTGTTCTGGTCGTGGTCCTGGAAGGATCCGGACCTTATCCTGAGATTCAAAAGTACACTCTGAACAGGGCGTCTGTCCATCACAGTTCTGTACTAGCAGCACCTGACCTTCATGCTGCAAGCCCAGGTACAAACTAAGAACCTCTGAGACACAGCTTTGCAAAAGTAAATAAAGACAAACAAGCAGGTGGAGATTGGGTACATTAGCAATGTGGCTAAACCATTCCTTCACACATTAGAGCCTTGACCACATGATCAAACATTGCACATCTTGTGTGTTTTTCAAAGAGACTTAAAAGAAGATGAGTCATGCCTAACAGGGAGAGACAGGACATTTTTTTCCCTGTCACTGCATAGACAAATACCGAGGACATGACCCTACATGCCCCTTAGTAAACTCATCCTCTATTAATGAAGTTCCTGTAAAGCTAAACCATAACCAAGTGATTCAGCCATGACTAACCTTCTCTCCTCTCACACATCATTGTGACTCAAACAACGGTGTAACCAAACCAGAGTGCAACCTAACACACAGACGCTCAAGAACCTCGTCTGGAAGGTTTCTCTCAGGCTGGTGAATCTTGTATGGTGGTAAAGGTGGTAAAAAGTCCCCCAAAATGCATGACATTCAGCATATAATCATTTTTAGCTGAAGAAACTGCGTTTAAACATTTCACATTTCGTGTTGCTTTTTCACATCGCGTTCCGGAGTGTAACAACCTTCAGTGTTTAAACTTTTTTCCTTGTGACAGTTGTAGTAAAGCGTCCTGTATTATTACTCCTGCTTGTCACAGTCATGACCACCAAGGCTTTGTAGGCTATCCTTGAATTCCCTAGGTGCATGCAGAAATACACCCTGGTCAGGTTTCCTACCCCGGACAGTGTTTTTTTCCCCTGACTGTAATGTAACCTGTTCTGCTTTGGACAGTCTTACACAGTTATTGTACTGTTGTTTAAGAGACAGTGAGAGACCCCTATCAGTGTCTAGTCACGTTTTTCGGACTTTCTGAAAGTCTCACCAGTAATGGGTTGTATGTGGTAGGCAGAGACGTGACTCCACGAGGCCCAGCAGCTGGAGACATAACCGGAAGACCCGGGGAAAAAATGCCCAGTGCACTCAGGTTCAGCCCTGGAATCAGCGATGTCTGCAGCTGTAGACAAATTGAGAGAGAAGAAAGTTGAAGGACACATTAGTTTGTATGTGTTTTTGCCTTATTCGCTATTCTCTATATTCTCTATTCTCTATATTATAGTCTGTGTGAAAGAGATTCTATACACTCTGTTTCCATGGCAATATGTTTGTAAAGGCCCTGGGGTCAGTCTGGTATAATTGTGTTTTAGCAAAGGACACACAATAATCATGTTAATAAGGACAAACAGATTAAACGTAATATAACGTATGTAAAGTACCTAACTTTGTGAGAAGGTTTAAGGTTATATATCATTGTGAGGATGAATTGTTCCCACAAGAATAGAAAGATCTGCATTTTTTTCATCTTCTGGGAATATTTAGCTGGTCTCAACAAGGTTGTTTGTTTTTATTTATCATTTATTTTCTTTTGAAAAAAAAATAATAAAACCCAGACGAGTTACTGAGATTAAAGTCAGTATTTGGTGTAGGAATAATAGGCCACTTACGCCAATGTAAAGTCCCCACAATGACAGAAGGGCACTAGGTGTGTGTGATGTTTATATGACATTGTGGGTACCAAATGTTCCCCACAAGAACAGAATGAACAGTCAATTTTACCTTGTGGGGACATTTGGCTGGTCCCTACAAAACAAAGGATCGAAAGATTGATTACGTTTCTGAGGTTCTAAAGTAATCATTGTGTCAGTGGACAGTGTGTGTGTGTGTGTGTGTGAGAGAGAGAGAATTTTAACAAATGTAGAAGTGGAATGAAGTATAACCAGGCCGATTAAACATGCATTGTCACCGCAGCAGAGTTTATTTGGGTAACTTTTGCCGCATCTATATTAAGGAAAATGAGACACTGGGTAAGAATGAATTCACTTTTGGTTTGCATTTATTAAACCACATGCAATAGCTATTAATCTCCACTAGGTGGTGCGGCTCTACAGGGATGACCAGCTGTCTTTACACACCGAGTTCCATTCTGATTATTTCAATCCAATTAACAGACACGGTTGAGGTGAAGACTAATTTGTTCACACAAATATCATTTGGGGTCATTTTTACACGCATTTGCTTTTAAGATTCGTAATTTATCAAACGAATAAAGGATCAATAGGATCAATCGATAACACATCAGGAGCAAAACACCGGGCTTATATAAATCTCACATTCCCACATTACACATCTGATTAATGTCTGTACGCTTTAATAGCTAAGGTTTCAAAAAATAAAACAGCAAATAATACACCACCCTTACAAAAATATTGGGTATTATTACTGGATATTTCATTATGAAGTATTCCCTAATTCTTGAGAGCACTATGTGTACTATATTCATTTATAATAATACATAAATGGGTCTTATATATTGTATTCACATCTGAATGACAGAAAACTAGTATGTGCAAATCATCTGAAAGAAAAGAGTATTGCAGTCTTGAAAGGCAGAAAACAACACGGCAGTGTTTCACTCATTTTCAGTTTAGTTTTCGGTGTTTCAAGTTGTATAAAATGACATGATTGCTTTTTTTTTAAAGCTAAATAACAATTACTTTGAACGTTTGCCATAATCACAGTATTGTAATCAATCTTTTCATATTATGTTTTAATTAATACTTTTCTTTCAAATGAAACACCATGTGCAAAGTGTCAAGTCCATTTTGGTCAACGACTTGTTTCGCAGTACGTGATGTGGACATTAAACGGCTGTCACCTGTAAAAGATGCGTTAAAAGACGAAATGTAAATGGAGCCATGATTATTCAGACTGACCACTAGTCAAATGGTCAAATATGTACAGTTGTGTTAACATTTCATTGACTACAAATGTGTAAGAACATGTTCATCTCGAAAGACGAGTTTGTTCAGGATCAGCTACTTGTCACAAATCGACTCGATTTGGTCAACTTCTCATGCGTTCCTGTAGCATCAATGCCATAGATTTCAAGAAATCGTTTTCTTATTCTTAGTCACTGCATTAGCCTGCAGAAGCTGAGCGTCCATTTACTTCAATAGGACTGCATGGAACTGCTTTGCCTCGAGACTTGACGGTCATAGGATAAATGCCACGGTTTGGAATCCCGTTTTGATGCCAAGCTGCCACAGTTGGGTCCTTAAGCAAGGCCCTTAACCCACCATTGCTTGAATTGTAAGATTGTATAAGTTGTAAGTCGCTCTGGATAAGGGTGTCTGCTAAATTCTGTAAACGTAAATGTAAATGATTCACAGCTATTTTGAGATCTACACCATCACTTAATCACTGGGAGCTCAGTGAATTCGAAATACATTTCCATTGTTCGTTTAAATAAAACACACATAGTATTTGCTTGTTTTAGTTTAACATCATTTCAACATTTCCTTGTTCGAGTATAATGTAGTTTCATCACTTCGTCGTTGGACAGTGCAATGTCTCAGCTGTTCAAACTGTTCTCTTTAGTGGCAACAATAGGAGCTCCATCTGCGGGTGTAGGAAGGATCTTCTCCTGTTTCCATTTTCTTGAAATGGAATGGAGGACAGAATTTACATGTAAATAAAGTGACACATTTTATGATGCGTGCTGATAATGAGCTTCCCTTCTATGAAAGCCCAGCAGCCGCCACTGCTACTCACTCATACTCATTTCAAAAGGGTTTCTATGTATTGTTACCTATCCAAAACATAGAGTATATACTCCTCTATTATGATGACTGCAGATAACATTTGTAATGAAATTATTTTCTTGCATTTAATTACATTTAATATATCCAACAAAATACTGGACCTTACAACACTGTTTATGACAGTTTGAGCCGAAAAGTCTTCTGTAGCCATTTGGTTATCCTTATTACAGCAAAACGAATCAATTACAGTGATTCCTTGGTTCTCAACCACCTCAGAACTCGTTGAATTCGATTCTCTCACATTTTGACTAGAAAATCTGTGATTCAGATTCCCGATAACTCCACCATGTTTCTCATGTTATTCTTTAGTTTTATATCTAAGAGTACTGTATTCGTCCATATAGGTAAACAGGAAAGGAAAACAGCAACTGGATCCTCTTACATTTACGGCATTCAGCAGACACCCTTAAAATCCAAGCAATGGTGGGTTAAGGGCCTTTCTTAAGGACCCAGTGGCGGTTTGGCAGAGGTGGGATTTGAACCCTGGACCATCAGGTCCAGAGACCAGTATCATAACCGCTGGCTTTGTCAGAAAATAACCCTATCATAAATCAGAAAGCACCTGTACAATAAACCTCTATTAATTCATATAACGCCTAATACAGTGTGGATTCTTCTGGGGTGCAGGACCAGGAACGGTTCTGGAACCAATTCATTCAATTTATGTTCTTCCTTATGGGAAACATTTGCTCTGCACTCATCGTTTTCGGTACTCGACAAGCCTTCAGGAACAAATTAACAACGAGAATTGAGGTGTACATAGTAATAATCTGATATAATTTCAACCCAGTTTGCAAAAGATGATACACTACTTCACAAATTTGAACTATATAAAACTTCTTATGTGATTTAAGTATGTTTATAATAGTCACTGCTAATGTCAGGTAAACCAGAGATCTTTACCAGGGTTAGTTAAGAACATTTTAAAGGTTATGAGATACAGAGCCCAAAATCCCTTCATGGCAATCAGGGAAAGCTTCATCAGGACAAAAGGCAAATGAATGCAGTCAAACAGGTCAATTATCAAAGCAGGAAAAAATCAGGCAGGAAAGTGGGGAACCAATACGGTTAAACCACAAAACTAAACGTTTAACAGAGTTGACGGGCAATTCTGATATGAATACATTAAAACAATACTGTTACAAGAAAACTGTGAGATCTTACATTTAGTGCAGCCACATCATTCTCGTAGGCTTCTCTAAGCTTCTTCATGATTTCTACCTCTGCGTTGCAGCACTCCTCCACTCCTCCCCTGACTGTGATGGTACGCTCCGGGTTGTATATGGTCAAGTCTTGCAGTCTGCAGTGGAAAGTATTCAAAGTTCATAAATATTGCTAATGAAAGCGTGCACTTGAACTGCTGACCACTTGAGCTCTTTGACCATTAAGATGTAGTGTATACTTAATGGTTCAACTTCAACTGACAGTATGATTTAGATGTTTGGTAACAAGATGCAGTTTAAAGCAGGTTGAGTCATGTGCACTACAGAGTGCACTTACGGCGAGATGGTGATCTTGGTCCCAGTGTCCTGCTCAATCTTCTTCAGGTTCCTGCCTTCTTTCCCAATCAGTCTCCCTACAAGACTGTTATGGGCCAAAATCTTCAGAGGAACCTCCTCAGCGCTGTCTCACACACCATACACACACAAAGAGAGATAAATACATGAGGCATTACTGTGAATCAGGTATAGACTGATTATCTAATACATGAATTGCTTAGTTTTGTCAGTGAGACAGAATTATTTGTTTAGTCTAGCTGATATTGTTTAAACGTGTGTATCACGCTTGACATTAGGAAGTTACATGCCCTTATTGTTTTATTTTTTTAACCACCCATATACCAGAAAATTCTACGGATGCTAAGATTCTCTCTTCTCCTGTAATACTTTTTACTCAGAAGCCATCTAAGAACTGAGTAACTGAAGATTATAGAAAACAGAAGCAAATGTCAAGCAAAAGAGGTTTCATTCAATCCTCTTGAAAATCCTCTTGAGTTGCGTTACCGGGAATCAGCAGTGATGATTATGTACAAAAACAGCCTGGCAGGTTACCTAATGTTTGCTTTAGAAAATAAAGAAGACAGAGTATGGAAAATAGAGACAAGTGCCGTGCAATTTCATTGAAGAACAGGACTTTAAAATCGTCTTAACTAACTCTGTTAAAGATCTCTGTTTACCTGACATTAGCAGTGACTATTATAAACAAATTTAAATCACATACGCAGTACTATCTAGTTCATATGATCTAGATTCCAACACAAATAATAAAAAAATGCTGTGTCAGGTTAGCTTTTGTTAGCATGCCATTTAAAGCCCTGTTAGATTAGCTCATGTTAGGTAAAAGTCTCTGGTCAGATCACGTTAGTGAAGTCCAGAAACTGAGTAAAATTTCAAAATCCAATTAGTTAGCCGACTTCTTTATAAGACTTCTCAAGTATCAGCTACATTCAAAATATGTACAGAAGTTATTCATATTAGACCTTGAGCAAGCCTAGGGTGACAGTGGAAAGAAAAAACTGTTCAACCACACATTTTTCAAAGAATACAACCTTAAAAAGCGATACAACACAACGTCACACAAATGTTTCGAAGTACTTTTACATTTATTTCAGTAAAAACACTTATGTACTTCTTCCACCTTTAACAAATAAAAGTAAAATAAACATTTACATTCACGGCATTTAGCTGACGACCTTATCCAGAGCGACTTACGACTAATACAGTTTTACAGTTCAAGCAGTTGTGGGTTAAGAGTCTTGCTCAAGGACCAAACTGGTGGCAGCTTGGCAGAGGTGGGATTTGATCCCTGACTATGACTTTCTGTTTGAAACCATGTCAGAATAATTCTATTAGATAGCAGTCTACATAATAAACCCATCTACAGTCTTATAATTTGTCCTGGGATGACCAGAGTATTGCGTAAGGTTTAATTAATCTTTACATGTATTAAAATATGCAGATGTGTGTCAACCCACAAAACTGTCAAACTTAAGCTCCAAGAATTCTATGCGGACTCTAAACACATTAATGTTCAGACTGATGGTACAACCTGTCTATAATTTACTTGTAAGGCACATTGCCTTTTTAGTTTTTAGAGCTAACTTTGGGTTGAGACTGTAAGGTGAAACTCACGTCTTGGTGTCATTGGCTTCTTTCTCCATGACCTCCAGGATCAATTTGCAGGCGTGCGAACATCCCTCTGGAGAGGAGTGAATGGTGATGGGCTTCTCGGCTGCTCCAGCATTCTCCTTACGGTGGATGTCCACTCTGAAAGAGTGATTGAAAATTTTGGTAATCTCAAGAGTAACCTTGTGTAACCTTAAAGGTGTAGTCAGCCTATGTAAAAAAATGAATTTAATTATTTTTTTAGCCAAACATATTAAGCCAGCCTATACCCGACAAAAATTAACAAGAGAACAGCAGTACCTTCTAATCCTTTTTACTGCACAATATTCACTTTTGAACTGATAAAATGAGTTTGGATATTGAACCAAAAACCAGTGATTACAGGAACTAAGTTGTGGGGTTGTTTTGACACTCAAACAACTGAAGTTATTTACATGACAAACATGATAGATAGAAAATGTTGAATAATTGTAAAAATCTTTATTAAATTTACATTGCAGGTCAGTAAATCAATATGGACACATATACTGAATACTGTTTATTAACGGTAAAGCTAAATGCAATAATATAATATATTACAGTCTTAGTCAAGAATTTGGGTGGCCTGGTCAGATTATATTTGTTGCTTTATTAAAAATGATCCACTAGTGGTATTGTACGGTATATAATTGATTTGTTTCTGTGAGGATCTAGCAGAGATAAGACAAGACCTATGGAGAGGAAAACCGACCCATTTTTTGCCAGAACAGGTGCCAGTGCTGAGGTTGAACACAAAACTGGCAAACACATAAGCATGAATGTTAGCAGGACTTGGCAATGGAGAGTCTGGACACAAGAACAAGATTGAAAAAGGTAAAAAAAAAAAACTCATTCTTAGAACAACCACTCGGTGTTCTGGAACATTACCAGGATGTTACACAGATCTAGTTCTGTTACCGTTTTTATTTATAGGTAATGTAAACAGTGGAATATGCAACAGGAGAGTGAGATAAGAAATTCAGTGAATGAAAGAGCTGCATCAAAGTGGTTCAGTTGGAGGTGCATACAGGAAAAGGACTTTGGGAAGTGCCGTCCAGGACCTTGGGTGTCGGGACGGAATGGATGACAGTAACTGGTTCATAAACATTTGCAGAAATATGTTAAGTAACAAGTTTTATTCCTGCAGAGGATAACTTTATTTTAATTAAAAAAAAAACGATCAACAGGAACCTCGACTTAAATATGACATAGATCATCCAGCATTTCACAGCTGATAGCTCTCTGAAATAGCTCTATAAAACATATTTTAGCGACTGAACTTTAGCAGCTTTGTACCCCAACTAATCTGTAAATTTCACAGCTCATTTATTTGAGCAGTGCAGTTATTACCAGCAAGGTCTGACTTTTATGTAGCAGGCTTTTGTACTGAATGAGAAGCTGAAATCACAGCTTTTCAGCCTGCCACCTTGACAAGACCCAGATGTAAACCTGATTAACGAAGTGCTGTACTGTCTACAAAATGCCTAAAAAAACAGATCAAAATCAAAAGAGTAAACACGAAGGGAAAAAAAGAGGAACATTCCTGAAATTCAGGCTGCAGCCAGCGAAAAGAAGATGATTAAATGTAGTGAGGTATTCGTATGAATTAGTAATAAACAAATTCATATCTTCAGATAATGGCAGCGTCACAGCGTTCACACTCCTGATTGGTTTTTCTCATATCTACAAGAACAATCCCAAAAGGTAACATGAGTTATACGTTTGTAGCAGTGTTAATTTTGACAGCAAATTTTGATTTAGCTTTAGGCTTAGTCTTGTGATTAAATGACTATGTCATTTAGTTTTAGTCATAATTTAGTTATCTGAATTGTTTTTAGTTTAGTCTAGTTTTAGTCGACTAATTATCATAAGAATATAGTCGACTAAATCTACAGTCAATTCAGTCGACTAAAAT
>JAVSBV010000089.1:2432849-2450929 GCA_033117975.1 Parotocinclus spilosoma
GACGTCCCAACCGTGCTTTATGCACGCTTGCCCCGACTGACGCTTTGGCGTCCTCTCGCGACTAGGTCGCGCGTTGCCCCCATTTGGGACGCAAACCTCGGCGCACCCCTTTATCCTTTCGGTTTCATTATGTTAGGAGTCTGACGTCCTTCATCCCTTTTTAGTTGTTCTATATTATTTCCCCATTATTATTTTACGACGTGGGATATGCTTATCCCGCATACTTGGGTCCTAAATTAAAAACACCACCACTGAGCCCAGGGCCTTTTCACTGTGAGGTGACATTACTACCCACTGAGCCACTGTGCTCATAAAAAATAATAATTTAGCACACCCAAGAAGAGAACTGAACCAATTGCAGCAGGAAGCTCTCGGAAGGAAAAACAAAGGAATATCTGATACACATATGTACCAATAGAAAAAAAACAGATAAAGTGATTCTGTTATCCAGACATCAGCTTTATATCAGCAGATACTTCTCATCTACAACACCACAGTGGATTTAGTGCACAGCTGCATCTGGTTTGCAGGAACATGTTGACAGTATTGCTGCTGGTTTTCCACATCTGGTGTGAAACCGCTTGGATGATAGAAGTATGCAAATAATTATAACCTTTTAGAAACCTTTTCACAGAATTTCTATCATTAATACCCTGTGATAGAAAACATTGATCACCAATCACAAAACGTTGGGATGGCATGAAGAATATAAAAAAACTAAAAATCCTTGGTTGTATTTCATTGCAGAATAAAATATTTTTGTCTGATCAATTCATTTTATTTTGTAATAAACATGCATGCCAGCATTTCAGGCCTGCAATGCATTCCAATATGCTGGGAGAAGGCAATTTATGGGCAGGAATTGGGTACAAAACAAAATTTATAAATCGAGTTTAAACACATGATGTCAACAATCAATTATATCCATGATTTAGCATAAACTTTCCAGACTTTCCAGTAATCAACAAAAGTTGGAGGAAATTATTGAAAAATTTTAACACACTCTTCCTCAACTTGACTTGAAGGGTTTTACATTTCGTAGCCTTACCTTTTTTCTGATTTTACTTGTTTTGCATTGTGTTGGTGATAAATGCATGGGACGTCCCTGAAAAAGCTTTCATCTTAAAGGAAACATATGTGGCTCTTAAATAGTTTTCTGCATTAATGCTGCAATCACAGAAATACATATGACCTTTGCCGAGTGCACTAACATAACCCCATACCATGACAGACCCTGGCGTTTGGACTTGTTGCTAATAATAGTCTGGTTGGTCCTTTTCATATTTGTTCCGGAGCACACAAAGTACATCTAATCCCAAAAAACCTGGAATACTGATTCACCAATACACGTTTCCACTGTGTTTTGGTCCATCCTAGATGCCTCAGAGCCCAGAGAAGTTGACGCTGCTTTAGGACATGGTTAACAAGAGGCCTTTTTTTCAAGTACAGTTTTAAGTGGCTCCGTATTGTGGTGCTTGATAAAGGTTTGTCAGGTAAGTAAGGTAAGTAATCTCCTATCCATGGGGTTATATTAACTATTCAAAATTGGGATTAAGCAAAGATTAAGCGGAAAAAATACATATACTTAAAGTCATTTTGTAAGTCCGTGAAGCACTTTGTAGCCCACTTTGTTTGTCGAAGTGTATTTTGCTCATTTTCAGCCAGTTCCAGCGCGTTCAGTTGCTCTGCCGTCAGTGCAGTCGACCTAACCGTTTTTATGGTAATGGTAGGTTCAGAATTAAATGTAGGTGTGGAGTCACACTCTTCTTCAGAGTCTGTCCAATGTTATGTTAAAGGCATCCATTTGATTAATTTTTGCAGGTTGTATAAGCACAGATACAAAAACGTTTGTGTGTATATGCCGTTACTAGACAACGTATCCGCGGAGTGATACAGCTTTAGTGTGAGAAAGCCGTTAGAACAGCCGTTAGTGTTCTTTAGTGTTAGAACACTTCTCAACCAATCAGATTGTGAGGTCGGAACTAACTGTTGTATAAATATATATATACCACATTTATATCTGCATATCCTTATTTATAATCTTTATTTACCACACAGTTATAATTGCACTATGCTAGCACTTGCACTGTATCTGTAATTGCACACTTCCTTCCAGTTTTTTGTGTTTTTTCTTTTTCCATATTTGCACATTGCTTCTACTGCATTCCGTTGCCTTGTACTTGTACAGAACAATGACAATAAATTTGAATCATATTTCATCTTAATTTAATATTTCATTTATTTAATTTATACTGCTATGACTTGAGGACAATGCTATAAGACTAAACTAAAAAAATATCTAAAATAACACTAAAGAAATAAAGCATTAATTATTTTTTAAAGAGCTACTTACACAAAAACTACTCAAAATAACACCATGTAGTTATATATTAAAATTAAAAATACCACAAATAATGTGGTAAAATAATTAATTTTACACTCATCTGTTCAGTGTGCCCATTAGCACCTTAATGCTAACCATGCCTCCTCTATTTTACTCCCTTTAAAGAACCACAGGGTCTCCGGTGCATGGATGGAACGGCAGTGGGAGTCGCTGCTGCAGCATGATCCTCTGCCTGGCCTATTTTCCCTAAGACGCAGCCACTGGTGTCTTTGACAACTGGCACCATCAAACCATCATACCCTGCTCCCCACAGTGATGGGTTAGTGTATTGTGCCGGTCCACCACACCACATAAGCGCCCTGTGCTCTTCTACAGTGGTAATTACATTCCCAGCACTTAGCACACACACTTATCCAGAGTGGCTTTCAGAGCTGAACAGTTGAAGGTTAAGGCCAGTTCTCTGCAACAGAATTGATTTTTTTTTTACTCGCACGGTGGCCCTAACATCGTTACGCATGCCCCGACCAAAACCCAAACTAGCCTCAAGTAAGTACACTCGCAGGCCACTTTACTAGTACGGTGTTGGACACCCTTTTGATTTCAGACCCACCTTAATTCTTTGTGGCACAGATCCAACAAGACGCTGGAAACATTCCTCAGATTTTGGTCCATACTGCACTTGCACTTGACAGATTTGTCGGCTGCACATCCATGATTCAAATCTCCCTCTTCACCGGTAAACCTAAAAGATGCACACGGGCAAGAACAATACTCAGGCAGGCTGGGGTGTTTAAACAAAGCTCAGATGGCATTACAAACATTCCACACCATTACACCAGCAGCAGCCTGAACGCTTGGTACAAGACAGGATGGATCCACGCTGTCATGCTGTTTATGGCAAATTCTGACCCGACCATCCAAATGACAGCGTTTTCCGTCCTTTCTCTCTATTTGAATGTGGGATTATGGACCAGAAGGTCCAGGGTTAAAATCCCACAACTGCCACAATTGGGTCCCTGAGCAAGGCCCTTACCCCACAAGTGCTTGGAATGTAAGACTGTATGAATTGTAAGTCGCTCTGGATAAGGGTGTCTGCTAAATAACAGAAATGTAAATGTATTTTGTTTAATTTGTTACCCTGTGCAAATTGTAGTGTTAGCTGCCTGTTCTCAGTTGACATGAAAGAAAAATGTATGGTGTATGTGTTCAGAGATTCTCTTCTCGGTTGTAACAACTGGTTGTTAAGTTATTTTTGACATTCTATCACATTCTATTTTTCCCCCCAGAAAACTGCCCTCACTGGATCTTCTGATTCTCTGTAAACCCTAGACCATTCTGTGCATGAAGATCCCAGTTCTAAAATACTCAGCCCATCTAACACAAATAGCCATAGCATGTGCAAAGTCCCTTAAATCAGCTAAAAAATCTATTCTTGCAATTATTGTAGATGCAAGTTTTGAGAATATGAAATATCTTTTCTAATTGTTCAACTCACATCTATTTGCAATAATGAATTTGACCCATTGGGGATACAAAGATCCATCCATCCATCCACATGGGGTCACGAGCCAGCCGGTGCCCACCCGGCAGCTGGGCGCAACAACCCTAGACATGGTGGCAATCCATCACAGTACACACACACACACACACACACACACACACACTAAGGGCCATTTTAGTGTCACCAATTTACCTAACACACATGTCTTTGGACTGTAGGAGGAAACTGGAGTACCCAGAGTAAACCCACACAGAGACGGTGAGGACATGCAGACTCCACACAGATAGAATCCAGGCCTCACGACCCTGTGATCGAACCCGGGACCTTTTTGCTGTGAGGCAACGCTGTTCCCCACCGAGCCCCCGTGCCGCCCCGACACAAAAATCAGGAGATATAAAACACTGGAAAACCAAAGATTAAATATGTAGGGCTGAACCTGCTTCAAATCAGGTGAAAAAATACTTTATTATATATCAGATGGACACGACAAAAGTAATGACATGCCAGCATGCTCTCCTAGTCAGGTATGATAATGGATTATGGACCAAATAATCATAATAATAACTTAGATGCAAGATATTTCATTAAAGAGGTTTGTATTGATTCCTTAACAGCGCTACGACATACAATGCACAATATTATCTCTACACTTTTATGTACACGTTCCATGTTTGTTATCTTTTTTTTTTTCCTGTTTTTTTTTCTTCCCTGGAGACAACTCAGCTATAATCAAACATAGAATAATTGCAAAAACAAAAATATGGACAATCTTCCTTTATGAAAGAACAAGACAGCTACACGAGACACGTTTAAATGTCAGGTTGATATTGGATTAAGAGAGAAATCCGACTCTCCTGATAAAGTAGTGCTTATACATAGTTAAACAGAAAACAGCTATAAAAGAGATCCTCGAATCCTGTCAGTGTCAGTGAACCGTGGATGCTTTAATTATCCTACAAAATCCGATTCAGGGTTGTAAAGTCCGCCGTGAAGGTAAATGGTTGTTTTTAGCCTCCGCAACAGAAAGATTGCAGGAGGGTTCATGCGTTGACTTCATGAAGACTGCGCACAATGCAGACATCGATTTCCAATGGGCCTGACCGTCTTTTTGTGAACGCCAACTCTGTGGGGTCCTTGAAATGTCTCCAGTCCTCCGATAGAATTGATTTTTGCGATTATTCACACTACTGCTTCCTCCATTTCTGCTCTGATTTATGCTTCCTTATGCTTCGCTCCGTTTCTTCAATACATAACTGCAGACTTTAGAAAGAGCCGTCCATCTGCAACACAAAGCCACAATCACTAATTAGTGCTGGAGTAACACAAAAGATCTCATATTCACCTGGTACATCTGTAGACCTGTATATAGACTGCTCACAAATATGAGGGGATAGTTCATCAGGGGATAGTTCATCAGGGGATAGTTCATCAGGGGATAGTTCATCAGGATCCAGAGCGACTTACAATTCATACAGTCTTACAATTCAACAGGCCCAACTGTGGAAGCTTGGAAGAGATGGGATTTGAACCCAGTACCATCAGGTCCAGAGGCCAGTACCTTAACCGCTAGGCTACCACAGTCCCACTTATTCAGTTTTATTTATACCCAGTGTTGAAACGATACATAAATGCATTTGCACAATGCAACTGTTATACACATGCTAAAGCTTTTGAAATGTAATTTATACTTAATTTAAATAAATGTAATACTTAATGCATTTAATTTATACTGTTATGACTGGAGGGGAAAGCCACAACACTCAGCTAAAAAAAAAGTTCTAAAATAACACTAAACAAGTAAAGTATACCACCATGTAGTTATATATCAAAATATAAAATACCTCAAATAATGTTGAAGAAATAACAAATAATGTGATAAATTAAAATAGCCGAAACAATATTAACAAACTAAAATACCATACATTTAACAAATAAACAAATATTAAAAATAAACAATAAACAAATAAAAGCAGTGGGAAATGTTACATGCTAAAATAATAAGACCTAAGAATAACAAAAAGAAAAACAAAACAAATATATAATAAATCAAATAAGATTTATCTACATAACCATAAATAACATACCAAAATAAGCCATATCATAACATTCATTAATTAGTTAACATTCATTGGATTGAAAAGCATGTAATAAAAAAAGTTACAATAATGAAAGGTAAAATCGAATTGAATTCAACATTTAATAATGCTGAATAATAATATAAGCACAATATATTATAAAAATAAAAGCACAATAATAAAAGAAATGATAAAATTGCTGGAAAAACACAAAAAAACAAATATTAAATCAATGATATAATATAAAATAATATAAGCAAGCAAAACTGTTACTTAGATAAAATAAGCTACTTCTAATACTTTCATCATGTAAAACAGAAATGCCTAGAATAATAACATAAACTAAATAAAACAAAGGGCAGCACGGTGGGTTCGGTGGGTAGCACCGCTGCCTCACTGCAAAAAGGTCCCGGGTTCGATCCCAGAGTGGAGGGGTCTGGGTCCTTTCTGTGTGGAGTCTGCATGTCCTCCCCTTGTCTGCGTGGGTTTACTCCGGGTACTCCGGTTTCCTCCCATAGTCCAAAGACATGCGTGTTAGGTAAATTGGTGTCTCTAAAAGTGCCCCTTAGTGTGTGACTGTGTGTGTGTGCCCTATGATGGATTGGTGCCCAGTCTAGGATTGTTCCTGCCCTTGCGCCCAGAATTGTCCCGTGACCCCGTGTGGATGAAATAAGACAACAATAATATCAGCAATGATTAAAAAAAGATATGATTTCAGCTATTTAGATAAATAAATAAATATATATAGCTGGATTTAAAATGAGAGCTATAAATAAAAATCAAAACCCTCATTGGCTCTAAATCAAATAACAAACGAGATAAAGAGCGTCGACTTTGATTACATTACGTTGTTTTCACCTGTTTCGTTCTCAAATAGTTGAAATAAAAGAAACACTCATTGTATCATAGTGTGAATTTTGCGATTGTGTTCTTTTTCTTGTCGTTAAATTTGTCACGGGTGTTTTGCTCAGTAAACGGATTGATGTTGGCTCTGATGTAGCTGAATATGTGGCAGGTTTGACTGATGCAGCTGCGATGTGGCATGAACGAAGCGGGCTGTAAGGTTGTGTTTTTACATGAGCAGATTTCAAAAGCAGATGAAAGCTTTTCTGAGAGGGGCGAGATGCGCATTAAAATAAATGTCAACCGAAAACAGAGCGCCCACATGCTCTCGACCCAGACAAAAAAGAGAATGAGAACCCTTTGAAAGATTAATTACTACGTGTAAATTATGTAAATTATGCCCATGCAAATATTTCATGAGGACAATTAAGAGAGCCATTAATTACTGCCCACCCGCTCTTTTTTTCTCTCTCCGTCTCTTTTTTTGCTTCACTGACATTCAATTTAATTTCCTTCCCAATGCTTTAGATGTTTAATCTTTGAACAAAGGCTGCCTGACACTCTTATTGCTCAGACTTATGGGTAGGGACGCTGCAATGATGGGCACACCCACGCAACCTACGCCTTATCTGCTACTGCACCCCTGTGAACCGCCTTAGTTGGGGAGGTTAACCTTTTGACTTTGTTGCTGACATGTAGATGGTCTAATCCCCAGGTAATGTATTCACTCAGCTGCACTTCTTCTCACTGAGGACCAGAGCTGGTGTTCATAAAGCATTACTTAAGGTCCTGCTCTTACACACTGGAGTAAAAGTGAGTTATGAAGACTCGTGGTTCATAAACGTGGTCATAACTAAAATTTAGGAGACACCGAGCGTCCTAGTGAGTAAGGATTAGAAGTAAGTCACACAGAGCTCATATCTCTCAGGAACAGATCAATACCGAGGATAACAGAAATGATAACAAGCTGCTTTTTCTCTAATATTTATAAAGGAATGCTATCGTTATCTTTCGCATTGTGTTTTCCATGCACAGTTTTAGTGTCATGTCAGTACGGACCAAAATCTCTGAGGAACGTTTTCAGCACCTTGATGAATGTATGAGACAAGGTTTCAGAAAGAATGAAACCTTTGAGGACCAAGGCTTATATTTGTCTCATACTTTTAAATGGACGCCAAATGGGATTCCAAAAACTTTAAGGTATTTCTTTCCGTAGCTGGTTTCAATCGCATTTGGTGTCCATTTAAAAGTATGAGGCTAATCTGTCCCTCGGTTCTCAAAAGGTTAAGGCAGTTCTGATGGCAAAAGGGTGTCGAACCCGGCAAGGTTTCTCTGATAAAGTAGCCAGGAAGTGTATTAAGTACAGAAAGTACTTCATTAATGTATTTTTGTAACTTTTTTTGTAAAAAAAACTAACTATAATTTTTACTCACTACCTTTTCAAAACAGGTGCATCGCCTTTTACAAATGAATTTAATCAGTAAATGTAGTCTTCTTTTGTTTTTTTACTTAAAATAAAATTGTCTAAGTCAAATACCTGAACCCTTGGTGATCACAATATTGGACGTACTGGACAGTTTCGAGAAGAGCTGCTCCGAAAATAATTGGCAAAGAATTCATGAGATCTACAGTTTAGTTTTAATAGAATTACTGAATATTACCATTTCTAGTTATGAACGATTTAATAACATTTATATAAAAGCATAAAATCCAGAGTATTTTGTATATTTTGGTTTCTCACGTCTGAAAATGTTTTTATTTTTGCAGATGATTCATGTAGTCGTGTCATGGATGTGTACATTATACCCACAATAAAATACATGTTACAAATACTAAAAAAAAAAAGAAGTTTTTTTTAAATGTAAGTACATTCAGTAGCACATTCTTTCATAATTCTACTTAAGTAACTTATATAAGACACCATTTAAAAGTTAGAAGTATTTTTACTTACGTAAAGAACCTGTATACTTTAACCAGCTCTATAAAAAATAATATATTAAGAACTTATTTTGCCAATACACACATTTTTCACGTTTTTTTTTTTCTTGATGCATTAAATCCATCAAAATAATGTACATTTAAAATATAAACTCACTTCTCAAATCTACGTTATAATATTACACTATGTGTTCAGTAACCAATAATAAGCCCAATAATACTATAAAACAAAACAATTTAAGGTTTGTCCTTCCTGACGCTAAAGCCATTTTGAAATTTAGGATTTGTTTCCATCACATGGAAATGGTTTCTTATTTAGTTTGTAGTTTAGGAAAAAGATAACAAATAATGCTTTTGTTTAGAGGAATTTGATAACATTAGCTTAAAAGCATTTCAGAATAAGAGCATGGTAATAACCAGTAGGCTGCTTTTTTTTATTTAAGAGCAGAACTTGACACTAAACATGACCAGGTTCATATTTGAATAAAGTAGCTCTGTATGTTTAGTAGAAGTGGGTCCAGGGTTCGAATCCCACCTCCGCCAAGCTGCCACAGTTGGATCCTTGAGCAAGACCCTTAACCCCCCATTGCTTGGATCAGAACGTATCAGTTGTAAGTCGCTCTGGATAAAGGGCGTCTACTAAATGCCGTAAATGTAAATGTAAATGTGTTACCTGGTATCGTCCTGTCCGTCTCTGTTCTGTCACTGATCTCCATTTCTTGAGCAGGAGGATCTGGGGGAACATCATAACTCAGTCATTTGATCTGCTAAGCACAATCACTGTAATAGTTCTTATATCCAGTTAGAGGTAAGAAGCAAGTCAGAACACAGGCGAAGTCATATTTTACTGAATGTCATTCCTAATAGCAGGTTAGAGGTTTGGACAGAGGGTTGAACTCCTCAAATATTACATTAACATTCAGTTATTAGACAGACATTCAAATCCAGCCTCAAAGAACTTGAATCCCAAAAAGTTGGAACAGGAAAGCATTTACCACTTTGTAATGTTGCCATTTCTTTTCGCCACACTTAAAAGGCATTCTGGCACAGAGTTATTTTGTTCTATTTTTCCTGCCAACACCCTCTTAAGATGTACACCATTCTCCACACATTCTGTACTGGGGAAAGGTGAGGGCTGCAGGCAAGCAAGTCCAGTGGATTTTGGACTTGTAGCTAATAACCGTCTGGATAGTCCTTTTCATATTTAGTCCCAAATTTCTTCCAAGAGTGAAATATTGATTTATCTGAGCATAATCCATGTCTCCACTGTGTGACAAGTCAACAGCATTTCTGGACATGGTTAACACGAGGCTTCTTTTTTGTACAGTAAAGTTTTAAGTGGTATTTGTGAATGTAACTTTGTACTGTAGAGCTTGATAAAGGAGTCCATTGGGTTCTATCCGCTTTTGTTGAATTGAGGTTCTCGATTTACATTTTACATTTACATTTACATTTAGCAGACGCCCTTATCCAGAGCGACTTACAATTAATACAGTCTTACAATCCAAGCTATTGTGGGTTAAGGGTCTTGCTCAGGGACCCAACTGTGGAAGAGGTGAGATTTGAACCCTGGACCTTTTGGTCCATAGTCCAGTACCTTAACCACTAGGCCAGACCAGTCAAATGAAATGTAAGAAACACTGTGTTTTCCAGACTGTCCCAACTGATTAGGAATAAAGTAGCACATGTACAGTCGTGACCAGAAGTTTTGAGAATGGCATACATTTAGTTTATTGGTTAAGAACCCTTTGTCAGATGTTTTTATTGCATATTGAAGTACAATTTTAAGCATTCGTTTTTGTTTGTTTTTATTGACAAATGCATCAAGTTTAAGCATTTTTATTGTTTTTTTTTTTAAGTATTGAGCCTTCTTCAGTGACTTCTGCAATGGATATACTGGATATCAGCTTCTGGGCAAATTGTTGAAT
This sequence comes from Parotocinclus spilosoma, assembly GCA_033117975.1. NCBI lineage: Eukaryota > Metazoa > Chordata > Actinopteri > Siluriformes > Loricariidae > Parotocinclus > Parotocinclus spilosoma. The sequence continues at coordinate 2,443,479 of JAVSBV010000089.1, forward strand.
GATGGCAACCCATTTTTGCCTAATCAATGCTTGGAGATGCTCTGAGTTTCTGGGTTTTTGTTTGTCCACCCTATTTTAGAAGATTGACCACAGGTCCTCAATGGGATTAAGATCTGGGAAGAAATCACTTTTACCTTGAGACCTGGTGCTCCATTATGCTAAAAAACATCTCTTAAATTTACATTGCTGAATTAAAAATCATTTTTTTTGGGAAGCTGCTCTTGGAAGATGTTTTTATACCATTCCTTATACATGGCAGTGTTCTCTGTTCTGTGGTGGCCATCAAAACTTAAAGCAGAAAACTTTGAGAAAACTAAAATTTTGCCATTCTCAAAACTTTTGGTCACGACTGTATACTGTATTTGATGTTGATGATACAAATGGCAGGACTTAAGCTTACGCTAAATATTGTGAGAAGATGCTGAGAAACGCAACTTCAATTCGGAAATTCTGAAACATTTAACTCTTAACTAACAATGGTTAGTTGACATATTTTTCTACAGCCAGATAATTTGAGATTTTACCGTCACAGCTCTCACCGGTCGGAGTGTGAGCTCGTTCAGCACACGTCGTTTGCTGGAGCGTCTGCTCGGCCTGGTCACGCCGCTTCGATTCATACTCCAGAGCCTCCTGCAGCTTCCTCTTTGTCTTCTTCTCTTTCTTCAGTCGCTTCTGGATCAAAGCTGGAGATGGGTCAACGAAGAACATGTGAATAAACGAAATCAAAATGTGATAGACAGTAACATCACATATGCTGGCCATATCTAGCGTAGACATGCCTTGTAATTAGTGTTCTCTGTTATTTAAATTCAAATTCAAATGTATTTCTATAGCGCTTTTTACAATGTAGAATTGTCTCAAAGCCGCTTTACAATATTAAATTATCTTAAAAGGCCAATCCCAAACTGAGCATGCCTATGTCGACAGTGGCAAGGAAAAACTTAATGAATAAAAAAGGAAGACACCTTGGGAAGACCAAGACTCAAAAAGGGACCCGTCCTCCTTGGGTGGCCTATTAAATTTACCCTGAACTTAACTTCATGAGACACTTAGAGGTGAAATCAAATGCCAAAAGTGAACCAGAGCAAGTCCTAATAAAGTCCCTGACCTCACAGTCATGTTCCAAAATCTAGTGAAACACGTCTACAAAGGGGGAAAATACACAAACACACGATTTTAGATTGGGTGTCCACACCTCTGCTGAGAGAGTTGGGGAGGAGAAGGGTGCAGGTAGAGGTACATCCTGAACTGGATGGCAGGTTTTTGTAACCACATCATCTATCTTTCGCATTGCAATCCCACCAGTAACCCTCCAGTAAAGTGGAAGCACTTGAAAATGGTGCTGATGTTTAGTAATTTGGTAAATGCACTTTTTAACTGTCCATGTATGTGTGTGAATGTATATTTGTATCCTTGCCATCTTTAGCTCCAATCATGAATCCCTTACGCCTCTGTTTTGCGATCCTCATAATCACTTTGCGTCTATTTTAATACAAACAATATAGAGTGCAATAGAGTTTAATACTATAATCCACATACGTGCTTAATTAAACTGGGAAATACAGTAGTAGCAATAGTAATTCTCTACCTAAATTATAATCAGGAGTAAATCTGCTCGCTGCATAATTGCACCATATACAGCGAGTTTGTTACCTAACTACATCTGAGCAGTGGCGTGTGTACCTAATGCTAGATGGAGCGCAATTCTCCGCTGACCACCTTCATTTTCTTGTTTGTAATAATGGACTTAAGACATTCGAGTCAGCAAAAACGGCCTTTTTTTTTTGCATTAGCTCTAATGCTCCCTTAGGCTTCGAGGCTTCCTCGCTTCCTTTATTAACTGATCCGAAATCAGCTTTTACATTTCCACCTTCTTAGTTTGCCATTAGAGCTGAGAATAAACTCATCTCAAAACAGTCAATTAGGAATTTATGAGTGGATTTATAACGCAGATTCGCTTAATATGTTCTGTTATACACAGCATTCATTATCGTTCTCATACGTGGCGGTGGGTGGACATTAATGCAGCATTTAGAGCTAATGTAGATCTAATAAATCTTTTACACAAAACAATAAGAACTGTAAATGTAATTATAAGTGCGGATACTGCCGCGTTTAGGCCTGTGCGAGTGTAGCTTCACGCAAGTCTGTGTGTGTGTGCGTGTGTCTGCTAAAGAGAAATGCTGAGCCTACCGTTTATTCTTGTCAGCTCAATCACAGTGTGGGCGATATTCAAACAAATGATGAAGGGCCTCGTAATGAAACAACAATAATTAACGCTGCATGTTCTTGTCACTTCTGACGTGCTATTCCGTCCTTTTCTAAAACCTTCTACTTTGTGCTTCACCTCAGATTTCACCGAAGTCTCTGAAAACCAAACTTTCAATGGGTCTAACTTCATTCCAGAGGCTACATCTTGAATACAAATAGGATTTCTTGATGGTGCCATCATGTTTTATCGGATTTACACCTAACAGCAAGTCATCGACCAAGCTCATGGCAGCTCAAAGCATTAAGGGATGGAAATGAGCTTAAACTGAGGGGAAGAAAGGTGATTTAAACGTCTTTCAATGTGGCATGGTTGTTGGTGCTAGACAGGCTGGTATGAGTATTTCAGAAATAGATGATCTACTGGGATTTTCACACACAGACATCACTAGGATTTAGAGAGAATGGGCAGAAGAAGAGATAATATCCAGTAAGGGAAGTTCTCTGGGTGAAAATGAATTCAGTCAGGGGAGAACAACCAGACTGGGGTTTTTTTTGCTAATAAAAGGGCAAATGTAACTCAAATTAGCCCTCGTTACAACTGAAATGAACGCACAACACATTGCACCTTGAAGCAGATGGGCTACTGTACCAAAGACCATGCAGGATGCCACTGCTGTCAGCTAAGAACAAGCAACTGGCTACAGTTCACATGAAAATTGGACAAGAGAAGATTGGAAAAATGAAGCCTCGGGTCGGGTCAGAATTCAAATTTATTTGCACCATTTGGGCCCCTTTATATTAGTTTTAAGCATTCTTTAACACCACTGCGTATTGTTGCTTAACATGTGCATCCCTTTATGAGCACAGTGTATGATCTTCTTAAGGCTACTTCCAGCAGGATAGCGCATCGTGTCACACAGCTCAAATCATCTCAAAATTGTTTCATGAACATGGCAGGGAGTTCTGGATTTAAATGGCCTCCAGAGCAACCAGATCTCGATCTAAAAGCTCACCACTGGGATGTGGCGGAACGGGCGGAAAAGGTCCTCAACTTCCGCTATTCAGGGTCGCAGGGGAAGGTATGGAGCCTAACCCCTATTTCACTGGATGGCAGACATACCACCTGACCTACAAGTTATAAATTTTACTCTTGTTACCACCAAGCCAACACAGTTGCAAGATACCAAACAAATCAAGCTATTTTGGCCGTGCACTTGAGACCAGTGTTCGGGATTGAGTAATAAAACTGAACATAGGTTCCTTCTCCCCACACCTTTTTCTCCCAACCTCTTTTACCAACCAGACTCTGAAGTGTGTGCAGAACTAGTAAAACGGTGTATGTGGCAGAAGGGTGTCCTTCAAAGACGTGCCACACAAGGGGGGCACTGACCTCGGTTTTTCTGTTCCACACAGAGTTGTCTCTCCAGTGTCTCACGGAGCTCCCTCTCCCGATACAGCTCCATCTTCAGCTCAGTTTTCTCTAGCTGCACCTGCTTTTCCTGTGCTCGGGCATTATCTATAGCCACCTTCAGCAGACCCTGAACATAAACACACATACACCATAACAGTTTTACTCTTATATGACTGTAGTAAGCTTCATCACATTTACAATAATAATAATAATAATAATAATAATAATGATCATTAGCATCATCATCATCATCATCATCATCATCATCATCATTATCATTATTATTATTTGTATTAATATTATTGCAACTGTATGATATTATTTATAATTATACGAATAGCAATAATAATAGTTACTTTAATGAGTTATAACTGTTAATAATATAGTAATAATTATTATTATTATTGTTATAAGTATCAATAAAATAAATGTGCAGTTATATAAAAGTAATACTAAAATGACTGTTTTTATTGTTATTATATAATACTAACACAATGCTATTGGAATAATAATAACTGTAATAATTATAATAATCCTAATAATCACATGTATTATTATTATTATGATTAGCTCCACCATTATTACTATTACAAACAAAACAATAAATTCACAACAACGAAAGTTGTAATAATAAAAATATTATATAGAAATAAATATTGGAAATAATAAAATAGCAGGATTAATAACAAACTAATAAATAAATACATATTAATAGAAATATTACATATCACAAAAAATTAATTTCCACTTTGCTTTTCCCAAATCAGGGTCACAGGTGAAGACATAACCTTGCACTGGACAGGACACCAGTCTATCTGAGGACCTGTTGCAGGAGTGGAGAACATCTGCTGACCCATGCTATTATCTGAGAATGTGACACCTGCATAATCTTTAAGGGACTGCCAGGATTTAAACCCGGTACCCACTGTGTGTGTGTGTGTGTTAGCGAATTAGACCACTGTGCCACACAAGCACCCATAGTCATAATAAAAGAAAATAATAATAATCATCATAATCATCATCATTATCATCTTCATTTAAATGGAGCTTCTCTGAATTGTATGTTAATTAGATATGATACAGTAAAGCCAACAAAGCCAAATGATTAGTCTGATTCCAGATCAGTAATGCCGTTGCCTCCATGCTACTGTTTCAGTATTTTAACGATCCCCTCTTGGACAGGTGACAAATAGCACCATTATGGCACCAACATTTAATGCAGAATTAGAAACCAAGCCCAAACACTTGACAGATTTTAGATGACACCAAAACATTAAAAACCTGTTTCTACTGGAAAAGTCACTGTTTTGGAAACCAAACCGTCTCCAGGAACAGTTTTTACCTGGATGTTGGTAAGCAGAGTTTCTATGGAAGACAGACCCTCTGGAAAGAGCAGCGGTGTCGGGAAACCTGGTGGAAGCGTGGGGACAGCATGAGGAACCCTCTCATAGCTTTCACGAGATGTAGGAGTGCACAGGACGCCCTCTTCTGTAAAAAGAACACATTCATTTAAAGGGTTAAGAACTTCCCAGTCTAATCGGTACCTGTTCTAATTAGGCTTTACACCCAGACAGACGTTCATGTATCATTTTCTTAAAGTAAAGAAGATGAAACAACTTCTTCTGGGAAATCTGGGGATCATGTTCAGGATCATCTAGACGGGTGGCCAAACTTTTGCACACCACAATTGAGATTTTGTTTCTTCTAATATGTCTTATATTGCCTGCAGAAATACTGTATGTCTAGCTGAATATTACACTACTCACAAAAAAAAGGGGATATTTAATGACGGGATATTTAATTTTGATATAGCCCATAATCTTTGTGAGCATTACAGTTTAAAAATCTTTCACTTGAGATTGGTAACTTATCAACCCAACCGAAACAGAACCAGCCTGAGAATAGCTGAGACCGGGAGCCTTGAGTGAGATGGAAAATAACCCATATAGGCAGATTCAGATGCTACTTTGGTCATGTGGGAACCCCATTCAGAGGCCGGTCAACTTGCAAAACATGCATTGCTGAGGTCTTGCTACCTCATGGTCACACACACAGAAGAGAACTCACAGGGGGTCTGTGTAACTGACACTAATAAGACATTACTCTGTCGTTTAAGGTCGTTACACAACTCATACAGTACAAAAATGTATTAAGACACAACTTTTTCACGTCAAAATTACACACACATTTTTTTATTGATTGAAGACGTCCTTTTGCTGCACCCAGAGATATGCAAGCGCCAATATAGGTTAGACCCAACTTAGGAAAAAAGAAAGGAGCGATAAAAGAAAGGAGCGTGGAGAGAGTTTTACTGTCTAACACAAGAGCTTAAACTTTTCATTTAATTTTGGAAGTCTTTCCAATTACACATTTACACAATTACACAGCTTTTATCATTTATTATACATTTTCCTCGACAAACATTTGTGGCTTTATGTATGCTTTCACTCCAACTCCAAGTACAGCGGAATCTCAGAATTCAAAGCCCTCTTTATTCGACCAATTTAGACACCAAGTAACCTGTTTCTAATTTGTTTATCCCCGGATTCAGACAAAATGTTCATCTTTAAACATTTTTAAAACCAAATAGACTGGTTTTGGACTTCAAACTTTTCCAACTTCGAAACCAATTTATAACAAGTTATTCTGAGGTTCTACTGTATGAAAAAGCTGCCGGTAAAAAGACAGATAAAAAACCTGAAGCTACTCAATGAGGTGAAGGTTTTGTCAACTGCCAAAATCAAACAAAGGGTGAATAAAATAACGTTGCATTTTCAGTGGACATCTACGGTCATTGGAATAAATGCTTCAAAAAAATCCTGTTGCATGTGTAACAGGCTTTATATTTTCAGAATTTAGCAGACACCCCTATCCAGGCTGAATTACAGCCTGATACATTCTTAGAAGGTCCAGTTCAAGCAATTAAACTATAAGGGCCTTGGTCAAGGGTCCAACATTGTCAGCACTTTCAATGCTCATAACCACTAAGGCACCACTATAAAGATTTCTATTGATGACGATGAGTCCTATATAAAGGCAGGATATGAACCACTGTGATTCAGTCGAATCTGGTTCGAATCCCACCCCTGGCAACACAAGCATTCAGCTAGGTGTGTGATTTCCTTGCTGGGGTCTGAGGTCCATGTGTGTTCCTGGGGTTGCTTATGCCTGTGCATTTAACAAAGTGTAGCCATGCCAGGGCCGCCTGACTGTCCGTGCTTTTTAGGACTTGGACTGTGTCTGTCCCATGCATGGGACAGATGGTAAAAGAGCCTGGCCTCCCTGGAATTTTGAATTAACAACTCATAAAATGTGGTTTGATCTTCAAGGAATAATCCTGAACATCATAATTAAGCCAGCACACAATATGCATCATGCCTTCACTGAACGCGCTGAGCCTCTGGAGCAGTTAGTGAGGTGGGATATGAGGTGTGGGTTTTAAAGGTCTTGTTAAACACCAGCTTATATAACTGATATAGGATTGTGTAGCAGAAATTAGACCTGAAATTAATATAACAATAAACAAATATCCCAAGACTCCTTTTGTGATTTAGTGGTACAGAGAGATACATTCATGAGTTTATAAAGTTATTTCTCTTTTATGACTCAGCATTAAAGGATTTTAGTTATTCATTCAAAAGTTGGGGGTTCAGATTCTGGTTCCATCATGATGCCACTGCTGGGCCCCTGAACAAGTAAATAAGTAAGTGCATATTATGCGTGTATATATATATATATATATATATATATATCAGTGGCGATTGCTCTAAGACTGCAATGGAAGCTCAGCTTCCCCTAAAATGTCAAAAAATAAGTGATCAAATATATA
>JAVSBV010000089.1:2460734-2472474 GCA_033117975.1 Parotocinclus spilosoma
TTTACAGTATTATGCTTCGCATGCTGAGTACCTATACATTGTGTTGTAGATCGTTTTGAAAAACTTGTTTGCAAATACAACATATTGCAGATTTGACAATCAAGTTGACTCTGACTTTACATATATTGTCATTTTATTCATACATATAAAGTTATATTTAATTCCAACAAGTCCTTCTTGTTCGTGTTATTTTTTGTCAGTGAATATACATAGCCATTATACCACTGCTAAAAATGGTATATCTAATCTAATGGTGGCCTTCTCAGTGCTGGACCTACTGGTCAATAGTCCAGTACCTTAATTCTCTGAACCTCCATTTGTAAACACCAAGAGTAAACACCAAACCACTCCTTGAAGTGTAATAAACCATTACCACAGCACTGCAATTCCTGAACTGCGGAGTGTTTCATTAATTCAGCTTTTATGACAGGACTCTCTGCAGCACTGCAGCTCCAACCTGCTTCCATATGCAGCTGCATATCTTCCTCTTTAAACAGCGCTTCATGTCAGATTGAAGTTTTTTTGTCGAATAAGTCAGTTTGGACTCTGAGTTTTGTCGAAGCAGCATTTTTTGACGGACGGTGTATTAAGCATTAGGCGCAATGTGTGAGCACTTTTAATTGCATCAGGATGTTCTGCAGTTAAAAATACTCCACTTATCTGTTCTGTTCGAGTGGGCGATTAGAAAGGGCAAGGGCTATTTTTAAAAAGGGTGGGCTGGGGGGTGACGGGAAATGCTTAGTGGAAGTCACTTAATGAAAGTCTGGACTGGATTTAACTAGACGTCTCACTTTCTGTGGCTCTCGCTGGTTCACGGGTTCCCCTGGTCCCGTTCCTCTCTATGTCTTCTCCTTTTTGGTGTCCATCCATTGCTGTCTTTATCCGTTCAGGTATCAGTCCCTTAGCTCTTTGCCGTCTTTCCATTCTATTCTTGGACGCCCTTCACTTGAAAAACCGCATTAAAAGTAGCTTTTTGGCCGCAATGCGTTTTAAGTACACATAACGCCATACGGGATCCATTTAAACAAGCAGGTGCTTAAAATCTCACCTTCTCCCTACTATCTGATAAAAGCTTATTAGATCCCAACCCCCCCACCCCCACCCAGATTCACTTAGCTGACCAAAGCATCTTTATCTGATCTCCCCATCTTGGCAGGAGAGAGAGGCCCGCTGTCACATCCAAGGTGTTTCAAAGATGAAAAACAATCCATCTTTCGCTTGCCTATTCATCTCCAGCCCCCCTTCGCGCTCCACCCGCCAAAAAAGACGGGCATCTGGAGGAATGTGATTAGCGCACAACTGTGGGAGCACTCAGTGGGAAGAAGGCTCACACCGGGCCTCTGAGCTGTGCTGCCCCCAGAGAGACTGAGTGCTGAGCAAGCGCTGACCGCGCCTCCTCGAAATCCGACTGATCTATCTATCGGATCCATGCTCTCCCTGCCAGGAACGGGAGGCCTGTTTGATCATAAACAATCCTGCTCAAAAACCAAGGTCATTTCCTCTCTCTCACGTTCTCTCTCCGCACGCTCCCCAGGGTAATGAACTTTCTTTCGCAGAAGTCCGACCCAGTCAGCATTCGAGCAAAAGGAGAAGCAAGCAGAAAGTGGGAAACCAAAGGGCAGCTTTGAGGAGCCGGAGAGAAAGGCACTTTGATTTCGGATCTTGACGCCTTCAGTTCTGCCCCAGAAGACTCGACTCAAAGCAATGACAAAAAGGTCCTGCCTGCTACGCTTCAGCTGGTGAATAGTAAAGAGATTCCCTCCGTATAAGCGCCGTCTTCTATCCTAAAGTAACTGTACCAAAGTGCTAAGATACCGAACAGAGTCACAAATGTCTCATACTATTCGTTGGGTTGCACCTCTGCCTCACAGTAAGTAGGTCCCGGGTTCAATCCCAGGATGGAGCGGCCTGGATCCTTTCTGTGTAGAGCCTGCATGTTTTCACAGAGTCCAAAGACATGCATGTTGGGTTAATTGGTGTCTCTAAAGTGGCCCTTAGTGTGTGACTGTGTGTGTGTGTGTGTGCCATATAATGGATTTTCTCCCCCATCTAGGGTTGTTCCTGCCCTTGCGCCCAGAGATGTCGGGTGGGCACCGGCTGGCCCTCGACCCCGTGTGGATTAAGCGGAAGATAATGGATGAATGAATTTCACTTAAAGCAGCACATCTGAGCACAAGCAGATCGAATCAACGGTCTCTTAAACGGGAAAAGACACAAGAATGTGTAAAAGGTGTTCAACTGATTTTTACCTTCTGCATCCACAGTCCATTCTTCTCTATGTAATAAATATTATCACCAGCGTGGGATCATTTCCTTTCTTACACATTCCCTTCTGTCTTTCTTTGTTTCTTCTCTAATTATTTCTTTCTATTTACATTGTTTCTTTTCTGCTGGTTCTTTTGTCACTTTTGCATTTTATCACATCCAGTACAAGTCTTATACTTTTTTATATTGATATTCCCATTAACATTGACTTTGAACATTTTATTTATTACATAAACTGTATAGTTTAATCCACTTTATTTATTACTTCCTCTTTCTCCTTCCTTGTCTTAATTGTTTTTTATTGTTTTCTTAACTTTTACATTTTTAAAAAGGTAGTTTTTAAATTTATTTTGCCCTTTATATATTTTGTCACTTTTTTCATATTTCTGATCTGTTCATAATTCTGTTCTTTCCTCCTTTCTATTTTTATTTGCCATTTTCATTTCTTTCTCTTTTCTTCCCTATCATTGAATCAGTTTGCTGCTTACATTGTATTTGTAATTATCTAACACCTTCATCACTAACACCAGATGTTCTGACATTTTGTAAAACATCTTTCTATTGTTTCCATTTTTTCAAATTTTTTGTTTCTCTCTTTTTGTGTCCTTCATTCTAGCTTCCCTTTCCTTTTTTGCACTTTTCATTCTTCCTTTTTTATTCCATTGCATTTTTATTTTCCTTCTTTATTTCATTTTATTTTCCAAGCATCCCTTTACTGACTTTCTTTCTTTATTTCTTTCAGTTTTATCTTAATTTCCTTCCTTTCCTCCCTTGCTTTCTTTCTTTCTTTTTCCTAATTTCTTTCTTTTTATCTTAATTTCCTTCTATTCCGTTTGGTTCTTTCTTTGGTCATTCTTGTTTTTGCCTTAATTCTTCCTTCCTCTCAATAACTTTAGTTAAGTTTCAGTTCCAGTAAGTTGTTGTTTTTCTTCTCCAGTCTTAAATAAGGTTTTGTTTTATAAAGCTTGTATCACTTTTCACCACCAGAAAATCAATCCTAAGGAAGAGGCTTTGTTTACATCCTACATGTTCTTCACTGCGTTCATTCAAGATTTTTACAGCAAATGACTTGCGTTTGAAATAAATTGCGTTGTAATATTCACGGTCGTTATTTGGTTACAGCTCGTTACACCCCGACTTTTATAAACTGTCCTGTCTAGACCTGGCGAGCGGATCGTGGATATTGGTTACAAATGAAATCACTTCTCAATTACCTCCCTGAACTCATCAGCTCATCATGCCTTACGAGCACGAGCGCCACGCCTGTTTATCACCCTGATTTCATCTGGCCATGTAAAAGCGAGCGAGCCAGAGTAAAGCTTGTCCTCATTAATCTAATGCACTGCGGCCCCGGCTCATCCTCGTTTAAAGCCTTTACTCCGCCGTTGCTTCTCTTTTAGCAGCACCTGCGCTAAACGACATTGGTTATCAAAGCATTTTGCATGAAGCCATTTCTCAAACCTCAACTCCACAACAAACCTGGGAGGTTTTTCAAGCTCACGCCGAAGAGTCCGGCCCACAGCCGTTACCACACACAGCCGCCGCTGATCCTGAGGTACCGTGGTGCGATGAAAAATTTGTGCTGACTACTCGCCCTTGCAAACGTCCTCATTAAGCTAATGAAAGCCTTCAAATGCAGAAACCAAACAAGGGTTCTGGGAGGTTATTACAGAAAATTACACCTCCAGGAGAGCTGGGCAAAAAGGAGGAGGTGGAGGAAAGAAAAAAAGCCTCTTGTTCATTAATTCACACTTCGCAAATCGCTAACTAATTTAGCCCCGCTGCCTTCTCTTTCCCACCCTAATGGATTGTTTTCACAGAAATGCGAGCGAGTGTGTTGATTCTCTTTGTTCTCGGAACACACGTTCAGAGACCCCATGCTTGAGCGCAGAGAAAAACACTCTGCATTTTAATTTACATTAAAGCCCATCAGGGGACTGTTCACCCCGCACGCTCCTCAATACTGCTGTGGTCGTTACCCTTTAAACAAGTCAAGGAACAGAGCTATGCAGGTGAGCTGAGAAGATCCTGAAGCTCAACCAGGCCCGGGATTCAAACTCACACCCTTTCTGAGGGGTGTTACAAATACAAAGCTGCTTTTAAGATCCAAAGATTAACAAAGAAGCTACAGAATGAGAAAGAAAGAAACAAATATCTTAATGTTTAATCCATTTCAGGTGAAACTGAATGGTGTTACTGAATCTTTCTTTCTTTCCTTTCGTTCTTTGTAACTTTCTTTAATCATCCATTTCTTTTGGTTTCATTCTTTTTGTTTATATTTTGTTATTTAACAGACACTTTTGCCCATTTTCTTGTATTTCTTTTTTCTTCTCACTAGCATTTTATATATTTTTGTAACAATATTATAATTAAACATTTCATTTCCTGCATTCCCTTCTACCTTTGGTCTCATTCGAATTTCAACTTTTATTTCATTCTTTGTTTCTTCTTTCTCTTTTTAATATTTTAGTGTATTGTTTCCTGTCTTTGTTTCATTTTCATAATATATTTTTTTTTACTTAATTCCATTTTTCATTCATTTCCCTCTTGCTTTCATTCTTTTTTATTTAATTTCTCTTATTTTAAATATTGGCTTTTACTTTTTTTCTTTTTTACTAAAATTTTTAAATTTTCTTTTATTTGTCTCTTACCAGAATTGTAACTTATTTTATTGTGTCAATATTAAAACAGTATGCAATCAAATTTTTTGCTGCTTAATGTCTTCTTTTATCCTTTTTTCCCCATTTATTGTTTTTCTCATTTTCTGGAATATTTCATTAACTAATTTTACTCTTTCTTTGTTTTTATTATTCTTTTTCCTGTTTGTTCTGTTGGCTTTCCAGTATTTAATCTACTTTCCATGTCTAATTATCTTTCGTTTCTTTCTCATTTCTGTATGTTTATGGTTAATTCTCTCTTTGTTTGATCTTCGTTTATTTTCTTTTCCTCCTTTATTTTTTTCTTTCACATTTCTGCCTTTTCATTTCTTTTTTTCTTTCTTTCTCCACTCACATATTCTCCCTTTCTTTTTCTTTTTGCTATTTGGTTTTACCTTCTTCCTTCTGTACATTTATCTCATTTTCTTGATGTAAGTCTGGCATTTTTATCCATATCGTTTTTGTTTCTTTTCCTTCTCTCATCCCTATGTCTTTAAACATTTTCTTCTCTCGTCTACCTTTATTCTTATGCTTTTGCATTGTTTTCCATTTAACAATATCAATAATTGTTTACCTTTTTCTGCATGATTCCTCCTTGTGTCATGCCCTGCATCCTGCGTTGCCAGATCCCCTTCTTTTGGTCCTGGGGGTGCATTAGGAGACAGGCCTAACAGAGCGTGGCCCAGAGAAAGGCCATTCTGATGAACAGCTGCAGGGAAAAGAGAGAGGATGAGCAAAATGCATTTTGGAAACATGGGACTGAATCAAATGAGATGAATGATGATCATTTATGGTGCTGTTTGCTAGGGAAGCACCATCACTTGTACAGACAATAAGAGACTCTTAAGAGGTCTGGCTCAGTTCTAATGTAGGGGCTGGACACAGTGGAGATGATAGTGAAGAGAAGAAAACTGGCCAAGCTGTCTGTCATCATGAACAACCCCCTCCATGTAACAATCCGAGCACAGAGACGCCACGCTGCAGACAGGGTGGTCCTGTCTCCATGTGGCTATCAGACTGAACGCTGCCATTGTTTAAGCCATCCACGTTACATAGCTGTCTATCTGTACTGCAGAATTAAACACAACCCCCCCCCGGGGGGTCCAAACTTTAGCATGCTTATGTATACACATCCTACGTTCCTTCTTATGTGATCTTACTACATTATTTATTCTACTATTGCATTGCATTATGTTTTTCTAAAAATCTAACTTTTTATATGAAACCGCCTCATCGTTTTTTCTCTCTCACTCTTCTTTCTTTTTGGTTTCCTGATTTTTCTCTTGCTCTTCCTTTTTCCTTTTCCTTTGTTTTCTTCTTTTTTTAATATCTTCTTTCAGCATATCACTCCAGACATTTACATTTATGGTATTTAGCAGACACCCTTATCTTAACCACTAGGCTACCACAATCCCAGACATCTTATGTTCTCTTTATCTTTCTTTTTGTCTTCCATTCTCTCCTCCAAATCTCATATGGAGTTTTCCCTCTCTTTCCTTCTTTCTCTTTTATTTCTTTTTTTAATCTTTTATTTCTTTATTTTTTAACTCACACTTTTCTTCTATATTCTGCCTCTTTTTCGCTCTTTTGTCACCTCTGCTTGCTCATTAGGGGCACAATGACTCTCATACAAAATTCTTACAAATTCTGTTTGGCATCAAACCTCATTGTTGTAAAGCTGCTTTGTGACAATTCTGTATTGTAAAAAGCGCTATAGAAATAAATTGACTTGACTTGACTTTTCTTTCGTTATTATAACCGCCACTTTCATTTCTTTCTTTTTTTTTTAATCTTTTATTATTTTCCCACTTTCCACCCTATAAATTCATCATTCTCTCTTCATGTTTCTTTCTTCCCTTCTTTTCCTCATTATCACAAATTTTCTTCTCTCTTCTTAATTTTTTAAATTTGTTTTATTATTTCATTTTAACTTCCTTTCTTTCTCTCCCTTGTTCTCCCGTTTTGCTGCCACTTTTCTTTTTCGTTTTTAATGGGTTTTTTTTCTCAGTTCTTTCATTTCATCTCTTCTGTCATCGCTTTTGATCAATCTTTCTCTTTTCCTTCTTTTTTTGTTCCTAATTCCTCCTCTGTCATCCATCATCATACTTATTTATTCCTTTCTTTCACAGTTTCTTTTATTTTTTTTTCTGTCCTGCATTTCCATGTTGATCTTTTATTTGTTATTGTCATTCCATCATTACTTATCTTTCTATCGCTCTCTTTCTGAATTCTTTCTAGCTTCCATTTTTTATTACTCTCCAAGTTTTTAATCTCCACCCTATTGTTTCTTTGACTTCCTTTATTACTCTTGGAATTGATTTTATAATCTAAACAGTAAAGCTTTGAGAGACATTCCAGTCTAAATAACAGCAAACCTGCACATATATTTTATATTTTTCATATCCCTTCCTATCAAGGTCAAAGCCGTCACTACCTGGATCCCTCGCTGAATAAAATTAACGTGAAATTTGACCCTCGCTGTGGAATTTCACTTAAACTGGACATTTCGACCCAAATTAGAGTCAAAAATAAATCTTATTGCGTACAACCACTAAACCAATAAGAAACCAGATACCTCAATGGGATGTATTGTAAGTGCTTTAAGGTTTCAATCTGAGGACGATTTGATAAAAAAAGAGAGGATTTAAGGCACTGGCAGACGTACTGCATGACTTTGAGATCATAATCTCATATAATTTCCCCAGGACATAACTTTTATATTAGTCTGGATAATAAAAGCAGAAAGCTTGACATGTGCGCATGCAGTTTTATCTCCTAAAGTGAGGTCCAGATTCAATGAAAGTTTTCCTTTCAGCACATTTTATGGTATCATCTTATACCTAATGCTAAAAGCCTGGCACACTCGCAAGGCTGCACGCTCGGGCCGGTCACACATTATCATAAAAGCACGCATCGCAAATGCTCCGTGAGTGAGCGGACTACAATAAGAGTGTGGTACAGTGGGGTGTGGATGCTCCACAGAAGCAGAATTTGAGGGAAATTGAGAAAAGCGATTTTAGACAGAAATTTTTGCTTTTCAAATCAGTCGCATATGGAACTAGTGTACAGAACATAAACAGGGAGGAGAAGTGACCAAAACGTAGACAAGATAAAAACTAAAAGCTAAGCTAAGCTAATACAGAGCAATCTAATACATGACATAGCCAAAAGTATATAGACACTGATTCAGTGATTACAGGACTGTGCAAAAGTCTTAGGCCAACATAAGATTAGATTAGACAACATTGTTTAGCAATGTATAATGACCCATACACAATTATTTTGCAGTCTAGACTACAGCCAGAAAATGGAAATAAATTTGTATGCTGTATAAAAAAATAAAAACACTATCAAAGTAAAAGTTCTACAGTGGCAGGTAGTTAGCGAGACCCTTAAGTGGCAGCTTTATCAGGATGCTGGAGGACTGATCAGAAGTGATCTTTTTTGCAAGGGTAGCAACCAAGAAACAGGATGTAAAGGCTAAGATGTGTTAATGCTCACAAAGACTCAAATTAGGATCAGTGGAAAAAAGGATATATATATATACACACACACATGTATAATTATACCATTTGCTAAAATGACAGATTTTATGGTGGCCTAATTTTTTTTTGCACTGGGGGAAAAGTAACTAAAATGGAGACAAGAGGTTAAAAACATTATTAGTATATACACCAAACTACATGTGAATTAGTTTCATAATATGTCTAGGCTATATGTCACTTTATTAGGTACAGCTCCTTTCTTTCTACACTAAATAAGCATTTTATCAGTTCCACTGTCCATAAAGAAGCACTTTGTACTTCTATAATTACACACTGCACTCCATCTGTTTCTCTACATACATTGGTCGTCCCCTTTACTCTGTCCTCTAATGGTCAGGACCCCCACATGACCAGTACAGATCAGGTCCTATTTGGGTGGTGAATTATTCTTAATACTGCACTGACACTGACTTGGTGATGTGTGTTGTTCTGGTGCGAGTGGATCAGACACAGCAGTGCTGCTTCAGTTTTTAAAACACTATGTTCATTCCCTGTGCATTTCTGGTAGTCAGCTTGTAATCCATCAGCTGTTTTAATGGGATGCTGGTGGCTGGAAATTTTAGTTTTCCTTTGGACTATTTTTAGTCCAGCAGTGACACTGAGGTGTGTAAATACTCCAGCAGCACTGCTGTATCTGATCCACTCAAACCACTACCACATCGGTGTCAGTGCAGTGCTGAGAATGACCACCATCCAAAGAAGACCTGATCTGTGCTGGTCATGTGGGGGTCCTGACCATTAGAGGTCAGAGAGAAGGGGACGACCAAAGTACGTAGAGAAACAGATGGACTGCAGTGTGTAATTGTAAAACTTGTAAAATAGGATAAGTGGAATTCATAAAATGGAATAGAAAAGAATAGAAATAATAGAATGGAATAGAAATAAAGACACTAAGAAAGCTAATTAAGTGATTGAGATGAATTGTGTGTAGACATTGACAGGCATTAAAAATTCTCACTATTAATGCAGCTGCTTCCCCCTTCGGTGTTATGAAAACAAGATAACAAACTTCAAGAACAACAATTGAGGGGGATTTTCTGTCTGATCAAAGTTCAAACTATTTCTTTTCATTTAATATCCCCACATATCCTTTAATCTATTCAATTGCGTCTCGCCGTTTGGGCTCCGGCTTTTGTTCCAAACCACCAGAAACATGATAACTCATGCATTAAAACGGTTTCTTGATGACTGTTAAAGCATGTCAAGTCAGGTGCGTTACGCTTTTTAGGGAACACGCTGGAGACCTACATGGTCGATCAGCAGAGCCCTCGGTATGGTCTGGAGAGCTGGACATGCTGCTGCTCTGCCTCGAGGACAGATGACTCCCAGACCGGCGGCCGTCCTCCAGAGAGGGAGACGGGGACGGACTGTCTCGGACTCGCTCCTGAAACCACAAACGTGCACACAGGATCAGATCTGCAAGTTTTAACCAATCCAAGATACTGAAAAGGAACCGCCTTCGTACCTTAATGACGGAGGTGGCCATTCGGGACGGGTCGCTCTGGATCTGAGCGGTGGCAGCCATACTGGCAATGGTGCTGAGGTGATTCATCTGGTTCATCGCCATGGTGACCGAAGCAGGGGGCAGGTTAACGGGGATAAGAGGATGTGACATCATCATAAAAGGCAGCTCCAAACCAGCTGAGGAGAAAGAAGTTCAAGTTATTATAGACATCTACTGGTACACAATATAAATGGCAGAGGTCCGATGTCTCTAAAATGTCCCATTGGGATGTCCATGTGATAGACCGCTGACCTGTCTGTGGTTGGATTCAGCCTTGCTCACTGTGCTGCTGGTTAGGCTCAGGTGTCCTGTGACCCTGAGTTTGACTAAGCAAGTGTGGGAAGCGAGTGAACTATAATAGATTGTGGTAATGAAGAGGTTAAGGTATTGATCTAATGACCATCACTGTTGGACCCTTGAGCAAATGATCACTTTAGAATGGGCCGCTGCTTTACTCTTCTACGGTACAATAACATTAATGCTGTTGCTTTGTTTGCTCTTAGTTCACTGTGGGACTGTGGTAGCCTAGCGCTTAAGCTACTGGACTATGGACCAGAAGGTCCAGGTTTCAAATCCCACCTCTACCACAGTTGGGCCACTGAGCAAGACCCTCAACCCACAACTGCTTGGACTGTAAGACTGTATGAATTGTAAGTCGCTTTGGATAAGGGTGTCTGATAAATGACAGAAATGTAAATTTTTAACAACTGAAGCAAACACAGAACTATTTATGGTTATTCACTGAACATTTCATCCAACTGAAATCCTATTATTTCTGCTCGTTTTTTCATCTTCTTGAATCTTTCTCACTTTGTATAGCATTTGTAAACATAACGTTGGGAACATATTAAGATAATCGTTTAAAAGTATTATCGTCATTTAAAAAATTATGCAGATTAATGGCTCTAAATATTGGTTTTGATTAATTTTCAATTAATTGCCTGACTCTAATTAGAGAGACTATACAGGTAGTGTTAGGGGCAAACAAGAGCTGGGTACGACTCACAATAGCACATAAAGCTTGTTACAAAATAAGCAGCAGAAAATCTAACTTAAACCAAAAAGTCTCTAACCACATCAACCGAGTAAGAACAGTCTCTTGTCAAAACGTGGGCAAAACAAACACATGATCGATAACAACAAAGTAACACACACTCACAAATGATGGCCTACCACTCTTTAAAGGGCTCTCTGCTATTCCACAGTAAAGCAGTGTGCATATGTTTGGGGGTTCTTTAAGAGACAGTACATATATTATTGGCTGCTACAGTAGGTAAGTGACGAATGCCTGGGTGGCATCATGTGGGCACGCTGCCGAAAACCGGGAGGATGAACGATAACTGGGACAAAATTCTTCAGAAAAGAGTCGCCGATAATTGAATTGTTTGATAACTAGGATACATGATAACGAGGTTCTGATGTATACAGAAATTCGACAGTTAACATTGATATGAGATTTTCAAAGCAACATGAGGCAACTAATAGGCTTCCAAAATACAGTCGATTCCGGTTAATGGGACCACATCGGGATGCAGTCATTTTGGTCCTAATAACCGACTGGCTCGATTAAACAAACATGCCCTATGTTATAAGATGGGATGTGCTATGTAATATATTAAATGTTTATTAAACCTTTATTGTACGATTTACACATATAGCGTAACGTACAAACAAGAACTACTGTTGCTTACCAACTTTGTTCATTGAAAAATTAATTTGCAAACAAGTTTTTCGAAACGATCTACAACACAATGTATAGGTACTCAGCA
>JAVSBV010000089.1:2550190-2566371 GCA_033117975.1 Parotocinclus spilosoma
ACTCACCTAGTATATTTCATTTTGCTATGGTCAGAAGGTGAGGAACATTGTATGAAAATAAAAGATTAAAAGCTTAAAAGTAATTGTAAGAACTGTAGTGTTATTATAGTCAGATGTCATACGATGTCATACGATGTCATACGATGTCATACGATGTCATACGATGGACTGGTCAGAACATCTCCCGATTGTAAATCTTAGACTACTACATAGGCAAACCCTTGTGACACCTGCTGACAGTAAAGAGAATAGCATTCTCAATTCATAACAAATATTGTCATCTATTGTGTTTTAATTCACATTATTGTACAAACACTATGTGCAAATGATCTAGATTACTATGTGCCGCTATGGCATCGTTCATTTTCACGCCAAGTTTCACAGAATGTGTTAAGACAGGGATCGGGGGTTCATAATTAAATCGGGATTGTATCATAATACAATTCTGATACGTTGTGGAAATAGAAGGGAAACTGAGCTTCATTATTACAGGTCAAGGCGAAGTGCTTGGTAACGCCCAAGCTTCTGAACTTCTCTACTTCCATGTTTTCGTTCCACATATTAGCTGTTAGAGTAAAGCAACACATGCCTGAATTGATGCAAGCTCAGACAGGACCTTGGCTCAGAATGTCGACTGCTTCTACACACTCGGCTGCACAACTTACTGATCCAGAATCATAACCCATATTGATCCATGATCATATTGATTTACACGATAATTGACTGTAACGCAAATCGGTTCTTACATCAGATAAAGAACAGCAAATGATCCATAAAGTGCTTTTCTGTTCTCAATGTCGCTCAACAGATAAAAACTCTGAAGCAAAATACCATCACCAACATGTAAGATCTTGTATAAAAATGTTCAAGAAGGTTCTCTTACTTAATATTCCAGTTCACACAGACAGCCCGTTTTAAGAAGACTGACTAAAGGAAAACTGTCTATTCTAAGGGGAAATTCACCTTACCTGAATTGGGGCAGTAGAGAACCTGATCTTCCTTCTTGGACTGGGATCTTCTTCATCAGAGAGACCTGGAAGTTCCTCGTACTCCTGCAAATGATCCTGGTCTGATCCACTCTGCTCTCCTGACTCCTGATTTTCCACATCAGACTTGCTCTCCCGGTCATCTACGAAAGCAGCATTCTCAATCCCGCATAACGCTGATCTCATCCTGTCTCCATTCACTGGTTCTTCAACACCTTCTTCATCTTCCTTTTCATCAGAAGCTCTGCTGACTTCTTCCGTAACACCAGCTTTCTCAAACTTGACTTTTCCCCTCTGTTCATCCTGTGTGGTGCTCTCCTCGTTTTCACAATCTGTCTTCTCAATCTGTCCACTTGGTTCTTCTTGCCCGTGCTTGTCCCTACATTCTGATGACTTCAACATGTCCTGCTTCTCATCGTCATCTTCTTTCGGCTGCTGCTCCTTTTTGCACATGATTTTCCTCTCAGCTAAATCTTCCTGTTCATTCTTACCTACATCCATTTTGAGGTCTATCCCTTTTCTCATTTCCTCCTCCCTTGTGGAAAAGCCCCTCCCTGCCTGACTTTCATTTATTTGGAAATCCTTCCCATCTTTTACCTCATCTTCCTCTTCGTACATACTTTTTTCCTCATCTAAATCTTCATGGTACTTCACCTCCACTTGCTTTCTAGGAACCACCCCTTCCATTTCTTCCTCTCTTGAGTCTTGAGCACCCTCACGACCTGAGGAATCTCTGTTGGAAAGGTTATTGCTAAACGGTTTCTCATGTTTAACCTCCTCAAAAACATCATCTGCAACTTGTTCCTCCTCGTTGCTCTCGCTCTCTGATGATTCATTTTTGACATCCACCAGCTCGGCTCTGACCGTAGACGAGCCTGGAGCACCAAACTTTTCTTTTGCCTGCATGACTTCAGGGATCGCCTGCTCCAAAGATTTGGTTTCATTTTCAGGGGAACTGACAGACTCCCTGGCCTGAGATAACCGAAGCGTCTTCTCACTTTTAAACAGAACAGCTGGCTCCGTCGCAACAATAGACACGGTGGATTCTTTAGCATTTTCTAGTGAGGAGTTAGGGCTATCATCAATCCAGTAAGGGTTCTCCACTATACATACTCCATTTGTTGGACTAAGTGGATGCTGGGGGATAGGTTCATTTGCTTGACTTGAACTTTCCGGCCACAGAGTGTACGATGTTGGAGAATCGACACTTTCTGGAGACGAGGGTGGATCTGAATGTTCACTGCTAGGGTAGGATGGTGCCTGGGAATGACTATTTGGACTCTGCGATCGAGTTGAAGCTGAAGGACCAGACAAGGACTCGCTATCACTGTCCAACATGAAGCTCTCCAGTCTTCTGGATATAGGTCCTGCATTCTTCATCAACAGCCCAGATTTTTGCTGTGGCATCTCATTCTCAGGTCTCCCAGTATCTTTGTCTTCCTTGGTCTTTTGAGTTTGGTCTGTTATTTCAGTCAGCTTCTTCACACGCCTGCCCTCCTCTGAAACGCTACGCACAGAAGACCTAAGGAGACTACCAGGTGTGCTCTGCTCTGTTGGAGATCGGTCTTGAAGTCCACTTTCAAACAGCTTTCTAGTCACTGAAAACTTCTCAGCCAGTGCCACTTTGTCAAATACAATGTCCTCGCTCTTTCGTGCCATTTCCGAAGTGGTCGAGTCCATACTGGAGACACTACTCATACTAGATCTGTACGAGGTGGAACCTCGTTGGAATTTCGACGATCCAGGTTTGGGTTGGGTTGGGCCATCCTGTGGCTGCTGGCTGTCCATTTGGAGAAAAATGTTTTTGATTTCATTTACCCGGGCTCCTGAAGGTCTGCCTCGTGCCTCACTGCTTCCATTAGAGTAGAGCAAAGACGGGCCCTCGAAAGAGCATTTGATTGAGTGGAAGTCTGATTTGTACGCATTTCTATGAGGAGAGGCACTTCTTAGCCCCCGTTCACTTTTCAGGTCACTTTTGAGCATTCTTTGAAAAGGGGCATCAACAAATCCAATTGTGCAAAATGGGCCACGGGTAAAACAACTGTATCAACTCAAATCAGCCAGTGGTATCCATAGGTCTGTTCTGACCAGGTTCTTCACAGGTTTATTTCACATTGGTCTGGTTTTTAGGTTTAAGGGAGACCTGATTAATGCCACATTCATCTGTGGTGGAGTTTCCTAAAAAGAAGAGAGAAATAAATATCAATTTAATCATCTTAGCAAAACAAAAAAGGGCAAGTGCTAAATAAGCACAAACTGGCATAACCCAGTTTGACCAAATTTGATTCGTTTTTTGTTCAGATTTTTGGAGGTTTTGTTAAATTAGTTGTTCTTTTTTTTGTTCTGGACCGACATATATGGTATAACCACATAGACAAGACGAGTTTATTTACAAAGCACATGCCAGAATCAACCAAAATAAAATAAAATAAATTAATAAAGTTCAGAACAAATCATATTTCCTATTCTTAAGATTAGGCTTAGAAAAAAAAAATACTAAAAGAACTCAATAGTTTCAATAGAATGTAAAATACAAGATAAAAATACAAACATAGTCAAAATACATTATGCACATATTAAAAATAAAATTACACTCTCACTGGAAAAAAGTATATAGAATATGAATATAAAATGACCTTTAATATTTTCATATTTCAGAGGCGGACTCGTTTTATCAGATCAGCCAGGACAGGCAAAAAGAAAGTTTTCTCCGACTTCTCCTCGCTTTTCTTGCAGTCAGAAAATCAATATTTTCCAAATGAAATAATACTGTTTGTGAAATAGAAATCTGCTATGGTTCAAGAATTACCTTAACCTCATTTTTAAAACCGATGAATCATTATTATTCTTCTTTTGTTGGGATGTTAAAAGAGAAATGCTCCGCTTACATTTGATTTTTACCCAAATGTTTAGCTGTCTTGAAAAAAGCCAAAACATTTAAAAGAAAAAATGCTATAACATACCCAAGAGAAAAGAAAAAAAAAAGACCAATTTAGACAATAGTTAATCACTTCTTTCGGTTATAAATTAGAAGTTACCCTTTAAAATAGAACAATTTCTGTTCTGAGATCCACTTGGAGAAGCAAAGAACATCCACACCATCCAATGGCTTCTTCTGATACCGCCTGGAAGACAGTGTTTCCTCTAAGGGTTCTACTTTCTTAAGTGGATATTTTTATAATGCTGCATTATCAAAGGGGTTTCTCCAAACGGATTAACTGAAAACAATCTGTGGGTTAAAGCTACTTAATTTACTTGCATATTAGTTCAGATGTACCCTCCTAATTAAATCTGTTTCTGTACAAAGTATCTTTGAAGGTTCTGCACCTTTCTATGCGTTTCTTGTTAAAATGCAGCAACAAACCCATCTTTAAGGATTTCACCAAAGGAATTAACTTCTAGTTCATGGTTTCTGGAGCTAGTGTACATTAGTGTACATGTACATTAACCTAAAACTTCGGTTCCGGGTAGACCAGAACTTAAAGCATCCTTTAGGAATGTTAAAACCTTCCAAGAGGTCTCTCTTTAGGTAGCCCCTGAAAGAGTCTAAAGTAGCTCCAAAGGTTTCTTCGAGCTTCTCTAATGTCCTGCTGAAAATGTTTAAAGGAAAACTAAAAACCACTATAATTCTGCCACTAGGAAGAACATTAATTTTGTACATATCAAACAATGTCTGTGGATTTGTCACTCCATGATACACTTTTCCACTCACCTTCATGTCGATATTTGTGAGTTTAGGCATATCTTAGCATCCTGCCCCCTTTTGAAAAGGTGTTTTTTTTTTTGTCTGTTATCCTTATTTGAATACAGAACGGTCAACCAACCTGGCATTTGAAAAAGGCTGCCAGACGCAGCTTTTGCTAAACTGTAAGGGGAGGACATACTAAATACTCACCAATGTATCCTATAGAAACTGGATTTCAACTTATATACTTAAATACGTTTTCAGTTTTTTAATACTGCATACTAATTTCCTTAATTTGCTGTTTATATTCTAATAAAGAATGGAAGAGAAATGCTGATAAATAATGATATATGGTGGCTATATAATTGCTAAAACAAATGTATATCTAACCTAATGGTGGCCTAAGACACAATACTGTATGTTCTTGTACATTAACTCAAATGTACCTTGCAGGCCACAACACTTCCTACTTGAAGGAAGTTTAGGAGAAGCAAATGGCGTCCAGATCTTCCAAAGGGTTTTGCTGGCACCTTCTGAAAGCTAGTCATTTAAAAGTTCTCTCATTTAAAGCTGATTAGATAGTATTGAGCATAAATATTCAGAGGTAAAGGTTTCATACAAACTGCTCAATCCATTGCTAAGCAAAAGCAAACGATGTTTGCGAATCGCTTAAAATATACTGTTGATAATAGAAACCATGTCCATCTGGAGAACCCTCTGGCGGAGCACAGGACCTCCAGGTATTCCAGGGGATTCTGATCTACAGTCCTTTCATGTTTCCTTACACGTTCTAAAGTGTTCTTGGCCCAAATTCCTGAACGTGTAAAGGTTTCTTCAAGTAATTAACTGTTAAACCAAACGGGTGGCTTGGTAAAAGATTACTAACTGGACACCATTTTATATTTACTGATTTACACTGTGAAAAAAAATCAAGCGATAGTTCAGAATGAATACAAACAGGATCCCACAAGAACGGCTGGACAATCTGATCCTTATCCGTGCCCCACATACACCCTACTGAACAGTCAACATGGGGGCACTCTCGTCCAGTTTGACCTGTTTACCCCATGAACATATCACTTGCTACTCAATCCCCATAATTGCGGTTTGCATCTTATTTGCATAATCAAACACCTTTATGACTTTTCATTTGCTCTTCTGAACATCTTGTTCTGTTGAATAAAATGCTTCTCTTTAATTGCTTCGTGTTCATTTTGAAATATCCATTATATTTGTAAGCACAGAACCCTTTCTACTGGGAGACCATATTAAAAACAAAGCACTTTGGACCTTTATGAGGTCTCCTATGAGGTCTCCTATGAGGTCTCCTTTCTTAAAAACCTGTTGACCCTTTAGACTTTTTTTTAAACTAAATAAACCTGTATGAGAGCTAAACTTGTAGAGCAGTCCAAAGTTCAGGTAGATGACATTGGTTCAAACCTAATCTCGGTCCAAATCAACATTGATGTCATTTTTATTAGCTCGCAACCACAACGAGGAAGAGTTCATAATACTTATGAGAAGGATTGTTTGTTTAGACATGTTGCAAATGCACAAACGAAACATACCGGGAGTGTTTTGTTGTTGGTGCTCATTAATCGCACTATTACCAGTGCAGTTCACGGTTCTATAAAATGACCTCGATGTAAAGTGGGACGCCGCAGCTGAACTGTCGCTAAAATCCTTTACCGCGATAACGCTAAAACAAGATTAAACTACCACACCGAGACTCACCGTCAGTCCAAACATAGCAGCAGAGTCACAACCGGCCAAAAAGAATCCACCTCCAGGACCAAACAGAAGAAACTTGTCACACCCTTCAACGCTGCTCTGTTTCACCGTGAACGCGCTCAGAGACGTACCTTATCCCTGAACGCGCGTTCATGCTGGGTTTATCGGGAGCGCGCAGGAGCGCGTGGAGGCGGTGCGGGTAAATGGCGTGGGAAAAATGCCCAGGTTGTGTACTGGTTCCACCAATGTATTAAAAATAAACGGCACCACAATGACTCATTACACACAAATAAAACCTCCTGGGAAGAGAAAATACACGTAGCTCTTTACAAACATGCTGTTGACACAGGTGCCTCATGAACTAATTTTTACAAGGAAAAAGTACCATTTAAATTATACCCTACTGAAAAAAACTAAACAAACCAGCATGATGCTGGACTTGGTGGTGACCAGTTTTTGTGGTTTGAACATGTTTTTGCTGGGGATTCTGGTCTTTGCTAACTTTTGGATGGTCGTGACTAGCACATGCTGGTTAAACAACAAAACCAGCAATATCATACTGGGCAACCTGCTTTGCCAGCAAGGTTATACTGGTCAACCAGCAAAACCAGCACTCCACCATCTTAAACCAGCATGGATCTGAGGCTTGTTTTTTTTTTTAGCAGGGTAGGGCTGTGTTTCAGTTCATATACAACATTTAAACTGGATACAATAGTGTGCTTTACTGCAGTTGTTCCTGGTCCCGTAGTTGAAATCCAAATCCTTTCTAAAGTTTATATTAAGGTTTAAACAAGCTTTTAGTAATGATCATAACAATAATAATAACCAGAACATCGATGATGACAGCCATATTTGTAGGAAAAACAAGAAATTGGAGCCCAGACTATGGACTCAAGACCAGAAGGTCATCTGCTGAACACCAAAATGTAACATGTCATTTATATAACCTGCTAGTATTTCCATTCTATTGAACCGTAGAAACCTAGCAGCAAAGATCCTGGACTTTGGACCAAAACGTCCAGGCGCCTAACCCCACCTCTACCAAGCAGCCAATGTTGGATCCTTGAGCAAGATCCTTAACCCATGATTGTTTGCATTTATCAGCTGTAAGTCGCTCTGGATAAGGGTGTCTGCAAAATGACAAGTAAATAAATGAGCTAAACAGTGATATTTATAATACCATTAAAAATAAATATAAAGTGGGTGGAAAAGTCTGACAAAACTAGTGAAAATGTTTTCATTTACCCTAATTACCTCTAATTTGAAGGATCTAATTTAATCTAATTTAAGATTTAAACTTTTTAATTATGCTTTATTTAAGGCAGGAATAAACAACATTCTTTAAATGTAATATATTTATGAATGTTGTATCGATAAGTATAAAAGAAAAGCTGTATAAAGTCGAAAGTCAAACGTTTTGTTTCCAAAACACCTCATTAGCGTGAATCTTTTGAGACATTCCTTACAGATTTGGGTCAGAGTGTCTCTGATGAGAGCAGAGGATCAGTGCTCAGGTTCACTGGGTACCTGTGAATAAAGGGGTACTTGACCCATTCTCAATCATCTGAATGATCATTTCAACATGTGTCCCTGCACAGAAACCTATTTATTAACTTATAATAAAAGTTGAAGTGCTGTCATCCAGAGTTTCGGCATTTATTTCAAAATATACATAATTGCAGAGCTCAGTGGGAGGGCTGTAGTCAAAATCCCTCTTGTTGAATCCAAGTCCCAAATAGAAAAGACGGAGTCAAGAGTAACTGCAAAGAGTGTTGAATCAGAGTCTAGACCAAGTCCGAGCCGGAACTAAACTGTAACACGTCCCTGTTGAGATGTTTGTAAAAAAAATTTCTGCATGTACTGTAAATCTTTTACAATCGGTTATAAAAATTCTCCAGTGGGAATTAAAAGTGGTTGGGATTTTAGCAAGTTATCCGTTATCTTATCCATATTCTCATTCCTGGAATCAATTCAGATAACCAATATTCAGAACCCAAATGCTCGACTTTCCTTATTTCTCATAGCAAGATCTTTCATGTTTGCTCTCTCGTCTTACTTTCACTTGCTCACTCTCCACTTGGCTCTCTCTCTCTCTCTCTCTCTCTCTCTTGCCCTTGCCCTTGTGTGTGTTGTGTTTGTGTGCGTTAGTCATCTAGAGAAATAAGCTTTCTACAATTAAGTACCTCAACAGAAACCATGAACGCATCTGTTGTTTGTGGGTGCTTTGGTTCCTCTCTCGGGTTAGTTCCTAATACATACTTGTTGCTGTAAGAGCAGGAGTGGAAAGAAATTTTTTTTTTAAGTAAACTCTGCTGTAAAAGGGATTTATAAAATTGATTTTACAGTCCATCCATTCAGATATTCCTTTTAAAGGGAAGAACGTGCCATATACTTTACAAAAAATGGAACTATTGAAAAGTTTTCACTAAATCGTTCCATTTGCTGACATAATTACATAAGATGGTATTCTCTCTCTGAATTTAAACGTTTAGTTCAGACTTATCTGTATTCACTTTACTTTTCCTCTTCTTCGACTTCTGGTAATGTGTAATGTTTTCGTCTATATGTAAACTATATTAAAACTAGATTCTTCTTCTTCTTCTTCTTCTTCTTCTTCTTATTATTATTATTATTATTATCACGTTAGTCACGTTGTAGTTCTACAATTACAGTCTGTAGTCCATCTGTTTCTCCACATATTTTGTTCATCCCGTTTACCCTGCTCTCTAATGGTCAGGTCCCCAATGATGGTTAAAATCTCACCTCTGCCACAGTTGGGTCCCTGAGCAAGGCCCTTATCCCACAATTGCTTAGACTGTAAGACTGCATTTTATTAATTGTATTAATTGTATAAGGGCGTCTGCTAAATGACAAATGTAAACGTAAATGCAAATCGCCAACTGAAAGGGTGTCTACAAACATTTGGTCAGACTGTGTACACAAAATCACACTTATTGCTTGATAACTAATTGTAATCCAGATGTATTCTGGTACCACTTTGGCTTACAATAGACCTTGTTTTGTGTGTGTGTGTGTGTGTGTGTGTGTGTGTGTGTGTGTGTGTGTAGATCCCCTAGCAGAGGGCATTTTACAGCCTCTAGATACTGAGAGTAGATTATCTCCACTGATCCCCTGTCAATCTTCACTACACTGAAACACGTTTATCGCTAATGCACTGCGGATAAACATATGATGGCTACAGATTAGACACAAAGTTGTTCTAACACGGTTACAAAGTGTAAACTAGTTCTTACGTTTTTAACTAATTACAAAACTGATTTCAACCCAGACATGTTATCCATAGATCAGGGGTTACAAATGATGCCCACATTGCTCCAAAAAGTTCCAGTAACCATGCCTTTCCAAAACGGCTGCTGCGGTTACATAAGAGGAAGACACATACCATGTTAAAAATAGATTCATTCTAGAAAATCAAACCACATTAGGCTACAAAAATAATCAAATGCAGACCTTACCGTGGCCTTGATCCGTTTATGTCCGTCAGTCAGAGTTCCATCCAAGTTCAACAGATTCCTTCCACTAATTTAATAAAGTTAAGCCTTTTTCAGGGAATAATGGCTCTTTCTTAGTTTTTCACTGCTGGGAAGCAAAGGGTAGGTAATAAATTACTGACATCCTTTTACTTGGCCTGAATTTGGTGCCGTTTTCCCCAGGTGGCCCCCGGACCTAGATTTATAAAAATATCACCCAATCAAAGTGGCACTGAAAGAAAGAGTGAGGGATAAGGAGAGAGCAAGAGACTATAATAATAAAGGATTATTGGAAGTAGCTGATTCTTGTCACTGATTTAACACCAAACCACCAACAATTATTTCGGGATATCCAAATATATATCCAAAGTAACAGATGAATGTGTGTGTGAGATCTCCTAAAAATTCCACGTTTAACTATACACATACAGTATAGGAGATTTATCCAGAAATTCTTCACTTTTTTTGTAGCAGACACACAGAACTGCACAAAAAAAAGTCTTAGACCACCTCTGCAGGCCACCTCTACTGTATAAAATGTTTTAACAATGGTATAATAACCATATATGACTAAATTTCAATTCATTTACTACTATACAACCAAAATATATATGTTTGCAGCTTACAAAAATCACTTCTATAGCCCACACTGGCCAGTATTAGTGTGATCTGTGACCTACCGTTACATTTGAGCAAAAGGTAGAATCTGGCAGCTTCATCGGGGTGCCAAGCCAACCTTAGTGCAATCCTCTTTTTGAGCAGGACTGGTCTTCTTGGAAGGCTGAAATAATAATAATACTACTACTAATAATAAGTTTAATTTATATAGCGCTTTTCTCAAACCCAAGGACGCGTTACAACAAGTGTAACAAAAATAAACACAATTTACACAACATAAGATACACAATGTTCAAGATAAGCAGACACATCAAACATTAAATAGAGGAGGTAAAAAGAGATTTAAATTCTTTGATAGTTGAAGCAGACCTAACAGATAAAGGAAAAGAGTTCCAGAGGGTGGAAGCAGCCACAGCAAAAGATCTCCCACCCATGAAGGAAAACCTGAACTTAGGGACAGATAGAGAGTTGGAGACCGTGGACCTGGCTGAAATGTAAAGTTGAACTATATTGCGGAGATAGGGTGGAGCAAGACCCAAGAAAAAGGCAAGAAAGCACATTTTTGGAAGGGGAACAGGTTGAAAGGCCACTATATGCTGAAGCTCACAAAGAGTATTCAGTGACAAATCCATGTTAACATTTTTGCTTTCAGTCGTCAACGATATGTTAAATATGATCATTATTAGAAAAGCAAATCTAATGGTGGCCTAAGAGTTTTGCACAGTCACTGATCAATTAAAGACTACTATTTTTCACAGCACTACTGTAGATGATTTGGGATGGATTCTACCATTTTCTAAAAGCAGTAATACAAGTTCCCTTGGCAGCATCTCCTCAGACAGATGGTGATCTATTTTCCTTCGTTTCCCAGACACTCTGGGCCATAAGTGATGCAGATTTAACTATGAAGTCCTTCTTTAGCTTAACACGAAGCTCAGAAAAAGAGACTCCCACGTTTTTACTAATTTCAGCCAATGCCTGGATGGCTTCCAAAAAATTCAGTACATAATGACGAAGAAGCTTTTTAAGGTGAACACACGCTAATGTTAAAGACTAGACAAACAAAACAGGGAGCAAAGAGTTATTTGACTACAACACACACGTGCGCACATACACACACAATCCCTGTTATAACCTCACACTCCTTGTATTGGGTACACTAACTCAAACGTTGCAGTTCCACTTACCATATAGAAGCACGTTTTAGTTCTACAATTACAGACTATAGTATAGCTATAATTTGTTGGTTTATTCTGTTCTCTACTGGTCAGGACCTGGATCACCTGCCACTAGGATCAGGTCCCAGTTGGGCCGTGGCTCATTCTCAGCACTGCACTGAAACTGATGTGGTGGTGGTGGTGTATTATTGTGTGTTGTGCTGGTTAAAAACAGCAGTGCTGCTGGAGTTTTTAATCATTATATTCACCCACTGTGTGCTCTATTAGACATATTTACCTAATTGATCCACCTTGTAGGTGTAAAGTCAGAGACAGTAGATCTGTTAGACAGTAGACCCAGTTTTTGCTATCCAGCGATTACAGGATGCAGGTGGTGGATATTTTGGTTTGTTGGATTGTTTATAGTCCAGCACTGACACTGAGGTATGTCAAAACTCCAGCACTGCTGTGTCCCATCTGTAAATACCAGGCACAACACACGCTAACATTACCACCACCACCACATCAGTGTCAGCGCATTACTGGGAATGATCCACCACCCAAATTGTACCTTATCTGTGCTGGTCCTGAAGGGGTCCTCAACATTAGAGATTAGTGTAAACGGGACAAACAAAGGATGTAGAGAAACAGACGGACCACGGACTGTAATTCTAGAACTACAAAGCACTTCTATATGGTACGTAGAACTGATCAAATGGAAAATGAGTGTACAAACAAGGTGCTTTTCCTAATAGAGTGATGAGTGAATGCATAATTATGGGCGTACATATGACCACCAGGTCTGCAGTCATGTTTAGGTAGACATGGTAGACCCAGGTTTTATCAGGTTGTAGCTCATTAGCCAGAGCATCACAATTCCTCCAATGGCTCATTTGCTTTCCACTGCGCATCCTGGTTACATTCATTCCAGTAAGTGGTGCACATGCACTCTATCGTCCATGTGGCGGAAACAAAAAGCTTCTTTCATTGCTTCGTGGTCCAGTTCCTACAGTTGTGTGCTCCTTTTTATTTACTTTGTACAGTTGGTATGGGTTAGAATGATAAGCACTATGACATTTCCATTTGCAGAACTGCCGCTCACTGGATGTTTTTCTTTATTCACCATTTTGACTAACATTAGAGACAGTAGTGGGGAAAAAATCCCTACAGATCAGCAGTAATACTATAATACAATAATTTAAAAGTACTCCAACCAACCCACCTGGAACCAATAAACATGTCACGGGTAATCAAATTTACATACTTATTTGGTCTCTGTAATTTGTTAAACTCAATCACTTGCTTAATAAATACAAACATGGATAAACACACCCTATCATTTCAGTGCTGTTTCTCTGTCAACTCCTTTTGTTGCCTGAGGTTTCTAAAAGACCTGGAGTGACATGAAGCCCCAAACAACAGATCCTTTTCCATCTAAGACAGTCTACTTGGCTCAGTGTGGAGCTGCTGGCTGCTGAAGCAAAATTCCTTTAAGCAACAATGTTTCTGTTTATCATCTTACACTGCCTGAGTCACCTCAGAGACATTCAGCAATGATCCTAACTGTAGGGAGTTAGTGAGCCAGCTCATTTGTTAAGGAAACAGTTCAGCCAAATAAAACGTAATTCATTCTCTCCCAACACCAAATTCACTTATTCTGCCAATTAAACTGAAATTTGCTTCCTAGGCTTTGAATAGGAGTAATGCTGGGTGATACTGTGCAAGCCAGCCATACTCTCCATTAAAAATGCCAAACTATTTATGTATTAACTTTTTTTAGGACGTCTGAGCACAGGGCTCATAACCTTAAAGTCTATGAAAATGTCATATTGAGAGTCAATGAAGTGTTGAATTCATTTCACTGCCACTGTCTTGTCAGTGGAGATTTCATGGCTCTATGCTTTACCTAGCGTCTACATACTTATGGATGTAGAGTGTAAGTGAGGTTTGTGACACTAACA
Organism: Parotocinclus spilosoma; assembly: GCA_033117975.1. Taxonomy (NCBI): domain Eukaryota; kingdom Metazoa; phylum Chordata; class Actinopteri; order Siluriformes; family Loricariidae; genus Parotocinclus; species Parotocinclus spilosoma. The sequence goes on from JAVSBV010000089.1 coordinate 2,563,820, forward strand.
CAATGCTCTGGGGTCTGATGAGGTAATATGTAAAGTTATGTACTGTGCAAAAGTCTTAGGCCATTAGATTTGTTGTTTAAACATCCACATAATGACGGTATGTCATTGTTTTTAGTCTCGTCATTACAGTACAACCAGAAATTAGTATTCAGTATTAAGTAACAAGTCCTCGCTACTCAAAAAACAGTGTGTGTGTGTGTCAGCACTGCCTGTTAAACACACCTGAGGCAGAGCTGCATTTTATCACTGAGTGTGCAAAATATCATCAAATTAGAACCGAATTCTACGATAAGGCCAGACTTTTTTTTATTGCTTGTTTCACGGATCCGCCGACAATCATATCTGAAGAATCCAAAAAATATATAGATTTTTTTTGGTATTGCGTGGATCCGCTGCAGAAAAGATGGTTGAAAAAAAAATACAAAATTATATATATATATATATATATATCTCAGTGGCGATTGCTCTAAGACTGCAATGGAAGCTCAGCTTCCCCTAAAATTTTTCTTGAAAAGGAACGGCGGGTAGAATATATATATATATATATATATATATAGTATTAGTTATATTAGTTATTAGTTAGTAATACTATATATATAGTATTATATAGTATTATATATATATATATATATTTATTTATTTTTCAGCTCTCCAGTGGAGCCAACAGTATTGTTCTGTACATACATTTTTTCCCCAAATTGACTTCCATGCCTGTACGTCCATGCCTGTCAAGGTCTGAGGCACAGTAAGTGACCATACTAAACATATAATATAATTATAATTCCTATATGTATATAATTAATGCACTGATCTATTATTGTTATTAAGTTATAAACACATCTAACTGTTTAATGTTCCAAATATGTTATTTATTGTTCTGTTATTGATGATAATCACAGCTTTGTCAAAACAAGTGGGAATATTTGTCATGCCAATAAAGTACCTATAAATTGAATTGAATTAAAAAAAACTGAAAAATCAAACCAAAAAGAAAACAGCTTCTATATGCTACAGTGGTAAGGATTTAGCAGCATCTGGGTACCAAATTGACCCTTCTAGAGCCCAAAGAAGCTTAATCAGGAATGGCAGGGTGGCAGCCAAGAAAACGCTTTTCAGAGACGCCACGTTAGATCAGGAATTTTGCCTGCAATAGCCATTTTGTTCTGAAACGTGTGTTGTTTTTGTTTTTTATTTTGTGTACATTTTCCTGAATCTTAATAAAAGAAAGATTGAGAAATAATTATATACAGTCAATATACCACTGATAAAACAACAAAACTAAAGGTGGTCTTAGGCTTTTGCACAGTACTGTACATATTGCCTAAACTGACCCCAGACCATGGTGTTAAAACCTCCAGATCAAACCTCTCTTACACTCTAAATCCATAAGTATGTAGACACTAGGTAAAGCTTAGAGGCATGAAATTTCCACTGACAAAACTGTAACAGTAAAATGAATTCTTCTGAACACCCCGTTGACTCTCAATACGACACTTTTATAGACTTCAAAAAGTCAGTTCGTCAGCTTTTTATTTTTATTAGAGAACTTGGCTGGATTGCACAGTGCCTGCATATCACCACTAGCAAACCTCTGTCTAAGGAGATAACTGTCTTCCTCCTACTGATCTCCTTCTGTCTTGAGCTATAGCATTTCTCTTTTATTATACACTATATACAAAAACGTATCTAGATGCCCCTTCTAATTACTGATCACTTATTTCAGCCAGAGTGACTGCTAACTGTTTCATAAAGGGATGAAGCATACAGGCATCAAACCTCCACAGACAAATAGTGACAGTAGAATGGGTTTTACTGAACACCTCAGTGACTCTCAATATGACATTTTAAAAGCCTTTAAATATGTATTTTCATCAGCTCTCTGTCCTGGACAATAACATAAAGTCCATAAGGAAATGTTCTGAAAAGAGCCCTCAACTCAAGTCATATTTATTTCTCTATAGCAGGGGAAAAAAAACTCAAACCGCTCCAGTCAATGTGGTGGAACAGGAAACTCACATTATGGACGTGCAGCCGACAAATCTGCAACTGTTGCTATCATGTCAGTATGGACATAACATGGAGGAATGTTTCTAGCTCCTTGTTGAATCCATGCCATGAATGAATGCGGTGCTGAAGGCAAAACGGGATCCAACCTGATTCCAGCAAGATGGACCTAATAAAATGGCCAGTGAGTGTATGCAGTCGTTAATAGGACCACCGGTTAATGGGACTAGCCGTTTATTCGGACCAAATCCTAAAGTACCGAAAACAAATCCTATTATATACGTTTAATTTTATTCGCTTATTTGGAAAATTTTGTTTAATCGGACCAAAGAACGTGTACAGTACGTAATATCCATGAAGAAACTCTTTGTCTCTGGCATCACTACCCGAAAACCTCTACTGCCACCTACAGGTCTTTGCCTAACATTTCCATTTAATACAAAAGAAGCCACAAGTCGCCACTTAGCCACCGCAAAAGCGTGTCAGATCACACTGGATAAGTTCTTCAAACGTTGACTGGAATTTAGTGAGAACTTGTTTTTTACAGT
>JAVSBV010000089.1:2581809-2600656 GCA_033117975.1 Parotocinclus spilosoma
ACTGTCCGTCGGGATCCACAGGGTCAATAAACACAGCCGGGCTGCTATAGCCAAAGCTTTATCTAAAACCAGGTGTTTCAGTTTCATTGTCTAACCCCTGTCCAAACTGTTAACGACATTGTGTACAACACACAATAAAAATAATCAAAACAAATTAATACAAATGTATATATATATATAATATATGAAAATGTATAATAAATATGATATTATTGTTAATTAATGTAATACGAATAAAATAGTTCAATGATTGAGATACTATTCACCTTACACTTTATTAGAATAAATGCATACAATAAAACAAATACGTTGTATTTCATTAGACTCCAAAGCTGCTTGTTATTATTATTAGTAGTAGTAGTAGTATAATTATTATATTAACGTCATAATCATCTGTAGTGTTTTGATCTTATGTGTGCGCGCGATCGTGGTTTTTTAGTTAGTTTTCGTTTTTATTTGGACTACATTACCCGTGATTCCTGGCAGGCGGCTGAGTGGCTGAATGAGGAGCATGCGCTGTGCTGGTGTTGTTGACAGTGGCGGTAAGATGGCTGCTGTGGGAGATGCTGCAGCTCCGGGGCTGAACGGGTTAATCCAACAGTTTACTGCAATTACTGGTAATAAATCGGATTTGTTTTAGTTTGTGTGTGTTTTGTGAATGTTTAGTTTTGTAAGCAGATGAGTGAAGAGCGTGAGGAGAAGCTGGAGGGTGTCCGTGCGTCTTAGTTACATCAAATCAGTATGTGATGGAGCTAATGCTAAAGCTAAAGCTAATTCAGCTAAAGGCCTTTCCAGCTTTTGAAACTGCACATAAAATCAGGAAAGTTTCAATGAGATGCATTTCAGATGCTAAAGATGTAAATACAGGCGTGTTAGAGTTTAGAAAAGTACAGCGCACTGCATTAAGAGTGTGCAACAATAAAACAAACAAGCTCTCACGTTTTTAGAAAGCAAATAAAATCCATACTGAACAGAAATGAGATTGTTTAAGAGGACTTTAAAGTTGTTTAAAAATAAAAGGTTATTTTTTTGAAGCTCTATTTACTTTTTCAGGTGCAGTAACTTCTCTGATCTGTTAAAGATTTCGCTAAAGTTTTGCAGTGGAAAGAAAATTTACTGCAGTGAGAAAAGTATAGACTCTAACACCAAAAATAAGTGGTTAATTCATTAAAAATGAGGCAGTGTTAGACATGTAAGATGAAGAAGTGAAATAAAGCAAGTTATATGACGAAACAGAGGGAGTTCGATGTTACAGGTGTTTTCTTATTATTAACTGTGATAGCAAAGATGGCGCTTTGTTTAAAATCTCCGCTGTTTGCTAAAGTCAGTTTGAGAGAGAGAGTGTGTGTGTGTGTGTGTGTGTGTGTGTGTGTGTGTGTGTGTGTGTACGTGTGTAAAAGCTGTGTTAGATTGTGTACACGTGCACACTGCAATAAAACGTTTAAAACTGAAGGCACTCGTTAAAACTTCACTTTTATCACTTTTAAAAGAACACATGAATCTTAAACAATGCTCTCAACTCACTACATTTTTTTTAATAATAAAAAAAATATTTTCTTACAGTTTTATTTCTAAAGTGTAAACAGTGAGAAACAGGCCACATTTTCTCGAATAAGTTTTTAAAGAGAAAATGTTAGACCCATGTAATTAAAGTTACTAAAGACAGCGGTGCAAATATCTAAACAAAATGCTCTGTCTTGGCTTCACCAAATATTGAACATTATTTTTTTGCTTCTGGAGAATAGCAATTTACGATAATGTACTTTTTTTTGCAGTTGACAGAAATTGGAGGTTTTAAATGCATATGGGAGTGTGATGTATGATTGCGCCCTCTGGTGTTCAAAAATGCAGTTGCATAAGACATAAACAAAATTGTCGTCACCATATACACTGATGTTTTTGCGTTGTGATATTGCACCCCTAATACATGTAGTACATTAATATATGTCAGTAAAGTTGTTTTTTAAATGTTTTTTTCTTGTTGGGGTTGTGAAAGCTTTGGACTCTAAGTAATACATTAAAATAATAATATTAATAAAGAGTCATGTAATACAGATGCAATCATGTTGATGTAAATCAAATATTTGTTTTAGGTGTAGTAGTAGTAGTAGTAAATTTATGATTGTATGATATGGCATGAAAATAATAATAAAATTGAACTACAGTGTGAGTCAACAGTCACAGGACACAAAAGAGAATTATTTCATAAACAAAAGAGAAAATGCTTTATCTGAATACCCCAGTAAGTAATGGGTGAAGGGGCTTATATTTTAGGTTACAAATTCAGAGAAACAGGGACTGTGGATTAGAAGCTCTGTAGTGATCATCTGAAGAACCACTACAGACCAATAAACCTCAACAATGGCTTTTTTCAGCTTCTAAGAAAAGTTTCTGACAACACACCTGTGCTGTGATTTTTGCTTCACCCTGTACAGTGAACGGAACACAAAATAAAATAGTAATAGTACTTATATTGATAGTTATAATGTTATTAGAAGTATAGGTAATACCTAAAATCGTATCTAATGATATATTGATCTAACATTTACATTTCCAGCATTTAGCAGGTGCTCTTATTCAGAGCCACTTACAACTTATACAATCTTACAGTCCAAGCAATTTTGGGTTAAGGGCCTTGCTCAAGGGCCCAACTGTGGCAGCTTGGCAGAGGTGGGGTTTGAACCCAGGACCTTCTGGTCCAGATTCCAGTACCTTAATCGTTAGGCTACCACAGTCCTACTAACTGTAGTTAACAGTCAAAAGACAGATGTAGGAAGCTGGAAATAATTATTTCTGTCTCGGTCTTCCTGTTCACTGTCACTGGATCTACTGAGCATTTGTCAATCTAGTTGAAAGTGTTGGAATAATTTTCACCATGATGCTGATGGGGTTGTGTACAGGAGCCACAGAGAGTGTGGGCAGACACATGCTGGAGGCCTGTAACAACAACCTTGAGATGGCCGTCACCATGTTCCTGGATGGAGGCGTAATACCAGAGGAACCGAGCACCAGTTCCAGTTCAGCTGGAGCTTCAGCAAGCAGATGCCTTTCAGAGTGAGTGCTTCTCCTGCGCTTGCTGTCATTATCATCCCTTACTGAGTTCACGTCCCAACGTAAATGAGTTTTGTCTTTGTGTACCTGACAGAGATGAAGTCCGTGCGCCAATACCTCAAAAACAGGAAATCTTGGTGGAACCAGAGCCTCTGTTTGGAGGTGACAATCAGATCAGTCAGATCTATAAAAATTTTTGAGACGTACAGAAATTGTGTGATGGGCAATTCTGTTTTCTGTACCCGTCCTCTTCCTCTGTGTGTTTCAGTACCGAAACGACGGAGACCAGCACGTTCCATATTTGACGGCTTTCGGGATTTCCAGACTGAAACCAGTAAGTTCCAGAGCTAGAGGTATTATACAATTGTTTTATTATATTAAATATAATACCGGAATATACGGATCTATAATGGGGATACGTTCTGCTATGTTCTGTAAGCTGCATTGATCATAAATGAAAGAGTTTAATATAGAATTACACTTAATTACACATAATACATATAATATACACATCCACCTCTCACTACATTTCCCATTGCTCATCACTCCAGCCTCCTGCTTTTCCACCTCACTTACGGCAGCGTCCCAAATCCAGCGCAGGAGAGTGAAACATTTTAAACATTTTTTAATCACCTAGCTTAAACTACAGTTGGGCCCAAGCATTAACATAAAGCTTTTTTGAATACAAATCTATTGAATATCTCATGTCATTTATTTAATATTGTATTTACTAATGAAAAAGGAAATGATTATTGCACGGCCATGGCATTTCCTCACTCGTTTCTCGTCTCTCTTTACTGTCACCAATATCACTGACCGTGGTTCCTGCTCAATGTGTGTTACCCTGCTCAAACATAAATTAGTTTATACTCCCATGCATCTGTTAGCTCATGGATGTGTCTGTGTGTCTGTCTGTAGTCAGACAGGAGCAGGAGTTGAGGAATGGAGGAGCGATGGATAAGAAGCTCAGCACGTTAGCCGATTTGTTTCGGCCACCCATTGAACTCATGCACAAGGGCAGCTTTGAAACGGTGAGCAGCTTACGGGTTTTACCTAACTACATACATACAGATAAAACTTTTTATTCATAAACTAATGACCTACGCCTGTTTCCCAAACTGGGAAGCGCAAAGCTATTGTGGAGCAGCTAGGCAATTTTGAGAAAATACACTGCTTAAAGTAACTAGGGGATATTTCATTTTTAAATTTTTTGTCATTGGTATATGCTAAAAACAGAAATTGTTCTTACACAGTAGAGCTGTAGCGGCCATTTTTGTCAGTACAGTCGATTCCGGTTAATAGGACCAAATCCTAAAGTAGCGAAACAAATCTTATTAAATACGTGTAATGTTAATTGCTTATTTGGACCAAAATTCCACTAAAGTTTGTAAGCAACAGTAGTTCTTGTTTGTACGCTCGCTATACGTGTAAATCGCACAATAAAGGTTTAATAAACATTTAATATGTTACATAGCATGTTCGTTTAATCGGACCAGCCGGGTTATTAGGAACAAAACGATCGCGTCCCGATGTGGTCCTATTAACTGGAATCGACTGTATTGTTGTGTGAGCTGATCAGTAATAAAACTACATCAGTGCAGGCCTATTTAAAAGCAGTGTGCCTTCCTTTGCTTTAAACAACCAACAGCCTGAAGCCACCGTACACATTATATTACATCACATTATATCACAAAATTAACTAAGAGTGGGCAATGTGACGATATTTTATTACATCGTGATACAATTTGTTTTCATGACAGAGCATATCATGCTTAAAGAACACCAAATCAGTGCATATTTCATTATAAAAAGTGCAATTAGTCCTGTTTATTTGGATTAAGTACAGCGCATTTTTAATAAGAATCACTTTACTATTAGACCAAGTATGGTATAATATTTAAATAGTGTTTTTTTATGAATCTATAGTTAATGATGCATTTTGTCTACTGTAAGATTTATCGTGCTAAATACTGTGTATCGTTAAGATGTCTTTACTTATCATGAGAACATTTTTACCATATTGCCCACCCCTAATATAAACAATTAGTAAAGGACTACTTTTTACTTCATTACCGTAATGTGCAATTTGGGTTATAGCTAGGCCAGTTGTGGTGGGTTTTGTGTCACAAAATCTGCATCACAGATGCATCCTGTGGCATCCGTCAACACATATATACGCAAACAGCAAGAGATGCAGTAGCTCACAAAAGTGAGCACACCCCTCTTTTTTTATTTTCATAACTATTTTATGGAACAACATTGAAGATATGACACTTTGATACAATGTGAAGTAATCAGGGGCAGCACGGTGGCTCAGTGGGTAGCACCGCTACCTCATAACAAGAAGGTCCCAGGTTTAATCCAAGGCTGGAGGGGCTTGGGTCCTTTCTGTGTGGATTCTGCATGTCCTCCCAGTGTCTGTGTGGGTTTACTCTGGGTACTCCGGTTTCCTCCCAAAATCCAAAGACATGCATGTTAGATTAATTAGCATCTCCAAATTGTCATTGATTTGTATGCAAAACACCCCAGCCGTGTAACCAGTCCCAAGCCCGGATAAATGGGGAGGGGTGGAGAAAGCAATGGCAAATTACTCCACTATCCTGACAAAATACTTCATGGGTCACACCGATGAAGGACAGAAATGTGTGGAGATCGATGATCCATCAAGTGACCGAGAGTCGGCTGCGACTGTACGGTTAATCCCATCCACCGTAGTCGGCGTGCAGCTTGTCTTACAGTGTGCATTTTCTGTGCTCTCAAAATAAAAACACGCACCCACAATTGTCTAAACCGTTATCAACAAAAAGCCCTAAGTGAAAACTGGAAAATTGTGCCCAATTAGACATCTTCCCTCCCCGGTATCATGTGATACAAAGTGTGAATGGGGAGCAGGTGTGTTAAATTTGGTGTTATCTTACACCCTCTCATACTGGAGAGTCTGAATGTGATCGGCCAAAGAAGTTAAGTGCACGTGTTCGACGTCATATTCAGAGGTTGGCTTTTGAATATAGACACAAGAGTGCTGCCGGCATTGCTTCAGAGGTTACAGAGGGTGGGAGGTCAGCCTGTCACTGCTCAGATCATACATAGCACACTGTAGACAAGCAGACTAAGGAAATGGATTACTGGGACCATGTCCTGTGGTCTGATGAGATTAAGATTACACTTATTTGATTTAAATGGTATCAAGTGTGTGTGGCGGCAACCGGTGAGGAGAAAAAAGAAAAGTGTGTCTTGCCTACAGTCGAGCATAGTGGTAGGAATGCCATGGTTTTGGGCCGCTGACTGGGGGGAGCTACAGTTCATTGAGGGAACTATGAATGCCAACATGTACTAAGACCTACTGAAGCAGAGCATGATTCCATCCCTTCAAAAAACTGGGCCGCAGGGAAGCATTACAACATGATATCAAGCCCAAACTCCCCTCCAAGTCAACCACTGCCTTGCTAAGAAAATGAGGGTAAAGCTCAAGCATGACTACAGACCTAAACACTATTGAGCATCTGTGGGGTATTCTCAAACAGAAGGTGGAGGAGTGCAAGGTCTCCAACATCCACCCATGAACAGATATAATACAGTAGTTTTTTTTTTTTTAAATGTGAGGGGACGTGTACGCACTTTTGTGAAATACTTCACTTGAACATCACTCACAGTTTTTCTGTCAGATATTTTTTCACTGCCAAGCTTGAAATGTTAACTACCAAATGTTTTTGCCTGCATAAAAAAAACTATATACTGCAAATACTGAGTGTCACTGCTCTGGGTGATAAAGCCTTGTTGATGCCAGAGGAAAATAGTTTGAGCTGATATAGGTATGCTGAAGAGCATCTCAATGCACAACAAGTCGAACCTTGATGGGCTCCTGCTGCAAAAGACCACACCATGTGCCACTCCTGTCGGTTAGGAACAGGAAACTAAAACTGCAATTGCAGAGGCTCACCAAAACTGGACAACAGAAGAACTGAAAAACGTTGCCTGGTCTGACAAGTATCATTCCGACATTCTGGTGGTAGGGTCAAAATTAAGTAAACTACATGAAAGGATGAATCCATCCTGTCTTGTATAAAAGGTTCAGGCTGCTGGTGATGTAATCATGTGGGGGACATTTTTGGGCAAAATGTAGGTTTCTTAATACAAAACATAATTTAAACAACACAAACTGCACGATTAGTGTTTCTAACCATGTTCATCCCTTTATGCCCAGTCTACCCATCTTGTCATATCTCAAAGCTCAAATCATCTCTATACTGTACTCACTGTATAATAGATATAATATATATATTATATATATTAACAATATAATAGAGCATCTTTGGAATGTAGTGGAAATGGAGATCTGCACCATGGATGTGCAGCCGACAAATGTGCAGCAATTGCATCATGCAATCGTGTCAGTATCGGCCAAAATGTTTCCAACACCTTGTTGCATATATGTCATCAATGATCATGGGAGTTCTAAAGGCAAAGGAGGGTCCAATCCAGTCATAACAGGGTGTATCTAGTAAAGTGGGAGATTAATGCTTATGTCACAAAGTACGCAGCATGGCACGTCCCGTCTTATATGATAGGGCATGTTCGTTTAATCGGACCACATCAGGACGCAATCGTTTTGGTCCTAATAACCCACTGGTCCGATTAAACGAACATGCACTATCTTATAAGACGGGACATGCTATGTAACATAAAATTTTTATGAAACCTTTATTGTACGATTTACACGTATAGCGAACGTACAAGAACAAGAACTACCAAGTTTTTCGAAACGATCTACAACACAATGTATAGGTACTCAGCATGCAAAGCATTATACTGTTAAAAAAAATATTTGATGCACTTGAACATAATCAAGAAAGTGGTGTGTGTGTGTGTGTGTGTGTTCACCTCCCGCTGGTTTTGCTCTTGTCAACACAACTTTTCGGATTTCCTGACCTTTGATAAAAGCATAAATTCTCCCAGGGATCCCAAAAATCCTCCCATATCTTGCTTTTGGTCCAAATAAGCGAATAACAGTTTCTGTACTTTAGGATGTTGTCCAAATAAGCAGCTGGTCCCATTAACTGGATTCGACTGTATTTAATAACAAATTCAAACGTTACTACAGCATTAACAAAACACTGTCATGCAGGAGCCCAGGGCTGGAATCGAACCGGGGATCTCAGAGCTGTAAAGTGGCAGTGCTAACCACTTAACCCTCGCCTTAAAAAAACACCACACTGTGCTAATTTGATTAGCTGAACCCAGATATATTTAATTAGTTTGAAAAAGGGCCTCGTTAAAAAATACCAGGATACATACTAACACACCGATTGGCCGTGACATTTAACAAACTGGCAGATAAAGTAAATAATGCTGACAGTGAGATCCTCCGGGCAAGTTTTCTGTTGGGAAAGCTTGGATCCTGACATTCACATGGATGTTACTGATACTGCGACCTACCTAAGCACTGTTGCTGACAAAGTGCATCCCTTTAAACTAATGGTTATGAACTCTTACAGACGCCCTCAACCAGAGCAAATGAAATTTAATACAGTCTTACAATCCAAGCAATTGTGGGTTAAGGGCCTTGCTCAGGGCAAGGCGAGGTGGGATTTGAACCCTGGGTCTTCTGGTCCATAGTCCAGTACCTTAACCACTAGGCCACCACAAACCCAATGAGTTCAACATGTTGCCCTGTCGTCCAAATCCCCCACGTCTCAATCTATTTGATGTGGGACATGCTGGAAAAACATTTACTTTGATATTTACATTTACGGCATTTAGCATATGTTCTTATCCAGAGCGACTTATAGCTGATATAGTCTTACAATCCAAGCAATGGTGGGTTAAGAGCCTTGCTAAGGCACCCAACTGTGGGAGCTTGGCAGAGGTGGGGTTTGAACCCTGGGCCATTAGGTCCATTATCAGGTCCAGAGTCCAGTACTTTAACTGCTAGGCTACCGCAGTTCTCTTCTTTGAGGCAACACCTCAGAACTTACAGGATTTACACCAGCCGAGCTTTTTCACTACAACATATCAGAGCTACGGGGGTCATGAGGGGAGTCTAAACGTTCCGCCTGATCAGTGGATGTGGAAATACAAACAACGCCTCTAAACTAAACTACTCTAGCCTACATTTATAAGTCCAGCACTTTCTGCATTATTTGCCCTGAGATCAAGATAAAAGCATGTTATTCCATTAAAGATTAACTGTTCTTACACCCGGGCGTTAAAAATGTATGAATTCAAGACCAGTCGGCTTCAGTAACCTAAGAGCATTTTAATAAGCTCCTCAGAAACACCCAGCAGTTTATGCTTATGCTAATTAGACTAGCCGTCCACACATTTGCTAGGTATTTTCCCTACACAAGTACATCATTTGCCTTGAACTGAAGATAAAAGCACCATGTTAAATAAGTTTGACTGTTTCCACTTTATTGCGTGAAAATTTCATTCATTATGAGTGCAACCAATGCTAAATCGGCTTGCTGTACCCAGAATTGTTAGAAGCCTCGTTACTCTGATGAAGGACCTCTTCCTTGAATATGAATAACCGATTCAGGTGTAACAACGCCTCTGGATAATCAGTAAAAAATAATACGAGGTCTGGCTTGGCTGTTATGATTTTCCATTTGGGCAAAAGTCATTATTTTTGTCTGCGCTTTTAGAATCCTATTTTAATTATGATGGAAAATGGTGCAGCCGCCCGTGGGAAGTGATTCGAGCCTGTTTTAATGGAAGCATCAGAATAATAAGTGTAGTGAAATAGCTAATGTCACTCTCCATTCTTTATTCACCTGCTCTGACTAAAAGCACTATCCACACCGGACTCAATTTCACAATCTGTTACAAACACGTAATGCCACACACAAACAAGACTGTAAATAGGCTTCCACTACGTTAACAATCTCTTGTTTACATGTGCCTTGGGAACAGAGCAATGATATCTGGATGTATGAGGCGTTCTGTGAGAAGCTACAGATGATGTGGTGATTAAATTTTCATGCACATAAGCAATAAGAATGATTACTGATCACTAAATAGCAAAGGTCAGGTTTAATTCTTAACCGTACACACACACACACACACACACACACACACACACACACACACACACACACACACACACACACACACACACACACACACTGATCAATTTATCATGTAAACCTCCCTGTTTCTACATTTAATGAGTTCTGCATTTTAGGAGTTCCACTTAATACTTAGAAGCACTTTGTAGTTCTACAATTACAGACTGTAGTAGATCTGTTTCTCTTTGTTTGTTCCCTTTCCTCTGCTCTCTAATGGTTAGACCCATCACCGATCATTCAAAAAATTCAATTCAATTCAAAATGTATTTATATAGCGCTTTTTAAAATGGAGCATTGTCTCAAAGCAGCTTTATAATCTTATATTATATTAAAAGGCCAATCCCAAATTGAGCAAACCTAGGGCAACAGTGGCAAGGAAAAATTCCCTGAAAGTAGAAGGAATAAACCTTGGGGGGACCAAAACTCAAAGGGGAACCCAACTCCATTGTTATTGAACACCTCAGTGTCACTTCTGGTCACAGACGAAGAATTAGAGGATGACAAACTGTACAACAGATGAGCTGCTGTCTCTGAGCTTACATCTACGAGGTGGAGCAATAAGGTAGCAGTGCTGTGTCTGATCCACTCACATCTTACCATTAGAGAACAGAGTAAACAGGAATAACAATGTATGTAGACATACAGATGGACTACAATCTACAATTTTAGAACTACAAAGGGCTTCTGTATAATAAGGGGGGCTGAGTTCACCTTTTAGTAGCTTAAGTCAAGTCTAATTTATTTCTATAGCAGTTTTTTACAACAGAGGGTGGTCTCAGAGCAGCTTTTAAACCGTCTAGGACCACAGCCCCAAATAAGCAAGGCTAGGGTAACACTCCCTGAAACCAAGATTTAAAAAAGACCCAACCTTCTTGGGCAGCCTAGCTGATATAAATAAGAATTACACTAAATAATACATTTATAATAACAGTTTAAATTCACAAAAGTCAAATATTGATTAACAGAACAATAAAATAATTAAGTAATTAACATATAACATAATTAAAGAAAATAAAAAGAATTGCATATCATAAAATACAGACTATAATAAATCAAAGGGAGCACAATACTATGAGAAATAAACAGAATAAAATACAGCATGTACAACTATAGAATATACGATAACAGCACATATAACAAACAAATGAATAAATGCTTTAAAATAGAGAATATGGCTGTGTTTACAGTATTGTACAAAGATCTGGACACCCATGGACAAATGACATGTTTTAATTTTGTAATTTAACTTGACACAACTCTATAATTCAGTGCAATCTTAAAGGCATGGATTTTAACATATATTAGAAAGAATTTTAAATAGCAATGTCTGGGATATTGGCTTCAATTCCGGGGTAGATCTTATTGAACTTAAGGTGACGCAACGGCTGGCGTCCTGTCCAAGGTGCACATGTGCCTGTGTGAATGAATTCCGGGTTTGGGTCCAGACCCTTCTATGACCAAAGACACCAAGACAAGTCAGGGAAAAGTTGGTCACCTTTCCAAATGCTTCACTATAATGTTTTTTTAAACCTGTGATTGTTGTAGTACTGGAGGATGATCCTGCTGTCAGGCTCACCTAATTCAGACAATAAATACAGTTTGCAAATCGAAAAACACCACCACAACCCCAATCGTGGATCTCTGTGGTTGTAGTATAGTGTCTTTGAGCACTGAGCCACCTAAGCACATGCTCCACTATTGTTGGCTGAACAGAAATTAGTCTTAATTAAATTAGTTCCCTGCTGAAATTCTGTTAACCTTTACAGTCACGTCATTTAGCAGACACCCTTATCCAGAGCGACTTACAGTCCATAATTAATACAATCTTACAATCCAAGCAATTGTGAGTTAATAGCCTTGCTCAGGGAACCAACTGTGGGTGGGATTTGAACCCCGGACCATTTGGTCCATAGTCAATTATGTAGTCCAATAGGCTACCACAGTCCCTGTTAATATCTTTACATTTTTAAACTAACACGTCGTTTGATCAGAGCGTCCAAATGTTTGCCAATCTGTATTGTTTTGTTTGTAGGGTTTTAGTTTTATATTTAAAGGGACACCAACCTGGTTGACGTCTCAGCTTGGTCCTTCCTTTAATAGCAGCGGGAGAAAAAGAGCAGAGGAGAAATTACAGATGACAACGCTGTTATGCAACGCGACATTCAGGTAAAATACGAGGCATCAATCAGGTCGGGGAGTGAAAGAGCAGTGTTTTGTTCGTTACGTAACGTCATTAGCGATTACATGCACATTCTGGGAAGCATGAGGTACTGCAAGCAAAGTCACGAAGCACAAGCTGAAGGAGGTGAAGTATAGAGACATGCACTCAGAGTACAGGGGCTGGTGTATCAGTGTGGGGAAAGGTGGAGCTATAAGCACGAACAAACAGAATAATGCATTTGGTGACTGGGAATGCAATTAAAGTCACAGTGGTGCTCATGGTGGCCGACAGCTCCAGATCGCTCAGGTTCGATCCTGCCTGTGTGGAACTTGTACATTCCTGCTGTTCATGCTGAGGGTCTCAGAAAGGCGTTTTTTTTAAATTATTTATTATTATTTCTAAGAATCGGGGCAGGAGAAAGTGTTCCCTGGATTGGTTCACTTAACAAGTCATGCTTAGGGTTCAAACCCACGTGCTTTTATTAGCTGCAGTTCTTCCAGCAGTTTATGGTTTTTATGACCAAACCATACATGATTACAGGTGTGATCTGATTAGACACTAGGTCTTAATAAAAGAGTGTGTAAAGCGTTTTTCCTGTTGCCCTATAAAAAGGATCTCAGCAGCTGCTTTTAGGTAGTGTACCTCTTGGTGAGAGATCATTGACTGCTTGACATGCCATCTTCGACACACTCAAACTGTGTCCAGTCACCAGATTTCTCGCCAATAAAGCATTTATGGGACCAACTGGGACGCCAGCTTCAGCTTCAGGCCCTGTACGCCTCCACGTCCAACTGTATCTCATCTTGTATCCAGGTTAGAGGCCTGGGGTTCAAACCCAGGTGCTTAGGGGCTACTGTTCTTCCAGGAGCTTTTTATGTTTTTATGTCCAAACCATAAAAGCTAAGGTTATAATTGACTACAATAAAATATACACATAGATAGAAACTTGCCATGCAGTTCTGTCTCAGGCAGATATATAAATGATTACACGTGTGGTGTGAGTAGACACTGGTCTTGCCACAAGAGGGCGTAAAAGTGCGTCTTCCGCTGTGCTACAAAAATGACTCTTAGAGGATTCTTGCAATTGTGTGGTAAACAAGAAACCTGGACTGCTATGGACTGGAACCGTATCCTCTTTTATTAACGAATCCAGGTTCTGTTGCTTCAACCCTGCCTTTGCTATCGACTATAGAGTTACACACTAACCCAACTGTTTACCAACTCCCACCACGTCGTTCCCCACCTCACACACTCCTGATTTCCTCATTTACCATAGGAGCATGCTGAAAAGTATCATACTGCGTCTCGAAATTTTTATTTAGTGGACCGTTTTGGCTGAATGTGTATTTCTGGGTTCAAGTCGAAAAGGCGGGAACTGGACCACCGTCTAATGGGGAGCGCCTGTATGGACATTTTATAAGTGTGAGATCAATGGTCTAACCAATCTAACGGTGGACTTTTGCACAGTGCTGTTTTTCCATTTGGGCTGATGTTTCCATAGGTCCCAACAGTGGCAGTTGTTAAACCTCCTCCTTACCCACTGCAGCACCACAGTCACATACACTGCCATGACTATGGAGTGTTCTTCTTGAAACAAAAAATATCTGATGCACCTTCACCACCCCTATTTGGGCTCTTTGGAACTCCATTAGTTGCCACATGCCGCTTTGAAATCTCACCTATCATCGGAGCCTGTGTGATACTTGTATTTTGGTCATTTTGGCACCAATTACTCTCATGAAGGTCTACAGAAAGAACACTTTCAAATCAAATCCATATCCTGGAATGTACTGTGCTAGTGTGTGTGTGTGTGTGTGTGTGTGTGTTGGGGGGGGCAGAACTGACAGGTGCATGCAGAACTTACAAGAGCAGCTGCCAGAGGTTTATACCTACTTTGTAGGACTGCAGGTATGCAACGCCTTCAAATGCGGCTTCCAGGTAGCAATGGAAACCGAGTTCTCATCAGCCGCATAGCTACGCCAAACACACTGCATGCAAAAAACACACACACACACACACACATAAAAACAAGAAAAAGAAAGAGGGACCGAAGGAAAGGGGAAATGACAGCACCGGGGCCGTCAGAAAAGGGGAAAAACAAAGAAGAAACCTGAGGTTAGTCAAGAGCATGGTTAAGGTTTTTTTTGGTCTGAGCAGGCATCCATACATGCCTGTGTACAGGGAGGGCGGATTCATAGTGATGCCACGTGGCCTCGAGGTAAGGATGGCTATCATCGGTGGAGTAGTAACGCCACGCTGCCTGATTCCGAACCATGAGGAGATATGGGGTTGTTACACTCACACATATACTGTACACAACCATATACATATCAACAGACACACACGGATCGCTAACAAAACTTAATGATCACATTCAACTAACACCAATCTTTATCGTTCAGTCTCTTTGGGCTGGACAAGGAGAAAGTGTTCTCTGGATGGGATGCCAGTCTGTATCTGTATCATCAAACTTTACACTACAAACCCAAGTTCTTAGGTGCTACGGTTCTTTCAGCGGCTGTTTTTTATGAACAAACCATGGGAGCTACGGCTATTATTTACCAAAATGAACTCATTGACAGAAAAAAATAAAGACAGAAATGTTGTATTGCTGCAAAACTCTGCATGCAGTTCTGTCTAATTCATGTAAATGATTATAGGTGTGATCCGAATAGACGCTAGGTCTTGCCACAAGCGTGTGTAAAAGTGTTTCTCCTGCTGCCCTACAAAAAGGATAAGCAAGAAGCAGAAGCTACTTTTAGATAGTGTACCTAAAAAGTGTGTGAGAGATCGTTGACTGTTTGACACGCCATCTTCGACACACTCAAACTGTGTCCGGTCACCAGATTTCTCGCCAACAAAGCATTTATAGGACCAGCTCGGACACCAGTTTCAGCAACCTGTAATTGTACAGGCCCTGTACAGAACCTTTACACCTCCATGTCCAACTGTATCTCATCTTGTATCCAGGCTAGAGGCAGCCTAACAGGGTAACTCAAATTTGACAGTTTTCCCCAATAAACAAATTCTTTCTTTTCAGTATTTAATTTCTTACATATATCATTATAACGGGCAGCACGGTGGCTTGGTGGGGTGGCACCGCTGCCTCACAACAAGAAGGTCCCAGGTTTAATCCCAGGGTGGAGCGGCCTGGGTCCTTTTTGTGTGGAGTCTGCATCTCCTCCCCGAGTACTCTGGTTTCCTCCCACAGTCCAAAGACGTGTGTGTTAGGTTAAACGGTGTCTCTAAAGTTGCCATTAGTGTGTGACTGTGTGTATGTGCCCTTCGATGGATCGGTGAAAAATACAGCTGGGACTCGACACACTGGGGCCTTTGCATTACCTGCGTGCCCAGTAATAGCTTTGGTTCTTCAGCCTTGCAATCAAAGATTAATGGACTGTAATCAATTTTCAACGGCAGAAAAATACTGTCACAGCGTTCTATTTCTGGACCATGCACACACTAATAACTAATAACTAATAACTTTACTTGTATTGCTCCCGGTTGGTCTTTGATTGGCCGGCAGCCAGAGACAGAATCAAATCGATACTTTCTTTTAGAGCAGAAAGTCAATTCAGTAACACCACACAGACATAAACTGGTTCTGTGCGCTAGGTTAAACATGGTAAAGTCATACAAAACTATAAATTAAACACTTGTGCGATGCATAAGTCTATGGCAATAGCCCACCAACATGGGGACCCGGGTTCGAGTCCTAGCAACTCCCTCAGGCCAAGCAGGGTGTAACATACAGACATATCAAGCTATTGCTTTAGGAACAATGTTCTTAAAACTAATAAAACAGTTTTATTTAACAAAACGCATTTCATTTAAATGTATCTTTTAGTACAGTCACAAATTTTACATTTCTTATGAGAAGACTAATTTTACCACTAAAATACTAATTTTACTAAACCAGTGACACCATCATAGCTCAGTATTAAACCAGAACCAGCCAATTCATACCCAAAACAAGCTAGATTTTCAAACCAGCACCAAATTACATCGTAATACCACAATACAATGACAGTACAATGACTATACTACAGAAAGTAGATAGATAACACATATTTATTATTTGGGATTATTTGGGATTATTTTTTCACCTGGATGAGGCAGGCTGCGGGATTCCTTCTCTTCTCAAAATGCTTCTGTCTGTGCTGCTCCTGAACCTTCAGCGCAAAACCCGAACCCAGGATTCCCTGCAAAGAAGATTACAGCAAGAAGAAAAATCAGATACAGCATCAGAAACTTTAAATCCTAATTTCAGAGAGACTAGAGTTTGATTCTCACCGCAGGCAAGGCAAAGAAGGAAATGCCGAGCAGAGCGAAGCCGGCAGACAGCATGCGTCCTGTCCAGGTCTTGGGAGTTTTATCACCATAACCGATGGTGGTGAGCGTGATCTATAAGGGGACATCACATACATATTTATATAGATAATAACCTAAAAAGTTTTGGTACCTATGGCCTTTTTAATCCAGTAAAAATTATGTGATGTCTAGATTAAATGTGTTGCAGTTCAAACAAGGTTTTATAAGAAATCAATATAAACTGCTCACCAAAAGTAATGAAACATTCCTTAATTTTTGTAAGCAGTGTATTTACATGCGAATCTTATATTATATATCTTATATATCTTATATATTATGTTGTACAAAAGTAACCCCATACTACAACTCTCAGAGGATATGTGCTGACCTGTGGAACAAAGGGTCCAAGGTTCAAATCCCACCTCTGCCACAGTTGGGTCCCTGGGCAAAACCCTTAACCCACAATTGCTTGGATTGTAAAACTATTAATTGTAAGTCGCTCTGGATAAGGTTGTCTGCTAAATGACGTAAATGTAAATGTAAATGAGGTCTAATACACCTTCATGAAGTGAGCATTTTGTTGCAGAATTGCAATTAGTCTAAAGAAAAACCGAATCTACACACATTACAAACTGTGTTTAAAGGAAGAGCATTAGATAACTGGTTAGCCTGTAGATTTTTTTTACAGCAAGCAGGCTAATGAGCAAGTGTATTAGATAATGAATTAGCCGTCTAAAGTTTAAGAAGTTTTAAAGAAATGACACCTGTAAGCTACTAAATCTTACCTAGCAAGTTCAGCCAAATTAGCTGGTTGTGCAAGCTAACCTTCTTGCTATTCATATTGCGTGGGAGCCAGCCAATTGTTTGTCCCCTTTGCTTTAAACATCACAGTTGCTTCATGTTTTGTTGTGTCTGCTTTAGTTGTTGCATCAGAGCAGAGACTAGACTCAGATCCTTCACTTCCTCGTGCTGGTGAAGCTTTATTACTCCGATTTTTTTAAAAACATAAGTTGCGTGAGGTCAGTCAATCAGCTTCTAATGGCAGAATTCATGTGTGAACCGTTTTATGAACATAATGCTTACCCTGCTGAAAAAAACAAGCATTGACCAGCATCAGATCCATGCTGGTTTAAGATGGTGTAGTGCTGGTTTTATTGGTTGACCAGTATAACCTTACTGGCAAAGCTGTTTGCCCAGTATGATCTTGCTGGTTTTGTTGTTCAACCAGCATGTGCTAGTCATTAGAATCTTCAGCAAAGACCAACATGCACTGATCACCACCATCCAAAACCCAGCAAGGACCAGCATGTGCTGGTCACAACCATCCAAAACCCAGCAAAGACCAGCATGCACTGATCACAATCATCCAAAAACCAGCAAAGACCAGCATATGTTGGTCACCAGAATCCCCAGCAAAAACATGTTCGAAACACAACAAACTCTGGTCACCACCAAGTCCAGCATCATGCTGGTTTGTTTACTTTTTTTTTTTAGTAGGGTACAGTCTCCAGTGGCGTTTTTAATTACCAGTAGTCTCGATCTTTAGCAGTACTGTACAAAGTCTGCTGCTACAAAGTCTGCCCTCAAAAAAACCCCAGCATTTCATTTTAAAACGATGTTCAGCTTGAAAGACAGAACTGAAACTAGACACATGAAATACTTGTGAACTAAAGAGGCAAAGCAACTTCAGATGGCTGGATAGCCTGCCATTTGTATAGCACGTTTAGCTACCTAACACAATAGCTAATCCAGCTGAAGTGGTAGTAAGTAGTTATGATCTGTCAGCTCTCAAAACACACAAACCAGATTAGCTGCTTTGCAAATGAAGGTAGACTATTGTGACTATTGTGCTAGCTAGCGCACATATAAAATAAGCTACATGTTATGTACCTGATTGTTTTGCTCCCTTTCTTGAAACACGGCAATTAGAGCATGCAGTGTTTCGTTCTGTTTGGTTTAAGTTGTGAGAGACAAGACAGTTACTCAGCGTTTGGTGACAGCAAAGACATTTACTAATGGAACGATAAAAACTTTGATTTCAGGATTGCAATTCTGGCATGCTCTCTAAAATCGTATTATACTCCTAGTATGTGTGTGTGTGTGTGTGTGTGTGTGTGTGTGTGTGTGTGTGTGTGTGTGCACGTGTGGAGGAGGGGTTTAATGGTTGGAGTGAGTTTGCCTTTAAATACAAGCCTTTTCTGTTTCTCTTCCTGAATACACATCACGTAAGTGTTCATGGCGCTCTCTGAGCCTCTGA
>JAVSBV010000089.1:2603665-2621547 GCA_033117975.1 Parotocinclus spilosoma
TTCGGTTTCATTATGTTAGGAGTCTGACGCTCCGCTCTTTATCCCTTTTTAGTTGTTCTATATTATTTCCCCATTCTAATTATACGACTTGGGATACACTTATCCTGCATACTTGGGTCCTAATAAAAAAACACCACCACTGCTCGTAACACCCTGCATGAGAGATTGTACTCAGGAACCTATCCCTGGAGTCAGGCCTGGGGGTAGAGTCCGACAGTTAGGGAAGGTGGGGGGACTCAGTAAGGGTGCATTGGGGCACAAGGAGGGCACAATGGACCCCATACTGTATCTATACACCTCTTTAGAGGCCTGGTTTGAATCCGAGCAGTGCCTACCTGGGGCTAGGACAGCCTTCCCTGCAAGGACCTGCAATGGACTGGAAGGTGGGCCTTTGGGACGGGCTCCAGGGACAGTGGGAACAAAAACCAGAGCTCATACTTCTGTATCAGCAACGTTGTTTTGTATCTACTTCACTTTTTGGCTCTTGGTTCTGCACTTTTTGTCTCCTGGGCTTTTTCCAGACCCTGTTGGCGCCTCTGTACACTGATCTGACCCCAGATGTCCTCTGGACACCACAGCGTGGGCTGTGCACGACCCCCACATCACACACACACACACACACACACACACACACACACACACACACACACATGCTCTACTTAAGACAGCTGACTCCTGGATGAGGTTTGGCTTGGAAAGTCCCTGGCCAGGAATGAACTAGATCTGTGGGGCTACAAACACACACACTCGCACACACACACACACACATGCATGGACACACACACACACACACATACACACACAAGTGGCTAGTTTTCCGGTCTCAGCAGTCCAATAAAGCGAGTGAATCAGGTCAAACTGGAGAGATGATGATGCAGTCCTGTTTCTATAGCGTGGGTTAAGTGTGTGTGTGTGTGTGTGTGTGACTGCACCCCCTGCTGCCTGTTATGCCACCCCCACCCCCCCACCCCCCGAGCCATTGACACATCACACACATGATCACTCACACCACATCAGACACACGCATGGTCCACATTAGGCTTTTTTTTCTTTAGGATGAGTGTGTGCATGCTATATTTAGCTCTCTCTGACTGGGTGCTGTTTCTCACCAACGTGGGTACAACTTACTGTAACAGTGTGTGTGTGTGTGTTTGTGTGTGTGTGTGTGTGTGTGTGTGTGTGTGTGCAGTTTGTGCAGACATGCAGTGTACATGCTGATTCGGTTTCCTACCTTCACTTTTCTATTTCCACCATTTCTGCTTCCCAGAAAGAGTTCGTGCTCATGTCACAGGTCAGTTTAGTGACCTCTCAGTCCTTAAACACTGTGGGTTTGTGTCTTAATACTTTTGACCACATGTGGGTTTGTGTCTTAATACTTTTGGCCACATGTCGGTTTGTGTCTCAATACTTTTGACCATATGTTGGTTTGTGTCTTAATACTTTTGGCCACATGTTGATTTGTGTCCCAATACTTTTGGTCACATGTCGGTTTGTGTCCTAATACTTTTGACCACATGTTGGTTTGTGTCTTAATACTTTCGGCCACATGTTTATTTGTGTTCTAATACTTTTGACCACATGTGGGTTTGTGTCTTAATACTTTTGGCCACATTTGTGCTCGTGTCTTAATACATAGTTATTGGTTAATTGTTAGATTTGTTTAAATGTGTTAAAGTGTACGGATCTTGACTGTATGGTGCTTACCTGTATATTTGATTATTATTATTATTATTATTATTATTATTTGATTATTTGTGGACATACCCGAAGCGTGATCATATTTCTGTTTAAGGATTACACTGATGATAAACACGGCTCTAATACTGTTGATTCAGCACCTGCAATAAGCTACATTTAAGTTATGCCACCACAGAGTTACTGTTTAGACTCTTTTGTTCGGTCATGTGTGTGTGTGTGTGTGTGTGTGTGTGTGTGTGTGTGTGTGTGTTTACATCCCTGCACCTGCGGGTTAATGGTTTAGAAAACATCTCAGTACCATGCCTAGCCCAAACGTTATAAAGCATTAGCGAGCAGCAGTGTTTACATTAAAAACAGAGCTTGCATTTTATTGGGAACGTTTTAACGTCGACCGTTTTTAAATCCTCCGCCCCTTTTTTTAAGCTACACTCAAAACCGAGTCGTGTTTCAGGGTGCGAAAAAGTGTCCCCAAGTGTCTTTTAAGTACCGCAAAAACTTCTCCAGGTCTCCGGGCCTTACAAGTCATTGGTGGATCTGGACCAGAAACAGATGGAGGGGGGACGTTTGCACCCCAGCGTGATGTCACTGCCAGGGCAAAACTCCATGCCCCTTCCCCAGCCCCTTCTAGCTGTTCCGAGGAGGCACCTTGGCACCCCATAGCCTGGCAAGCTGTTTTCGGGGTGATGTTACTTGACCCTTTTTATTTTACCCTTCTTGACCCTCTCTGCATACATTTGTTCATCTAATCTTCGTCCAAGATCAGTTACGGTTCAGGATGGAAAAAGTATGTGCACCCCACTATGACTTCTACACTATGACTGCTACAGAGGTCAGTTATAGGAGGAGGTGACTCAAGTCTGAGGATTGAGCTGGGGTTCGAAGCAGGGATCTGTCCAAAAAGTTGGGAAGGTATGGAAAATGCAAAATAAAACAAACAAACAAACAAACAAAACGTGTTGTTCCTTACATTTCCTTGCAGGTGGTATGGACAGAAATACTGTTTTTTGTTTTGTTTGTTTTTTCTCTGCATTTTCTATTCTGTCCCAGCTTTTTTTGATTTGGGGTTGTATTTAACCAGCTACATCTTATCAAAATAATAATAATAATAATAATAATAATAAATCCATTCTCTTCCGCTCCGCCCTGGGATCGAACCTGGGACCTTCTTGCCGTGAGGCAGCGGTACAACCCACCGAGTCCCCTTGCCGCCCTAATAATAATAATAATAATAATAATAATAATAATAATAATAATAAATCCATTCTCTTACGCTTAATCCACACTGGGTCACAGGTCAGCGGGTGCCCACTGGGGGCAGGAACAACCCTAGACAGGGCACCAATCCATTGTAGGGCACAAACACGGCCACTTTAGAGACACCAATTAACCCAACAAGCATATTTTTGGACTGTGGAAGGAAACGGGAGTACCTGGAGTAAACCCACTCCACCCTGGGATCGAACCCGGGACCTTCTTGCTGTGAGGCAGGGGTACGACCCACCGAATAATAATAATAATAATAATAATAATAATAATAATAATAATAATAATAATACATCCCTATTCCCACCCACCATCTCATTTAATCTACCGATTTATGTATAAAATCCCGTCCATCCATTCCTGAGATGTCGTCTTTCCATCTCCATCCATCTTCCATCCATCCACTCAGTCTCATCTCCATCCACCCATCCAGGTCCATCCATTTATCCACCTGTAAATGTTCATTCATCTACAGTCTAGATCTTCATCCACCCATCCACCATGTCCACCCAGCTGAGGGTTTCAGATTCCACATGCTGCTACCTCACCTTCGTCCTCTTACTACACAGCTCCCAAAAATGATGTTTGGGGGTGGGGGGGGTGGTGTTACATTAGGGGGGTTTTCCATGTCGGGGTGTCCCCTCATTTTCGTAAACAGTCCTGTATATTATGACATGAAGAAGAATCTGATTAGATTAATGAGTAATTAATACAGAAACCCAGGCCGTCCCGAGTCGTTCACAGAATTTTCCGTGCACTGAACGCAGTTTAACACAAACGAACGGAAAAAATGTTGCACTTGTGTGCGTGTGTGTGTGTGTGTGTGTGTGTGAAGTGAGGGGTTGTAAATATTTCCTGTTCTTGAGAGTGTCTCTGTAGCTCTCTGGTTCTTATTAGTGAAAAGCTTCTGTCTGGATCTCATCACACACACTCCGTGCAATAACTGCCCCAAAACACAAATAACACTCAGATCAGAGCAGGACCTCAAAACGGACGAATTTGCCCCCTAACCGGTCAGTTTAGCTCCATAAGGAACCAAGCGTTCTCTCATTTCTGATTTCTGATCATCTAAATCTACTGTGATCAGCACGGTCCCGGGTTCGATCCCAGGGTGGGGCGGCCTGGGTCCTTTCTGTGTGGAGTCTTCATGCCCTTCCCGTGTCTGTGTGGGTTTACTCCGGGTACTCCGGTTTCCTCCTACAGTCCAAAGACCTGCGTTAGGTTAATTGGCATCTCCAAACAGCTGCACACCGATCCCAAGCCCGGATAAATGGGGAGGGGTGGAGAAAGGAATAACAAACTGCCCCACTATCCTGCCGAAATACTTCATGGATCACATCGATGAAGAACAGAAATGTGTGGAGATCCATGATCCATCAAGTGACCGAGGGTCGACTGCGACTGTACGGTTAATCCCATCGCAATGAGGTAAAAGTGAAATAATGTCCACAGGTGATTATGATCTGATATGTCAGTTTTTCAACAAATATGTGAAAAAGTATTGAAATGCGTTAAAAAATGTACTTCAAAAAACATTGGAAGGAATTCTGGAGGAATTTCAGAGTGTGTAAAGAAAATGCAAACAAGCCAAATCAGAAACAGTGAGAATGGATTCTCAATTGCTTTGAGTTGAGTTACATTGTTTTAAAACTTGTCAGTAGTTTTCCTCACACATCTGTTGATAAACTGAAGATCCTTAAAGATTCACCAAACCAAATCATGATTACAATCACCTGTTTAAAATCACAACATTATTTAGATTTTTTAAAAATGCAATACTAGCGCTAAATAGCCCCGTTCTAAGTTTTTGGAATGTGTTCCAGGCCTGAAATAGAGGAATGAATGTTTATTAACAAAGGAAAACAAAACCATGAAATATCTTTGGTTCGTGACGTCTGCAACAGAATAAAAGTCATAGTAAATGTAAGAAACAGTGTATTTTTGTTTTTATTAACTGTATGGAAAATCCTGTCCCAACTTTGTGGTTGTAAATATAAACCTGATCTGTTGCTCCAGAAAAAAAGAAACTTGTATTAAAAAAAAAAAAAATCGGATGAAGAAACGACTTGGATGATCAACGCATGGGACGAAAACAATCTTCCACACACTTTTTATTTGGAAATAATAAAAATGAACTCTTTTTTTTTTTTTTTTATATAAAACATACACGTCATTTGAGCCACATATTTTTTATACAAACAAAAATGTTGCATGTGAATACTTGTTTTTTAATAATCTTATTTTTTGACTCATTTCAGTGGAACACAGACCGCGAGTTGTAAACAATCAGTATTTTTGTGTTCTCGTTTTCTAATACTGATAAAGTTGAATGGAAACCAGGCTCGTGTGAACATGTGAAGGAAAATGGTCTTGGCTTTCGTTTATTTTTTTTTTAATTCGATTTTTTATTTTTTTATTTTAAATGAACGTGTACTGAGATGGCCATGTGATGGAATTTGTTTTTTCAGAAGTGCGGTGTTAGCAGAGGGTCCTGACGTCTCGACTCGGCTCCAGCGAGTCGCAGCGGCCCCTCGGAAATTAAGAGTCGAAAGAAAATCCTTGGCCCCTTTTTGCAAATATGGCTTAACCGGGTGGATATTCCATATTTACAATGCATGTGCACATTCGGCGTTGTGCAGGTATTATTGTACGTCACATACAGATACAGTTCAGAAGTTTGGTGCTCTTAATAATGGATTATTAGCTACGCTTTTGGAGGAAATGGTAGAATTCATTCAGAAAAGAAGGAGGTTTCGACCATGATCTGTACATTTACAGCACATATTTCTCCAAAGAGGATAGAAATGACAACCAAATGCCAAAAATAAATATGTAAATAAAAATCACCTTGTAACATGGGCACTTCTGGTTTCACCATGTGCCACAAACCCTGCCTTTGTTCCTGATTGGGCCCTGTAGCTCGGGGGCCTCTATCGAGGCAGAACCCATTGCTCATGACCCTGCTCCTTCAGGTTCCAGTCTCCCCTAAGTCCTGTGCTATTGGCCTCTATTATCTAACAAGACCTTTCATTCAGACTCAGATGCTCAGCATCGAGAACCAGTCCTGAGCCAACTGAGCCCCCATCAAGCTTAAGTATGGTGTGGGGAAAATCTGGTGCAAGGATGGGCCAATCAAGGTCCCAGTGCCTGATAGCACAGTTAAAAAGGACTCATGGCTTGGCTTGTGAAGGACCAGCGGGTTGTCGTTTCGCCAGGGGCTCCCGAGCTTTAGAGCCCACTGTGTCAGGGGCACTGTCTGTGGCACCTGATGGTCCAGACCGTAGGACGAGTACTTCGAGCTTATCTGAGTGTGAATGGCTTCAGTTTCTTAGTTTATCTCTTTATAATCAAGTACAAGCAAACTGTACAAGAACATGCAACAAACAAGCTGGCCTACTGTATGTGGAACTAACACAGGTATCTAGTTCTGTAGCAATCCTTATTTTTTTTTATTGTTCTGTTTTGTCGGTTTATAAAAATGTGCATGCAGCTCGGAACAGGTCATGCTGCTCTGCCCTTCCGGCGGGAGGGACTGCAGATGATTGGCGATTCTGTTGGCGATGGCAACATCTGATTGGTAGCTTGAACGTTCAGATTGTTTTAACAGTAAACGATGGAGGAAACGTTGTTCTGCTTGATTCACTCAGTCATGCATTCACGCCAACCACGGGCCCTAAAGACACGGGTCCAAAATGGGTCCAAACCCCGGCTGGACAGGGTGCCAGTCCGTCACAGGGCAAAAATCATTCATTCAGACGTACAAATTGGGGTAATCGAGGTGAGTACCAAGAGGAAATCCAAACAGACATGAGAATACCCCTGAATTAATTCAAACAATAACAAGTAACAGTGTCCCTAGAGCTGCGCCATACCCACGCTACCTAGTGCACCAGCCAAATGAGCAGACGTTTCCACATTTTTCAGTCTGTCTGATCGCTACGTCGATGTTCTTGTGCTTACGTCGAGCCCACTGCGTGACTGTGGGCCATGGAATGAGGTACGAGGTTTTTGAGCTCGTACAGATTAGACATCAGAGTGGTGTGACTTGCGTGTGTTATCATTGCTATAGCGAGAAAAACAGTTCTGTTTTCTATAGGAAATCAAGCCAGAGCATCCCGTTCTGGTCAACTGGGGCCTCGCAGTGACTACGATTATATAGAGCTTACAAATTCAAACGAAAGCATTCTGACTAAAGATAGTGTGTGTGGGTCATGTTTATACCCCACGTGGGAATCATTGATTCAATTTCTTACACTCCTAAATGCTTCATCCTGATCAGGGTTGCGGGACCCAGTGCAAGGCAGGAATGACTCTAGACAGGGCACCAGTCCATCATAGGGCACAGACACACACACACACACACACACACACACAAAACACTGGGTCAATGCATAGACACTAATTAACTTAACACATATGGCTATGGACTATAGGAGGACACTAAAGTACTTGGAGTAAACCAATGTGTATACAGGGAGAACATGCCAACTCCACACTGAAAGGACGTGGATCGCTCCACCTGTAATCAAACCCAGGGCCTTTTCACTGGTTCATAATAAATGCATTAGGGAAAGTTCTGGGCTTTAAATCGGCCTCTAACAACAAAAAAACATCCTTTTATTGCCATGTTTTCTTGAGAACATGAAAAAAATGGAACGTTGTCTCGCAATAGCAACGATTGGCTAACCCCTGAAATAGGAAATACGACTGGCTGTGTCTGCTCCTAGATTTCTGGAGCTACAATTATGAAATGTGTATATGAATTTTTTTTTTTTTAGCATTTTAAACCTCTTTATAAATACATTTACTGACGAGAAAGCTCCATTTACACCTGGCATTAGCTTTAGTTTATCCACATCAGAAACATAACTTTACGATCAGAGTAACCATCCAGACAGGAAACAAAGATCCCTCATAATTTCAGGTAGGAGAATCAGTCAGGATCAAGATCATCCGGCAAGGTGAGCTGCCAGCTGAAGAGAGAGCAGGGAAGGCGACCCTGCCAGCAGGATTACAGGGACACCTACTGGACTGGTAAAGGACATGGAGGGAAATCTGTCCTGGTATAGGTGGCAAGATAATGGTGGCCAGATAACGAGGTCAGACTGTATATTGCTGCCATTTTAAAACCATCCCATTAAACAACAACATCAAAAGTACTCTTGTACAAAGTAGATTTAGTGTCCGAACGTCTGTCAAGGACCTGAGTTGGACGTCTGTAGACTTTTTTCTTATTTCACCTTATTTATATTTTATTGTTTATTGAATTGGGCTTTGTATATGATTTGAAAAGATGCTGATTCTCAACTCCAGCAACTTTACATTCTTTTAAACGTATTACTATACTTATTTAGTAGACGCCCTTATCCAGAGCGACTTACAACTCAGCAATTATGGGTTAAGGGCCTTGCTTAAGGACCCAACTCTGGCAGCTTGGCAGAGGTGGGATTTGAACCCTCCACCATCAGGTCCAGAGTCCAGTACCTTAACTTGTAGGCTACCACAGTAAACGTATGTTGTTGACATAATTTGAATGTCATTATAAGACGTCTAAAAGACGTTTTAAAAAGATGTTGCAAAAACTTTCATACTGGCTTCTCTATTGACTTGTCTTTTTGACGTGTCTTTGCTCAGTGGGTTAGGTTTTTGGAATATTTCTAAACTGCATCACTTTTATCACCAGAGATACAAAAATGGTCCTATTCAGACATTTTTGTACCCCTGGTAAAGTTAAGTTTTTTGTTTATATAAGCTTTTTCCTATAGTCCCTTATGCATTAAAATCCACGTTTTGGCCAAAACTGAACTTAAAAGGTTATCTTAATTTGTATTAAATAACATGTAATAAAATATTATTAATATCTTTCACACAAGATTATAGATCAATGTCTGGAGATAAGCAGTAATGTTTTCACGTCTCTCAAACTAACCAAGTCTGCATCTGACCGGCGCAAAAAAGCGAAGAAAACAAACAGCATTATTAATTACTTTCTCATTTTATTATCGTTAAAATGTTTCTAAAATCCTTTGATTTTACAGCTATTTAATGTTTCCAGCGTTCCAGGTTTGTCAGAAATCCCAATCGCAAGTGTATTATTATTTTACCCGTTCCACATTTCCTTAATCACATCCTCTGCTATTTAAAACCCTTGTCTGAACTGGGCAAGGCGAAGGCAGGCAGGTTCAGAGATTTTTAGTGCGCCAAGTTGAAACCTTTAATTCTCTAAGATCTGCTTGCTTGATATCTGTGTTTTGCTGGCCCAACCTTTTCTGGTAAAAAAATCTCCTTCCTCATTAAACGCGCAAGCTAATGTACATGTATATTGTTTGGATAAAGTTGACAGATTTGTTTGCAAATAATAACACAATAATAAAATGCTACACTCTACTAATGCAAAGTATAAATGGAGCCAAATAGCTTTCCTGGTACCACGACCCTACGAATCTAACGTAAACAATCCAGTAATGGTAGGAACCGAAACCAACAGAAACTTGGCTAATACAGAATCAAAGCAAGCAGCAACACGTATTCACCTCAACACATTATCTAAACCAATGCCTTTCGAATCGCAAGTCCGCCTTTTTGGTCCTCAGACGTTTTGAACTGCAGGTAATTGGTCGATGGATTTTCAGACAGTCTGCAAATGAAGTTTACACCGGTCATGGACCGATGGGAAGGATTGATGGTGTGAAAGCGCTAAATCTGCTTATTCCCCAGTGTAAAATCTTTTGTGGAGACACTTTTCTTTAAAATGTCACCATGCACACGGACAGCACAGACCTCGGACGTGTGGTGGAGGGATGAAAGGAATCTACTAATTAGAAATGACCGACGAGATCGAAGCCTCTATCAGATGTGATAAACATCCTAAAAAGAACTTTCAATGGATTCTGGACCACAGCTTGGGGTCCTCGATGTTTAGGCACCAAGAAAGGCCCCAATGTCTCTAAGGAATGGCCTGCTCTAAAGGTCTGCCTATGGTAACGCCACAATCCATTGGTCAGAGGTTGTTACTGTGGGTCGATACATTCTGTTGCGCTGTGAAAATGTACATTTCTTTAAAATCACCCTGCTTTTACAGCTAGTTCCTCAAATCAGGTTAAAATTAGCATGAGACAAACTGCAGGCAAAACAAACAACTCTGTAGTGGAACGAATCAATGTGCAGAACGCATAGGCCTTCATTTGCACAGACGCACAAAAGAGGATAAAAACAACATGAACCGGCAGGAGTGATTGTCAGATTTCAACAAAGTTTTGTCACTTGTTTGTTACGTTTTTTTTTTTTGCGGCCTGCTTCCGATGGTTGTCCCGTCACCGGCCTCTGGGTGTCTCTCTCTGGATTGAGGAGTGTGCTTCGTACGCTAGTGCACTAGGATCGGACCGCCCCGGACGCTGAGGAACCTTCCAGAGATGATTGAGAAGCTCGGCGGGTCAGCGAGGCCAGCGTGGGGTCCACCAAGGAGGAGGGCGGAAACAGTTTGTACCAGCCAATCACGTTGCTGGCCAGGTCCAGCTCCTCCAATAGGATTTGTGCTACTCCCATGAAGGATTTGTGGTCCATTCGACCATAGTCTCCCCAGACAATCACCTACAAGAAAGTAGTTCATAAGTACACACCTATTTGTTCATGCTTTACCTGGTCAGGATTGGGTGGTGCTCATATTTTCATTGAATCTTCGGATAACTGCGTGGTATACAGGTGTTCACACGTTTTGGTACAAAAAATTAAATTACACAATCAGAACGTCAAACATCTTTCACTGACCATTTTTTAACACAACACTGGAAAACATAGCAGGCTTTAACACTGAATAACACAATCTGAAACTTGTGGTGTGACTTTTCATTTATGGGTGTCGATCAAAATGAACAAAACTAGCATGTGTCTATCTAAAGGGGGTTTGGGGTGAGCGCTATTAAATTGATTTATAATACAGTTGAATCCGGTTAATCAGACCACATCGGGACGTGATCGTTTTGGTCCTAATAACCAGCTGGTCCAATTAAACGAACATGCCCTATGTTACAAGACGGGACATGCTATGTAACATATTAAATATTTATTAAACCTTTATTGTACGATTTACATGTATAGCGAACGTTCAAACAAGAACTACTGTTACTTACGAACTTTGTTCATTGAAAAATATATTTTTTTTATCTCCAACACAATGTTTAGGTACTCAGCATGCAAAACATAATACTGTAAAAAAAACAAGTTCTTACTAAATTCCAGTCAAAGTTTGAAGAACTTATCCAGTTTTATTTGACGCGCTTTTGCAGTGGCTAAGTGGCGACTTGTGGCTTGTTTTTTTTTGTAGTAAATGGAAATGTTGGGCAAATACCTGTAGGAGGCAGTAGAGGGCTGGAGAGAAACTCAGGAGCGTTGTAGTGATGCCAGAGACAAAGAGTTTCTTTGGTAAACACGGATATTACATATTTCTTATTTGATGTCACGTTCTTTGGTCCGATTAAGCGGAATTTTGATCCAAATAAGCGAATAACATTACTCGTATATGATAGGATTTGATTCATTACTTTAGGATTTGGTCACAATAAGTGGTTGGTGCCATTAACCGGTGGTCCAATGAACCAGAATCGACTTCACTTGGCACGCGCTCTGCTAAGCTTCATTAAGGTCTTTGAGCTTTAGCCTACCTTACCAATTTCACTCTGTTCCCCATCGAAATAGTAGTTTCTTGGCATCTGACCTTCCAAAAGACCATTCCTGGTCAAGTGTCAGACTGAGGAAGACATGGCATCCCGGTAAAGCTGCCTGATTCTGTTCTTGCTCACGTAGCTTATAGAACCTGCTTTTTTCACTTTTGAATACTGCATACAAAGATGCATCATTTTTGGTTGTATTCTAATAAATAGAATTTGAAATAATTCTATATGGGTATTGTAGATATAAACCATATATTCTGCTCACAAACACTATGAAACATTTAAAAATGAAATATCCCATAATGAAATATCCCCTAATTTGTGTGTTCAGTGTATACATAACCCAATATAATGGTGGCCTAATACTTTTGCACAGTACAATATGTGTTAGGTGTCATGTGATTTTATGTTATGAATATATTTGAATCTAGGTGGACCTTGACATGATGCTCCAGAGTGTGATTGACAAGTCCACAAACAAACAAGGAGTTCAGCTCTGCACAGAGGCTGCCTGTGTCTTGATAGAACTGGTCAAGCTGATCATTTGTAAAGTAAGACCAATAGTTATTGTCGACTATGAACACTGTTACAGTCTGTTACAAATGCATGTTACTGACACACTAAGCTGAATTTCCATTAGAGGATCTACCATGAGTTAATGAACTCGTGGTATTTTGGGTTAATAAAAATAATATTGGTGGTAAACAAATGAAAATGTCTAGTCCCAACTTATTAGTTATTTCATTGCTGCTTTAATGAAAAATTTGTTTTAGCTAAAAATGCTTACTTACTGCACCAGCTTCAGAGAGCATCAGTTTGATTCCAACCTCAGACTTCAGCTCTGTGACGTTGGCATGTCCTCCCCATGTCCATGTGGGTTTACTCTGGCTATTCCGGTTTCCACCCACATTCCAAAGACATGTCGGGTTTAACTGGTTGCTCGATATTAGCCCAGTGTGATGTTTCGTCTAGTTGTGAGTTGTGAGTAGTGATTGATGCTGATGTGACATTGAACCAAAGGGTACATGCTGCACCAAATGATAAAACAAGTTTTAATTAATTGTTATTCGTTTTGAGTAAAACCAGTTAATTCAGCAAAACTTGGACGTGCTGAAATTAATGATTAATTAAGTAATTAATACTTTCATTTGGAGTGTGGTGATGTTTGGTAAAACTACTTTAACATTTACACTATTTTATATTCCTCTGAAAAGCCCATTACAGGAAGTGAAGACAGCTGGGAAGTCCAGTACCCTGGAAGTGTGATGCAGTTTCTCTGCTTGGTCCATAGCCTTTTCCATGAAGATCCTCTCTGGACTTCTGCTGACTTCCTCAGCTCTCTGGCCAGTGCAGTTTTCCCCACTGAAATCACAGAGGTCAGATACAAGGATAAGGAATATTATTTGTTTCAGACTGATTACTGGAATAGTGAATACATTGTCACATACCCAGTTGTGTTAATGGATCAATTCCTATTATGTCTCTGTGAAGACTGCTGAAGGTTCTCAGAGTAATAGAGAGGGTAGTACTGTGATGGAGTCACCAGCTTCTCGGCTTTCACACCCTGCAAGAAAACAAGTGTGTGACTTCATCCGCATACTGCTGATGGACAGCCTCATAAACATCCCTGCCAAGGATCAGCAACACCCCTTCATCCAGCTTCTGGAGGTGAGTAGAGACACGTCCACTTGTTTTGATATGTGAGCTGATAACAGAGGATCTAAGAACTGCCATGTTGCACTGCAAATATCACTATTTATATTTAAATTGTCATTACATTTTTGTTGAAACTTTGGCAAATGGTTTAACTGGTAACTGGTATAAGCATGGGCTAGCACTTGGCTAGGGTGTGTAACTTTTTTTCTCCATAAGGTGCCACTCTTTGCCCACTTTTGATGGAAGCAAATCCAATTTCAATCTGCCATTTCAATGTTCCATGTTTCAAATCCATCTGTCATGAGATATTACAGGCTATAGGCATAGATTTGGCTTGTGGTGTATTAAAGTAATAAAACTCAATCTGTGTGTGTACCTCTCTCTGTATTTCAATAATACACTGTTGTTTTTTGTTCAGTTTTCTCCAGACAGTGTTTGTCAGGAACAGAAACAGAGCTTTCAGAGTGAACTGCTGGAGTTTCTAATGGATATCATTCACATGACGGGGCTTGAGGAGGGTCAGTCTACACATGTGACCAGAGATGGTAATTTTGTCTTCATTATGTAGCTTCAGTATGTATTATGATATTTTTTTAAAAATACCAGCTTGCAAAATGTATGTATGCTGTATTCTGCTTGTGAACAAACTGTAGTAATGCATTTTAAAGTGTCTGAGGATTGTGTATTTTGTGTTTGCATATGAATTTCTAACCTGTCTGTGTTAAGCATTAATGCTCATGACCATTGCTTTATTCATGTTGTTTTTGATATCAGAGTCGTCAAAAACCAGATTAGAGGGGAAGGTTGCCATACTGACTGAAAATGTAGCTTTCTTTAGTAAGATGCTGGTGGAGAAACTCTATACTGGCATGTTCATGGTGGATCCAGAAAGCCTGCTGGAATTCATAGCTGAGCAGATTGCAATAGTGAGTGTATTATCTTTTACTGACCTGCTTTTTAAATCTGGCAGGATATTGTCCTGTAATTATTTGTCTCTGACAGGTGATGGAGGGGGGGCAGTCGCAAAAGGAGGTCACAGTGGGCGTTCTACATAAAAGCATCAACCGGGCTGTGTTGTACTTCCTGTCCCGGCCCAGGCAGACCCCAGCTGAGCAGCAGCTCATTCTTAGCACCCTTGAAGTGCTGCATCAGCACTGGGATGTAATCATGGCCACATACAATGCCAGTGTCCACTTCATCAGCTGTCTGCTGCATTGCTTGCTCCTCATCCGTTCAGGAAGGTAAAACATTTTCCATAGTAGTTTTTATCAGTTGCTTTTAATGTTATAAGTTTCAACATACCCCTTTTTAATAGTGTTAATTTTATTACTGTCATGGCTAACGTTCATAATATTAAGTAAACAGACATCAAATATCCATAGGCAACCATTTTCAGTTGAATACATAGTACTGAACACTTCAGTGACTCAGTTATTTTTACCTCTACAACAAGTCAGTTTGTCTGCTTTGATAGAAAACTTGCCTTAGTACTGACTAAGAATGAGGCTTTTCTTTCAAATGTTTCTGCAATTAGACATGACAAACATGGCAAAAATGCAATGGGTCCCTAATTTAATGAGCCTCATCTTCCACCTTGTCCATGGTAAGCACTACCTGGTGATTTCATTTAGTTTCTGCAGAGAGTGAGATTTTACTTTGCGTTTTACTAGTCAACTGCTGGGTGCCACTGTAGTCCATTGGTCAGTGCTGTCATCCCACAGTTCTAGGGACCTGGCTTTAAATTCCAGCCGGGCCACTGGCTGTGTGGAGTTTGCCTATTCTTCCTATGTCAGTGTGGGTTTCCTTCCACATTACAAAGACATGATCTAGATCAACTGGCATCTCTAGGGTCTTAGTGTTTGTGTGTGCATGTGCTTTGTGAAGGACTGGCACCTTCTCCAAAGGTCTACCCTTCATCCTGTGCTGCCAGTTATGCCTGCTGATTCTGAGTTGCATTGAGCCAGATGTGGAATGTGACTGAGTAGTCAGCTACTCTTAAAAACTATACATTCCCAGCCATTATAAGTGGACCAAGTTTAGACAATGCTGTATTCAAAGAAATTAAAGTATTTTTGTTTTTCATGTCCCTGTCATTGTCGTAATGCATAAAGATCATGTAATGAATGTCACTGATTGTCACTATTGTTGAGTATATGTACGATATATGCATCTGATTTTATTTGGCTCACTCAGCTTTCCAGAAGGATTTGGATGTGAAATGCATAAAAAGCCTTCCAGAAAGATCTGGCGACACCTTTTCCCCCACAAGAACAACCGCGTGAGGTCCCCAGTTGATCTCTCTAATTCAGCAGAGGGTAAGTTGGGTATCCTCTTCGTAGGTCAAATCAAAAAATTTACCTGAAAATTCATATGAATGACATTTTTGTATCTATAATTCTTGGCTGTACAGTGGAGTCAGAGCTGATAAGGCATGTGGAGAGCACATGGTGTAAAGTCATGCAAGAAAGGAGACACTCTCTAGAAGAGGCCTATAAGATTGACCTTTCAGCCAAGCAGTCAGGAAATGACAGTCTAGTCTCCATGAGCGATGTGAGTCCTCTATGGGAGGAGACAGCCACAAAAGCATGGCAGATATTTATAGGTCAGTATCTCTTTGTACTATGCAGCAGTTATTACGTTTAAACTGTTTGACTCATGTTAACTGGCCTCTTCACAGACTCCCAGAAGAAAGAGTTAAATAATAGCCAGAGAATGGCAGGTCTTCTAAGCAGTGTACAACGCTCCTCTCAGAAGAGACCAGAAAATGACTTCAGCTCCAGTGTGGAGGTAGGAGACATAAGGTGGTCTCTATTTTGCATACTGATGGAACGTGTTCTCCAGTTTCCTGCGGACCATTTCATATAGTGCTGTGCACTATAGTTTAGATATACCATTAGCAAAGTATAATGAACATACTGTATGTAATTATTTCTCAGTCTCTTTTTAAGAAATGTGTGAGTATTCTAAAAAGAAACTAAAAATAATCTAAAGGGGCACGAATTTAGTGTGAACTCTACTTACTATTGAGTACTAGCCGCATCTTGCACCGTGGGATGCCAAGTTGACCCTTGTACATGGTCTGAAGATATTTGATCTCTTTGGCAGGTTAACAGCCAAGAAACCACTTTTACGGAATGGGACCAGGATAAAAAAAAATTGGAATAAATATGAGTGAAAAAGAGAATTATAGAGTGACGAATCAAGTTTTGGGTTCCGATGTTATACTGTTGTTATATGTTATACTGTATATGGTAATTATACCTTTGCTTGAATGGTAATCTAAAGGTGGCCTAAGTTTTTTTCACAGTACTGTAGGTTACATAGAGGACTTTAGGTAAGGATGTGTTCATTCACAGGTGCCTCTGAGTGCCATATCCGTGCCCTGCCAACTTCCCAAATCTTCCACACCCAGCAGCCTCAACCTAGCCTGTGGCTCTGTCTCAATCTGCCATCGAAATCAATTTGGATCATTACATCAGAGTATGCCTCAGTGGGCAATATAATTGATATTTGTTAACTTCTTTTTTCCAAAAGAGCACTCGGTAGAACATTGCATTTGCTGGTGAAGGTTAAATACGCTGTTATTGTTGTTTTTCCCTGTGAAACTTGCCCCACATCATTAGTTCCCACCGTTGAAGACGTCGCCATCTGGAAAAGGATGCACAGAGATATTACTCAGGCAAGAGGCATGAAATTACCGTTTCTGTGCAACTGCTGGTGTCTCCGTCCCTGCCTCAAAAACCAGGGGCTGGTAATTATAAGCAGTCACAATCTGATGAAAGCATTATTCATTTGGTGTTAAACTTGATCATATCAGCTTCTGACAGCCTATCAACTGCTTTGATAAATTGTTCCTCTCTAAGAGGTAGTGAGAAGATTTGGGTGAAATTGAATTTTTTGGCAGTCAGTATGTTATCCTAGGATTAAAAGAACTAGAAAAGTTACTAAATCATTGCTGTTACTTCTGGAGTGTGTTTAAATAACTTTGTTAAAAGCTTTACGATTTGTATAACATTGTTGTCATGTAGTAGATGTTATTAGTTACTGAAAATTCTTTAAATTAATTTTAAATGTTACTTTTCAGTATGTTTTATGTTTACTTATGTGTTTATTTAATGAATATATAGTACTTTGCAAAAGTCTTAGGTCACCATTGGATTTGTTGTTTTAGCAAACCCAAAGTGACCCAAAAATTTGGACTTGTCATTCCGTAATATTATCTTCCATTTATCTTATTGAGTTTTAGCATATATTAACACTTTCTGTCTGCTCCCCTTTCCAAAAAATGGTTTCTTGGCTGCTACCCTTCCAAAAAGATTATTTTAATTTCAGATTATTTCCTGTAGAAGGGTAACTTGACATCCCAAGTGTGACATCCCTTGGCATCCCAAATGTAACGAGAGGTCACACTAAATATACTGCTCACAAAAATTAGAGGATATTTCAAAATGAATAACCACTCATTTTTGTGAGCAGTATACTTGCCAGTGTAGCCTATAGAAGCTATTCTCTCTCTCTCTCTCTCTCTCTCTCTTTGTCCCTCGCTATATTGCTTGCGTTCTCTTTCTCTCTGTCTCTCTCTCTCTTTTTCTCTCT
>JAVSBV010000089.1:2657963-2672866 GCA_033117975.1 Parotocinclus spilosoma
TCTTGTCAACACAACTTTTCGGATTTCCTGACCTTTGATAAAAGCATAAATTCTCCCGGGGATCCCAAAAATCCTCCTATAAATCGCTGACCTGCTTTTGCTGTGGCTAAGTGACACCTACACTTACGTTAGGTAGGGTCCATGATCCCAGGGTGCATTGGAGCTGGTTGGCTTTGTGTGACGGTGGGTTGAGTTGTGTTGGCCTGTGTTTGTTCACTCACACGTTTCACTGTTCTGCCATAGTGCTGTTATATGGTGTAGCTGAAAATTGAATTTTGCTCCTTTGTATTGAGTGATGGTAGTAAAGTGGAGTCTGTTTAGATAAAAGGATGTTGATGATGGAAAGAACAAGGAGGCTGAAAATAGCAACACAAATAAAGAGGACTTTACAACACCAAGTCTTTATTGGCCTTCAGTGATACAGAGTAAGATATATGAGAGTGCATAATCTACATTCAGTTCCTAAATTCATTATAGCATTGTATTGCCTACACAATTAGCACATTCTGAGCAGACACAACACACACACACACATACACAAGGATAGCTTCAGCAAGCTGCTGGTGATTTAAGGCATATAATCAATCAACGAAATATTTGTAATTGAATTAGACAGTTTGCTGTTTTGTACTTTCTACAAATCGAATTTGGTATCCGTTCTACTTTTTCACACCCTATAACTAATATTGCTACCGTTTCCCGTTACCGCGTGTTGGCATACCTTGAAAAAAATCCTGCTTACGCTCTTAAACGTCCCAATACAATACGCGGGTTGTCGTCAGCGCAGACCGGCGGTTCCTCGAGAGCGCCGGCCTGTCGAGTCTGCCTCTTTTAGCCTTTTAAAAAAGCTGAATCAGGTTCTTAATCACCGGAAAAACCTGAATGAGCATCGACCGGATATCCTAGACAGGATAAGCAGTTTGCAGGTTACCCGCAAACCAAAATATTCACGGGAAACAGGGTAGATTATCGCCCACCAGATTAGTGTCAGGGTTGCCTGCTAAACAGTAAAAAGAAACCAACAAGACGAGAGATTTGATCACAGTGAAGTGTGCAGCAAGTCAGGCCTGTAGCGCCGTTTCGAGACACAAGAGGTGTCAAGACCTGGCAGTGATCAAGTGTTACACAAAACCTATGCTGGATTATAAATGCAAGCCGAAAATTGAAATGTTGTTAAGTCTAGGTTTTTAATACGGTGATAGCCTAGCGGTTAAGGTACTGCACTCTGGACCACAAGGTCCAGGGTTCAAATCCCACCATTGCCACAGTTGGGTCCTTGAGTAAGACCCTTAACTGCTTGGATTGTAAGACTGTATGAGTTGTAAGTCGCTCTGCATAAGGGCGTAAATGTAAATGTAATAGACTAGTCTTTTTCTCAGGTGTTTAGCCTGGGTGAATTTGATTCATTGCGTTCGGATGTTCCAGGTGTCTTTAGTGTGCTGGATTTGAAAAGATGCCTTAATATAATGGCTCTGGGTGACATCATGCTCTGCTTTGTGCTCATCCTTATTGGGCTTGTGCTCAGACGTTTCCCCCCTGTCCATATATAACACCCTAAACAGCACCATTGGTCCTAGTTCACAATCTTCCTGTTGGATGGTGTATGAAGGTAGGACGTACAACATGTGCCTTGAATTATCGCCTCGAAAAGTGTCATCACACGTTCTGAGCAGCATGGAGTCTCGTCCGGTCTCATCTCAATTAGCAGCTGTACGATCTGAGACGGATGAGATGTGGAGTGGGATTGATGGATGGCCACACGGAATCGCCATGCACACGGGGTACGATCGACATGCATCGGCTGCTACTTGCACTCAACTCACATTTTCAGGGAAAAGGGGGGGGGGGACTCGATTGGCGCCACCATTAGTCTTGGAGAGGAATTTCGTGCTTATGTTATTTGTCACTTGCAACGTGAGGTTGCCATGCACGCTTCTAGAAAAAAAAGATGCATCAGACTCTTTCATGTCACATGAGGTGATGGACTACAGGGTGTGCTGTACAGTCACCAGGTAACAGTATTGCCATGATGTACAGCAGTAAGGCTCAGATAACTAGCAGCTAATAAAGTGGGTTTGTGTTGGCCTGGCAGATTCTTGATTGTGTGCGGTTCAGTCCTGAATGTACCCTATATGTAGCCTTCGTAGGGCCCACGGTAGTGCACTTAAGGGACACAATTTTAGCAAATTGAGAGGGTTGTATCTATACAGTGTGGTCGAGAGTGCAGACATCGATACGTGATAAGACAGCTGATACACTGGATTCCTCTCGGAGACATTCAGAGTGAACGAGAATAACGGGAGGTGGGGGGTTGTGGGAGGTAGCAGGAACAGGTTTAGGAAACAGGTTGAGGTCTAGTTCTTGGAGCTGACGTCGTTGACGTCTCCAGATTCATGCTTCTCGGCCTTTTTAGAAGCAAAGTTGCCGGAGCCGCCACTCTGCTTGTCCTCTTCGTCTTCCTTCTTGGTGCTCTTGCTAGAGCTGGTGTAAACACGGCTCTGGTAGGTGTAGCTCTGGTTGCTGGAGATGGAGCCAGAAACAGGGTAGGTGATGCCCGAGCCCAGGCGGGTCTCCTCACCTTCCAGAAGTTTCCTGAGTGATTGGAAGGATGCAGTATGTTTAGTTTG
The DNA here is from genome assembly GCA_033117975.1 of Parotocinclus spilosoma. Taxonomy (NCBI): domain Eukaryota; kingdom Metazoa; phylum Chordata; class Actinopteri; order Siluriformes; family Loricariidae; genus Parotocinclus; species Parotocinclus spilosoma. The sequence goes on from JAVSBV010000089.1 coordinate 2,660,591, forward strand.
GCTGTAGACAATGATTAGTACAATCCAATTGGTTGAGATGTGTTCTCACTTAGGCTTTGGCTCTTTCGCCAAACCTAACATGTATGTCTTTGGACTTTTAGACTTTGGGAGAACCCAGAGTAAACCCATGCAGACACGGGGGGAACATGCAGACTCCACACAAAAAGGATTGGACTCATGACCTTCTTGCTGTGTGGCAGCGCAGCTACCCAGCCTGCCACTGTGACACCATTAACATTTAACATAAACAAATAATGCAAATAAACCGGATGAGTTACTAAGTTATACTGCTTAATGTGTAGTGACTTTTATTATACGCTTTAATTCTTTTTTCCTTTAATTTTCACAAAATTAAATATAATTAATCATATATATATATATATATAATTTTATGTTATATAAGGGTTATTCCACCAAATGGCTGCCAATTCTGTCTCTGGGACATTATAGATATAGAAAATTAATATAATGAATCAAACCACTAACACATTTGCAAATGTAAGATATATTATTTAAAACCTTATAAAAAATATTTAGGACACTGAAAAATAATATTTGTAAGCAGTCCTTGGTCTTACACGTTATGCTTCACGATTAAATATATTAATTAAAATGTTTGTTTCTGCATTGTTGTGTCACTCCATGTCCAATCTATGCCTTAAATATTTTTACATAACAACTAATTTTTGTGGACCTACGTCTGGTGGATGGCACTGTCAGAATTACAGCACATTCCGTTTGAAATTCAGGGCGTCTTTAAATTGAGTTCTTTTGTTGTAAAAAACCCTTTGAGGTTGTGTCTTATTGTCAATAACATCACGGCTGTGCTTATCTATGGCACTCGCCCTCACCTCCTGCCTCTCACCAGATCACAGCTGTGATGTCATTATAACGCTGTGATGATAACTCACTCCTCTGCTAAAAAAAAACAAGCATTGACCAGCATCAAATCCATGCTGGTTTAAGATGGTGTAGTGTTGGTTTTGCCAGTTGACCAGTATAACCTTGCTGGCAAAGCTGGTTGCCCAGTATGATCTTGCTGGTTTTGTTGTTCAACCAGCATGTGATAGTCACCAGCATACCCAGAAAAGACCAGCATGCACTGATCACAACCATCCAAAAACCAGCAAAGACCAGCATGTACTGGTCACCAGAATCCCCAGCAAAAACATAACACAAAAAAATACAACAAATGCTGGTCACCACCAGGTCCAGCATCATGCTGGTCTGTTTAGTTTTTTTAAATAGGGTCCCTCTCTTGCTCTGTTAATGAAATGTATGACAGCCAAAGGTGACAGAGGCCAGGAAAAACTGCCTGGCTAAAGAAACCATACTGTAAGAAAACCAAGGTTAATGGGGGAGAAATCCTCTTTTGAGCCAAACCTGGCAACGAGATTTAGTTTGTGTAACTACTGTAAAAAAGCCAAAGCAGGATCTGTGGAGAAGAAGCAATTGATGAATATTCAGTTTATTATTAGCTATTGATTCAGAAAACTGTAAGCTCTTGAGGCTTCCATATGGCACAACAGTAAACGGATTACATTTGTGTCAGGACATGACTAGTACCCCAAAGCTGAGATGAACATAAACACCACTGGTTAGATCTATTGGGACGTAGTAATGGACATAATAATGACGCCTTTATGGCCTTCACTTTCTCTACACCACTGTAAATAAAACTCATTTATTCATTCATTCATTCACTCATTATCTTCCGCTTAATCCACACGGTGTCCACTCGGCAACTCTGGGAGCAAGGGCAGGAACAGGCCTAGACGGGGCGCCGATCCATTGTAAGGCACACACACAGTCACACACTTAGGGCCACTTTAGAGACACCAAATAATCTAACATGCATGTCTTTGGACTGTGGGAGGAACCTGGAGTACCTGGAGTAAACCGGGACTGTGGTGGCCTAGCGGTTAAGGTACAGGACTCTGGACCAGAAGGTCCAGGGTTCAAATCCCACCTCTGCCAAGCTGCCACCGTTGGGCCCTTAACCCACAATTGCTTGGATTGTAAGACTGTATAAGTTGTAAGTCGCTCTGGATAAGGACGTCTGCTAAATGATGTAAATGGAAATGTAAAATGCAGACTCCACACAGAAAGGACCCAGGACGCTCCACCCTGGGATTGAACCCGGGTGCTACCCACCGAGCCACCATGCTGCCCGTCAATAAAACAGTCAAATTTTAATTTATTATGCCATTTAGTATATAAAAATAACCTCAAGGAGCACAGAGACTATGGAACGAGGCAATCCGGCAAATCCACACTTACTATGAGTGGAAAACTTTGCACTTGCAGTGCTGGTAACGTAACACAACTCGTTTCTGAAATAATCGAACCAGCCCATCTAGCAACAACAACCAATCCTCGTTCAAAATCACCTAAATCACCTTTCGTCCTCATTCTGACGCTCGGTTTATACCAGATCACCCCCCCTTCTCCTCTGAAGCCCCAGCTGGGGGGCAAACCAACATCCTCATTGACTTCTGATTATTTCGGAATCGTAACTTAAATATGAATTTTTTAAAAATTCAAATAAAATATACCGCTCTCAAAAATTAGGAGATATTTCATTATTCTTTTATCATTCATCATTTTTAAACACTGTATTATAAACATTAGTGGTTATTAAAATCTTGGACCAATTATTATAAATAATCAAGTATCTTTTTTTAAGTGGTGTAATTTATCACTCTGTATGACAACTTGAAAAAAATATTTATAATGCATTCAGCGTTTCAGATTTGAGTACATTTTATATTCAGTAATAATAAGTAACGACTCAATAACTCAAATCTGCGATTCTTAAGTTTCACAAAAAACGACAAATGCTTTCTTTGTTTACCTGTAAGCAGCGATCTCAATATCGAGTGCCATCTTGACATTCAGAAGGTCCTGGTATTCCCTCAGGTGACGAGCCATCTCGCTCTTAGTGGTCCTCAAGTCGTTCTCCAGCTCGCCGATCGTATCCTGGTCAAAGAGAAGTTTAAAGATGCCTTTTCTAGGATTACTTTTTAGAAATAGTCATGTGAAAGAAGCAAAACATTTGACAGGGTAGTGGGATATGAACCTGCTTTGTTTGGGTGGGGCACAATTAGGCCATAAAAATATAATTCATGGAGAAGCACAGTACCCCGATTAAAAAGAATTTACATAGAATCCTTGGTTTAATCGATAACAAAAGTCTGTTGAATTAAAACTGTGGACTGACTTGCTAAAATAGAAAATGGAGCAAAGTAAAAGAAAAAATCCTTCATGTGAATTTGGGAGTCCTTTGCTAATTAAGTTACAAACAGCAAATACAGGAATTACGTACAAAAATTAATTCATCAAATAAATTCACAAAATACGTTTTAGAACTGGTACCCGTCCAAAAAATCATTCCTGATCAAGCTTTTTCAGACTGTTGAAGGGCAAACCTGGCAACCCGACAAAGCTGCCAGATGCTGCTATTGCTAAACTGCAAGGGCTCACACTAAATTTAAAATACTCTAGCTTATGTCATCTTTTTTTTCCAGGATTTTCTGATATCCTTCTAATAAAAAACTTCGAGAAATAGGTTTATATGGTCATTTTAAATGAGCTAAAACAACGATATATCTCATTTAATGGTGGCCTAAGACACACTACTGCATATCTCTTAAATGGCTTCAGATCAAATATGAAGTGTTAAAAAACTGAATCAAACCATAAATGGTCAGAAAATGTTCCATTCCATGTGTTCTGCAGCGCTATCACATATCTCACCTGTATTATTCTTTCAGCACCATGGACAGAGTAATGAGTATTAAACTGAAGCAGGACCACCTCAGGATCATAATAAAAATGTGGATTATGTTTTGTTTTGTACAATATTAATATTTGGTTTATAGTTCAAACATTTTCTCCTTCACTGTGGACATTTCCTGTACATTACAGCTTATAAGACAGCTGTGATATCCACTACATAATACATTTTGTAAGTGTGTGTACAATCTGTGCACAAACAAGTCATATAAGAAATATAACATTTATGAACCATAATTTTCTAAACTTTCTTTCTATCTAAAGCACTCAAGCACAACCCACAGGACTTTCTTTATAGGGTTTATTTGATGCATTCAATCCATAATGTCTTATGAACACTAATAAAAATTATTATTAAATAAAATAAACGCCCTCTGACCTGAAGACTGAGCACGTCGAGGTTGTGGCGCTCCTCCATCTCTCGGAGCTGCCTCTCCAGGGACTCGTTGGTGCCGCGTAGACTCTCGATCTCGATGGTCTTGCTCTGCAGCTGCCTCCGGAACTCGTTGGCCTCCTCTCTGCTGGCGCGGATGGCGTCGTTGCTGCGGGTGGCCTGCTCATTCAAGTCGGCGAACTTGGAGCGGTACCACTCCTCGGCTGACTGCTGGTTCTTGGAAGCCAGCGACTCGTACTGGGTGCGGATTTCCTTAAGCGCCGAGGTCAGGTCGGGTTTGGACATCTCCACCTCCACGGACACCTGGGAGGCCTGGATGACGCTGTTGAGCTCGGCCACCTCCTCGTCGTGCACCTTGCGCAGGAAGCCGATCTCATCCAGGAGCGACTCGACCTTCCTCTCCAGGTCCAGGCGCGCCAGAGCAGCGTCGTCCACGTCTTTGCGGAAGGCCTGCAAGGTGCGCTCGGCTTCCTCGCGCCGGCGCGTCTCGTCCTCGCAGCGCTCCCTCATCTTGTGCACCTCCTCCTCGGCTGCGTCGCGGTCCAGGATGGCGCGCTCTCGCTCGCCGCACACCTGCTCGAGCTGAGCGCGTAGGTCGCGGATCTCCTGCTGGTAGAGCTCGGCCAGGCGCGACGGTTCAGAGTGGCGTTGACGCAGGGCGGCCAGTTCTGCCTCCAGCGCCTTGTTTTGCTGCTCCACGTGGCGCACCTTCTCGATGAAAGTGGCGAAGCGGTCGTTCAGACCTTGCATCTGCTCCTTCTCATTGGTACGGATGATCTTGAGCTCGTTGCTCAGCGCTGAGCTCTGCGCAAAATCGAACGTGTCTATGCCCATTGGAGTGGAGGACACACCGGCGCGCGTCAGGCGCTTATACGAGCCCACGGATGCACTGGATGTCCTGGACACAGACCTGTAGCCCCCGCCACCGCTTCGGGTGCCGCCTAAGGCGCTTTGGGATGCCGAGAAGCGCGGGGAATCCCCAAAAATCTTCCGGTAGGAGGACGAGGAGTAGATATCAGACCCGTAACTCATGGTTGCGTTGGAGGTGGAAGGAAGGCGCTACGACTGCCCTGTGCGCGCCCTTTTATAGGAGCAGGACGGTCCCAATCGAGGAACCCCCGCTTATAGGGTGGATCTCCACCCTCAGCTACGCGCTTGCAGACGCTTAGCGGGAAACAGGCCAAAAACAAGCTCTTTTTAAACTTTGTAAAGCGTTTCTGCTGCCTCTATTGGAAGCCAGTCTATTTTCGAAAGTCCGCAGGAAGGTGCGCAAATGGAACTGTCCATTTTGGCGCAGTGCTGATGTCAGCAAAAAAAAAAAAAAACCCTCATCGTTTTGTCTCTGTGGGCTCCGAGAAAAAAATTCATCCAGGACCTCGATCATAAACTGCATGTTCTTGCAATATATGCATACAAAGCAGGAACCGGACACTACAGAGCAGCTAGAACTGCGATATAACGCATGGAAGGGTATGACGTAATAATTTCTAAGCAGTTGTTTCTATGACAATACAAGGAATTCCCTTTTTTTCTCAACACGGTGCTCGTGATATATTACTTACACAGCCTAGAACTGCTTCTACATCTTACAAGGTGATGTTAACAGGACACCATGTTACATTGCTCTGATTGTTTTTAGAAGTTCTTTGTATTTCTCATTAAGCTTCTTATTGAAGTCATTAGGTTAATTATCATAACCTACACATTTTCTCTATAACTGAATTTAGCCTAATCATTCCTCAAATGTGTAAAGTCATGCTCTGCTCTGGACGGGCCGCTCCTCGTAGAACGACTGCAGTACTCTAACGCCCTCTGCTGGAGTTTATGCGGAATTACACACGCCCTTGTCCTGAACTGATGTTTTCTGTCACAGCAGGAAGACAGAATGTCAATATAAATCCAGATTAAATTCACATCATTGTTTAGTCCGTATTTTTTTTTTTTAAGAAGTATAATATTTATCTATCTTTTATTTATTTCTAATGCTTATTTATAATATTGTAGATAAACATATACCATTATAAAATTCCACGATAGGCTAGTTCATTTATTATTGGTTTTCAGATTAAGTAGCCATGTATTTTGTTCTATAGTCTGATAAAAGTTTTACCGTTTCTAATAATAATAATAATAATAATAATAATAATAATAATAATGAAAATGTAATGATAATAGTATAATGATATATGATAATGATATAATGATAAAAGCTTTAAAAAACCTTTTATGATGTGATGATAATAATTGTTTTTTTTTTTAAATATTAATTTTAATCTTAAATTTTATTAACATTATAATCGATTTCATCCTTATTATTATTATTATTATTTAATGTTATTACTACCGTATCATTATATGTATTTTTATAATACTTTTTATTTATAACAATGAATTAATAATAGGTATTATATAAAAATTCATATACTTATTATTATTATTATTCTTTATTAATAGTTTTCATCCTCTTTATTATTATTATTATTATTATTATTATTATTATTTAATGTTAATAGTACACTATCCTTCTATGAATTTTTATATAATACTTATTATTAATTTATTATAATTATTAAACTAATAAGAATAATTAATATATGAATAAATATGAATGATAATTTAATGTTATTACTGCAGTTTTATTATATAGATTTTAGTCTAATAGTTATTATTAATTTAATTAAATAATTATTTAATTATTATCGTTGTTGCTCTTCTTCCGTATTATTATTATTATTATATTATTATTATTATTATTAGTAGTAGTAGTAGTAAACTTTCCAAAGTATTAAATAAATGTGAATTTGTGAATATGCGATATTTGACATATTAATTTGAGCCTGTACTCACATTTTTGAGGAGGGGTTGGAACTGGGTTGGAAAGTTCACTTGGGATCTTTGTTACACACTTCCTGTAATGACAGTTTTTCAGTGTTTTTAATATTTTTAGGATATCAGACATGTAAGAAAGTAGTATAAAGTTTAACTTTATTTTTAAGTTAAGTTATGTATGTTTCTCTCACTGATTCTTTATACGTTTACTTAAGATTAATAACAGTTCAGCACCTGTGAAACTATTCTGTTATTTGTTTATTTAGCAGGAAGAATGACTTTTGTTTGCTCACTTTCTGACTCAGTTTATTATGGACCAGTGATGTTTTAAATGAGAGATGGAGCCCCCTGGTGGTACACGGAGGTACTGTTAGGGAAATATTCTTTTAATAGAAGAATGGATTTTAAGCTGATTTTAAACACATTATGTTTCAAATCATCGATAATCATCGACACATTTAACTGTACGATACAGGATGGAGCGCTTCTGATTGCCAGAAGTCTGAGTTGTTAATGGTTTGTCCCCCCAATGGTTTGTGTATTAAATTATATATATTATAATATATATTAAACTCAGTAGTGTAGAACAATCTGTACAAAAGTCTCATCTGTTCTCACTTTACTTTTTCTTTTCTTCCACTTCTGGTTACTGATCATTTGTTTCTTGTATAAGTAAACTATGTCCTGTAAAGCGATTGTATTATTATTATTATTATTATTATTATTATTATTATTATTATTATTATTATTACCGTTTTACTTAGTAAGGAAAGTGAATAATAATAATAATAATAATAATAATAATAATAATAATAATGAAAATGTAATGATAATAGTAATAAAACAAAAATACAAAATATTTAATAATGCATAAGATTATAATAATATGATAATAATGTTGATATATAAAATGAAGATGATAATAATAATAGTAGTAGTAATAATAATAATAATAGCATGAATTAATAATAAAATAAAAATAATGATAATGAGGATGATGATGATAAAAGTAGAAAAAAAATTTCTATGATGCGATAATGATAATTTTTTAAACAGTTTTTATTAACATCATAATCGTTTTAATCCTCATAATATTGATAATATTAATAATAAAACAAAAATAGCAATATTTGATCATAATTAAGATTATGATAATATGATAACGATAACGTTTAATTATTAAAGTAGTAATAATAATAGCCTAAAATAATAATAAATAAACCTAATGATGATGATGATAAAAGTAGTAAAAAACCTTCTCCGATGTGATGATGATAATTAAAATTATTATTATTATTATTATTATTATTATTATTATTATTATTATTATTATTATTATTATTATTTACTGTTTTTACTACAGTATTATTATATGATTTTTTATATATTTATAATAATGACAATACATTTATAAAAAGTATTATATAGAAATTCACATAATGATTATTATTATTCTTAATTGTTTTCATCCTCATTATTATTATTATTATTATTATTATTATTATTACTGTTATTATAACTATTATTATTTACTGTTTTACTACAGTATCATTATATGAATTTTTGTATATTTATAATAATGACAATAAATTAATAATAAGTATTATATAGAAATTCACATAATGATTATTATTATTCTTAATTGTTTTCATCCTCATTATTATTATTATTGTTATTATCCTTATAATAGTATTATTCTATCATAATTTTTAATATCTCAGCCATTAAAGAGAACAGATGATGATGAGGTGAAAGTTAAACAGTTAAACATTATGTACATTATGTTCTTCCCTCCTCAGTGATGATCCACTATTGGCTTTGTAGAAACAATGTACATGAAAATACGGGTCTAATCACTTCTGGGTTGTTTCCATGAGGGTGGATTCTGTGTTATGAGGGACAGGAGGGCCTGTAGGGAATTTGGGTCGCTTGCCCTGTGGTTCTGATCAGCAATCCAGGATAAAAACCAAAAGCGTGATGACTTTCTGGCTCCAGCTGTCGTGATTTTAGTGGGACACAGTAATGTTGTACTGGGCTGGAGTTGTAGTCAATGAGTCTGTTCTCGATCTCGATCTCGACATTGGGACGAGGTGGATCTGAAAAATTGTTGTCGAGAATGTCAAGAGTCCAATGTACCTGCTTTTTAATCATTATTGATGATCAACAATCCATTCAAATAGAATTAATCAGTCCTTTCTCTACATACCTAAATAAAATCTGCACTGTGATTGGCTAAAGAGAAAAATTATTTAATGCTCTTCTTATTTAGTATCCAATCAATGAACACTCGCTTTACTTATTTAGAAAAATTTAGGGTAGTTTATGTTTGAGGGCAGATTTATTATAATATATTATTTAGATTATTATGCCTTATTATTATTATTAGTATTATTAGTACTATTATTATGTTTCCATATTTAAGAACCAAAATTGATAGAATGTATATTAATATATTCAGATGCTTTAAAGTTTGAGAGAAGAAGAGAAACATAATCATCACCACCATTTAATTCTGAAAGTTTCATTACCGTAGTTTGACCAAGATGAGAATATAATAATAATTTATAACAATGTTAGCCTATCTATTATTTCATGTTACATTTTAGATAATGGAGTATCTGATGTTAATATAATATTATTTACTACTGTATATAATGTATAATTATTTTTACTTCCTTCTATACTGCTCAAAATAATAATTAGATATCCTCTACTTTTGTGAGCATTATTTTATACCTGTATGATAAAAATGATCTTAATCTGGTTTAGGCCACTCCTCGGGCTTGACTCGGATTAAATGTATTGGCCTTAATTCAGACTTGATGTGCCCTAATTTTAGTCTTAATTCAGACTTGATATGTCCCAGTCTTGGCTTTAATTCAGACTTGACGTGTCCCAATCTTGGTCTTGATTCAGACTTGATATGTCCTAATCTTAGTCTTGATTTAGACTTGATGGGTCTTGGGCTTGGTCTTTATTCAGACTTGACATGTCCTGGGCTTGGTCTTAATTCAGACTTGATGTGTCCCAATCTTGGTCTTGATTCAGACTTGACATGTCCCGGCCTTGGTCTTTATTCAGACTTGATGTGTCCCAAACTTGGTCTTGTTTCAGACTTGACGTGTCCCGGTCTTGACTCTACTAACGAACTGGAAAACAGCACTGCAAATCTGTCCCTAACCTGCAACAGATCCAACTAGTCATAAAGGTGGACATGAAGGATGCACAGAGGCATATAGACACGCCCACTGCCGTATAAACCCCGCCCACCGCTGCCCCGTATTAACTGCCCCTGTGTGGCAGATGCAGTGCAGAGAGCCTCTGCTTACACAGTGCACAACAGCACAGCTGCTCTCTACTGCGCATGCTCACTGCTCCAGTCCGCGCAGCTGCTGCTTTTCGCTTCAGTCAGAGGTGAGTAAAAAAAAAATTAGCGAGTTATGGATCAGACATGGCACATTTTCACCCTTTTTACATCATCTCACTGGTTCATTGCACGATGGTGACCTGCTAATGGCTCCACACGTCCATGTCGGTGCTGTTTGTTACAGCCGAGAGCTGATTTAAACAAAAAAAGGCTGCTGCTTGACGTTTCGTGTCGCAAAGCGCTCGTGCTTTAAGCAAACTCCACAAGAACATTTTTTTCCACACACAAAAAAATAAATCACAGAATTTGTTTATTAGGTTTTCGACACAACGACGGGCTGAAACTGAGTGTGCATCTAAAATCTAACGCTGGTGTTCAATGGCAAGCAAAATGCAGCAAAACCGTGTCGATGTTCTGCATCTTCTGCTATTGTTCATAAAGTAAACACAGTCTTAAAACATTCAGACGCGTCTCTGCTATGTGACCGAGCACCCGGAAATCTTACTAAGTTTGTGTTTAGCCTCGTACACAACACGAAGGATCTTTCCATGTCGAGAATGACGAGCACATAAAGCTAAGAGTCATTTTTTAAAACGAGTCGATTCCGCATTCGACTCTTCGGAACACGTGATCGACTCTGAGTCGACACATAACAGCGTGTATCGTGTTTTAACACGCCATTAAACCGGGGGTTGTTCCTCGTGCACAACATGCAAGACAAAACACATTTATAATGCTTTAAATCGACCTTAACGCTCAAAGTCCTACAACAGTAATCGGTGTGTAAAGTCAAATCAGAGTCAAATGTTTCAAAGCTTGGAACCGGTGAATTGAATCATTTTTGAAGTCGACTCCCAGCGACGGTCAATCGTTTCTTCGACATCTGGAGACGAAACAAAACAAGATTAAACGTTTACTGTAACGAAAGGTACGATGACTAGTGCCTATTAAGTATGAAAAGTTAATTAAACTGGCGTACTGGGTCCCACAGGGACGCTTCGAGCTGGATGTTATTCTTTCAACAAATAATGAATCCTGTTTTTAACTAAACGAAGCACAAACCACGAGTGAAATGCTGCTCGGTGACAATCAAATAAGTTTGTGGTTTGCTCGTACACACGTTAGTTAAAGTCTTTAGATCAAAGTCTTTAGATTAAACCGATTAAACCGATCAAGCAGAGCTGGCGATTCCAAAAACGAGTCGATTCACCAGAACGAGGGAAGGACGAAAACAATAGGCTTTTTTTTACACTCTCATTATTCATTTTAGGATTCTTAATATTCCCAATCCCCTCCCAAAACGGTTTGAACCATAGTGGGTAAGACACTGGACTATGGACCAGGAGGTCCAGGGTTCATATCCCACCTCTGCCAAGCTGCTACAGTTGGGTCCTTGAGCAAGACCTTTAACCCACAATTGCTTGGATTGTATAAGTGTATGAATTGTAAGTGTATGGATTGTAAGTCGCTCTGGATAAGGTCGTCTGCTAAGTAACATAAATGTAAAATTCCGAAAATTCCAGAATTTGGATATAGTCGTCTAAAAAAAGCAAGCTGAAATCCAGCGAACTTGATCCAGATGTTGTGTTATATATAAGAAAAAAAAAACAAGCATTGACCACTATCAGATCCATGCTGGTTTAAGATGGTCTAGTGTTGGCTTTGCTGGTTGACCAGTATAACCTTGCAGGCAAAGCTAGTTGCCCAGTATGATCTTGCTGGTTTTGTTGTTCAACCAAAACTGTGCTGGTCACCAGCATCCCCAGCGAAGACCAGCATGTGCTGGTCATAACCAAGCAAAAACCAGCATATGTTGGTCACCAGCATCCCCAGCAAAAACATGTTCAAAACACAACAAACGCTGGTCACCACCAAGTCCAGCATCATGCTG
>JAVSBV010000089.1:2728591-2740697 GCA_033117975.1 Parotocinclus spilosoma
TTTTTCACATGGTCATAATGGGGTATTTTGTGTAGAATTTTGAGGAAAGAGACTAATTTAATACAATTTGGAATAAGGCTGTAACGTACCAAAATGTGGAAAAAGTGAAGCGCTGTGAGGCACCGGAGGCACCTGACCTTCTGACGCACTCCAAAGCCCATGTGGTTTTATTCTTTAGAGAAGCATTCCAGTTTTCAATCCACCACCTTTCCAATTTTACATAACCCAATTTTTGAAACATGCTACAGGTATACAATTCAGAAGCTATCTTTATTAGCAAGGTAAAACATTAAATACTCTGTATATTTGCTATTTATCGACACCAACAAGCTAGAAAGAGCAGTTCTAAGGACCTGGGACTGGGCTTCCAAAGTGAAGGTCGGGTGGTGCATTTACAAGGCCTTGTAATGAACTGGCGCTCCATCCAGGGAGCACTTTGGCCTGCATCAAGTGAATTTGAAATAGGCTCCCTAAACAATAACTAAAGAAAGTGCACAGAACTAATTCTCAGTGGGGCTTTCTGAAATATGTCATCGGATCAAACTGCATTCAAGATTTTCTCATAAAAATTTGTGTCAGTCAGACAAAATGAAATATTGTACATGCATTCAGGCTTCCAATCTCAGCAAAAGACCTGCTAAATACAACATCTGGCAAAAATGATGAAATCACCACACTTAGAAGTTCACTCAGCTTTTTTTCTTTATAGCTAATAAACAAATCACAGATATGACATCATGCATTTTTCCTTAATAGCTGAACAAGCTGGCTTTGTGAAGCATTCCTCAAAAAATGAAGTTAAATTGGTGAAATGTTTGTAAATGAAGCATGAGGACAAAATAAGGTGATTTCAACAAGATAGTTGTCAACTGAAACAATGGAAGGGATTATGAAATTCCCTCAAGATGGAAGTGCAATGCAAAGTGTGGTAAATGATGTTGGTTGTTTTGAAAGACATTTAAAAATATATTTTTAAGAGCGTGTTTGGGGTTGCTGTGCAGGAAGGTGAACTTTTTTTGTGTGTGTGTATGTGTTTGTGTGCCGACTGGCCCGTGACCCTGTGTGGATTAAGTGGAAGGAATGACTATTTCTGGAACTGACTGTCAATGTATTAATGAATTATTCACATTTACAGCATTTAGCAAAGGCCCTTTTACAGAGTGAATTTGTAAAACAGTCATAAAAGGTACAAACCAACAATGGTGGGTTGATGGAATTGCTTAACAGGGGTAAAAAGTGTCAGGTTTGCCATGCCATCAAGATTTTCCCACTGTGGAAGGGCAGCATTCCTCATAGCAAGAAGGTCCTGGGTCCTATCTATGTCTGTGTTGGTTCCCGCCTTCCAAAGATGTGCGTCTAGTCCGCTTATTTGAACCACCGGTTAAAGGGACCAGACGAAACAAATCCTATTATATTCGCTTATTTGGACCAAAATTCCGCTTAATTGGACCAAAGAACGTGTATAAGAAATAAGAAGCAAATAAGAAAAATAAGCCACAAGTCGCCACTTAGCCACTGCAAGGCGGGTCAGCGAGCTATGGGAGGATTTTTGGGATCCCAGGGAGAATTTATGCTTTTATCAAAGGTCAGGAAATCCGAAAAGTTGGGTTGACAAGAGCAAAACCAGTGGGAGGTGAACACGCCCACCACTGTCTTGATTCTGTGCAGTCCGTCAAGAGAACGCGTCAGATCACACTGGATAAGTTCTTCAAATGTAACTTTTTTTTTTACAGTATTATGCTTTGCATGCTGAGTACCTATACAGATCGTTTCAAAAAACATGGTTGCAAATTTATTTTTCAAAGTTCGTAAGCAACAGTAGTTCTTGTTTGTACGTTCGCTATACGTGTAAATCACACAATAAAGGTTTAATAAACCTTTGTTTAAGTGCATGTTTGTTTAATCCGACCAGCTGGTTATTAGGACCAAAACAATCGCGTTCTGATGTGGTCCCATTAACCGGATATGTATAAATAATAAATAAATAATGCTGATATGGATATTCTTATGGTTTTTCAATATTGTATTCATTTACACTGTTTTCTTATAAGCTGTAGTTTTAGATTCTCTGTAATACTTTTTACACACACATAGTAAGAATTTTATCTTTAAAATTTTGAATGTGCTCATACAAAACACATTACTCTGATCATGTTCATAAAATTTCAGTTTCTCCCTCTATTTTGCTACTTAAAATTGTTCTGATACACCTGCATCTAATTCACAGGCTACTAAAGACCTAGAATAGCTAGATCAGGTGTGTTAGATTAGGGCTAAAACGAATCTCTGCGGGAGCAGGGTTGGGCTGTTATGATGCCATTTACCCAAAACACCATTTTAGACCCTTGGCTGATTTCTGTACCACAAGTATTATCCTGATTTTCCAAAAATAGCATCATTTATAGTTGTGTTCACAGGTAAACTCGAGTTGCCAGTGGAAACTCTGATAGTAAAGGCTGACGTTGGGTGACCACCTCATGTTTTCCCCTCATAACTCAAATAAACAGCGAGGATCCCCCGGATCTTGCTTCTTTACAAGCGCAGGCATTTCCCTGAGAATCAGGAGGGGCACTCTGGAAAAGCCGGTCCATGAGCCGTGGGAGATGAGAAGACCCCACACCGGTATGGTCTTTTCTGTGCTCGTACACCAAGCTGAATCACAGCTGTACAGATCATTAGAAGGTCACAGGCAGTTATTTTCATGTACCAGAAACAAATACAATATGGAAAGGAACTGTTTGACCTCATGATGCTGGACCGCCAGTTCTCACAAGCCAAGTGTATGAAAGGAAATGTCTTTGGTCTTCTGAACACTATGTTAAGTGTTTTTGTGGCAGTAATCAGCTGCTGGGTGATTAAAGGCATGAGGTCACCTCAGCCTGATGCAAGGGGGCCATTTGAGATTCCTCACCTGTAAAAACAAGGTGTTAGACTGATGATGGAACAGCTGGTGCAGCAACCAGGATGCTCAGCTACTTTGTAATATGGCACGTCTCGTTAACACCCTGATGTCTCCCCCTTAATCTGTCACAAATCCATTATGCCAGCTCGTATGCCGGGGTGAAAAACGTGCAGGATTTTGTTCAGTGTTTCCAACACGTCATGTTTCTCTCCATTCCTTGGGCGAGGGAACGTTGCCAGTCAGTCGAAAGAGACCCCGTGCCGTATGGTAGTGGTTGTTTTAATTGCGCTCCACATAAAACCAGTTGTTGTTTTTAAGCTACTGGCGAAAGGCCATTAATAGTTGTGGGGTTCCCTGGATGCTTCCTGCCTGCCTTCTTCTAGTTGAGGCTCAAGAGTTTGGGATTTAGCCAAGGAGGCTGCTGGGGTTTCTTTTCTGACACACACACACACCGTGCTACGTTTCAGCACCACAGCTGAGGCTCAATGGAAAATGCGTGCATTGGTTGGCAGCGGTGCTTACCACAGGCACTTAGGCTTTTAACAGCTCAAATAAACAATTCCCCATACCACACATTTACACACACGTTGTATTTGGGTGATCAGGAACTCGCCAACTAGCAGGTCTTCCTGTAGGATTGTTCCTCCTGCTCTTGCTAAATAATATTTCTTCTCGTGAGAGAGTACACAAATGTTATCTAACTGCAGTATTAGAGGTCTAGCATTTGGCTACAGGAGTAATAATTCGTTTCACCAAAAGAGGGCAGCAATTATATTCATGTTTGTATCTCTTAAAGAAAGAATCTTGTGCAGTATTGAGAATGTACAAATGTTTAAGTCCATTTTACTTGAAAAATAGAAATATGCTTTAAACTAATGAAATACACTCAACATGTATTGGTGTAATGAACAAAGAACATAACGGTGGACATCAAATCAAAGAGATTTGTTTAGATTTGCTAGGATCATGTTTAACAAGTGTGCAGTTCAGTTTTTGAGTTGATTTAATCCACTTATGCCGAATGAACGAAGTTGTTCCATTTGGTTTGTCCCACTGGGAAAACCCTGTGTAGAATATTAAAACAAAAGGCTTTGGGACAAACCACTTCAGACAGTGTTCTAAGCAGAACCATTTACAGTTGTGGATTTAGCGGATTAGGCAGTTTGAAGAAAGTTTTAGATGTGCAAAGAATAATTAAAGGTAAGGCAGAGCTCTGCAGACAGATGAAGCAATGTACCATAATACCCGAGTACATAAGTAGTAAAAAAAAAATAAAATGATGAAACTATACAGATGTGCATAATTGGTGCATAAATCATGTAAACATTGTTTTAAATTTCACTCTAATGGCTTAGTTGAATCTAGACCAAAATGACTAATAACTTAACCAGGATAAATTTGAAAGTAGTTTAGTATTTTTCAGATATCTTAAAATGCATTACTTTTGTATAGCCCCATTGACCAGCTAAAGAACTCTTTCGAGGACCATTTTATTAAAAGTTTTTTTCTTTTACATGAGTGTTACGTTGAGTGAGTTTGTTTTGTCATAGCAGGAGAAACCGACTGTGCTAATATACTCACATTTTACCTTTTTATTACACATACTGATGCTTAAAGCTACATGAGGATTTTATCGTGTACATTTATCATACAGGTGCCCTACAGAGCTGGACGTCTGCCTAAAGATTGGAATATTTTCCCCATGTCAATGTAGGTTTCCTGTAGGTTCCTTTGATTCCTACTGCAATCCCACCTTGATAAAGGGGTTAATAAAGATAAATGATCAAGCCTTACTGAATAGGGTAAAAGTTCAAGAACCCAAACCTAAAAGCACCTTAGGTGAGACGAAAACCTTGAAGAGTCAAGTCTGAGTAAAGACAAAGTCCAGAAAAGTGGCGAGACCAGTTCAAGACAAAGACCAGACCAAGATCCTCTCTATGATGCAGGGTATACTGGGATAGACACTACTTTACTGTAACAAAATGCTGTAGAACATTAATGTAATCCTTCTGTTCTACAATTTTCACTGCTTTTTTCTATGGAACATATATGCAATGGTCTTGGCCAGTTGAGCCAGAGTAAAAATTTACCCGAGTGCATGACAAGACCAAGACCAATAAAATTTGTCTTGAAAGGAATTTCAAATGATGGTGAACTACAACTCTATTGACTGGTCTCATAGAAGAAGACTGGTTTTCCACTTGTTTACTCTTATATTTTCCTCCTTCCTCAGCTCAAAGAGGTTCCTCTTGCCAGTATCATCTCTGGCAGTTCATCTATGCTACTGCTACTCATGATACAATGCCACTCAGAACACTGTAAGTTTAAATCCCACTGCCTCCAAGCTGCCATCATTACACTCTTTAACAAGGCCTTTAACGGCTCAATTTTTTTTCTCAACTTTTGTGTGCTAAATCCATAACTGTAATGTAAACCATGTGGGCAGTGATTAAGGCTCTTAACTAATAGTCAAATGGTTATGAGTTCAAATTCCCACCACTGGGATTATGAACCAGGACCTCAAACCACAACTGTTCAGCTCAGTTGTAAGTTGCTTTGAATAACAGTAGTGGAATGGGACATTTAACATCCATCCAATCACGTCCATTTGCTTTAATGGCTAAGGTTTTAGGAATTACAATAGGAAATAAAAATATGTATTTAAAACATGTGTGCAAGATGAAATGTGTGGTGGAATGAACTTCCTCTCCGTGTTCAATGTTCGAACAGTTAAATCTCTGGCTATCTTCAAACGTTGTTTAAATACCCATTTAATCCGTACTTACCTCAACTACCCCCCACACCCATGTCTTTCTCGCTCTTAAAAAACACACAACCTTTACAGTTTCAGAAGTGTATTCTTGTTTAGATTCTTGATTGTTAGGAATGGATTACGTTAACATTTTCCGCATTAAGCAGACACCCTTATCCAGAGCGACTTACAACTCGTACAGTCTTACAATACAAGCGATGGTGGGTTAAGGGACTTGCTTAAGGGCCCACCTGTGGCAGCTTGACAGAGGAGGGATTTGAACCTTGAATCATCAGGTCCAGAGTCCAGTACCTTAACCACTAGGCAACCACAGTCCCAGATTAAGTCACTGATGTCTTAAATCACTTTTGTAAGTCACTCTGGAGTAGGGTGTCTGCTAGATACTGTAAATGTAAACGTGTGAGTTATTTTATAATGATATATTATTTCCCTTGGCCTAGTATCCTATTGAACAACAAATATGAAATGTGTGATATACACCTTGCCACAGTAACACTCAGTGTAGTCCTATTTCCACATGAGATAGTGGGTCCCTGTGGCAGACAACTAAGTTTAGAGATTAAAAACCAATTTTGAGATATGAAAGTATTTTGTCATTTAATTTATGTTTGTGATAGCATTGCCAGCTATGTAGTGAAACTCCAAAATTAAACATCTTTACTGTGTCTATGTAGATACACCTTTCATGCGAGATTTCAGTGATCGTGAGCTGTATAGTAAGCTAGTCTGTGGTGATTTAGGGTTAGTTGTAGTGAAACGTTACAGCTTGGCCCAAGCAAAATTTTTGTTTCAGAAAACCTATACATCTTCTGTATGTCTAGGTCTTGGAAGCAAAAGACAGACCAGGAGTGCCTTATAACATTTTGCAGAGAGCAGTAAATGATGTAAAAGAGCAGGGAATGTCAACTAGATCTATTTAAAGGTATGTCATTATATGACTGACAGTTGCTAATACCCACACACCCCCGCCACACACACATACACAGCAATGGTGTGAATAAAAGAACTTCCAATATGACGTTTTTGTCATACTCCTTATTTCATAATACTATATTTCACCTCAGGGTGATGTTCCAACTAAACCGGACTATGAGGTGAATTAAAATATTTGACTGCCTTTATTTGAGACTAAACCATGCATTTTCTATTTGTCCTGCAAAGAGATCCAAGATACAGAGAAACATGTTTAAAATGGTACAACCTCACTGGTCTTCCCCATCTAAACTTCTATAGGACTATGTTAATGCCCGGTCAATGTAACGTTTTGGAATGTAAAGCAGACGTTAAACGGTAAATAATAAACAGTTTTCAAAAGCCTTAAACACCATCAAGTTGGAATTCTTGAACTCTTAAACAACACCCCTAGCTGCTGTGGTCAAAGTTAAGAGAATCGTTCATATTCTGTAACTGTACCAGATACCTGTATACTGTAACTGGGACTGTGGTAGCCTAGCGGTTAAGGTACTGGCCTCTGGACCAGAAGGTCCAGGGTTCAAAAATCCCACCTCTGCCAAGCTGCCACAGGTGGGCATTTGAGCAAGGTCCTTAACCCACAAATGCTTGGATTGTAAGATTGTATAAGTTGTAATGGCTCTGAATAATAGTGTTTGCTAAATGTAAATGTACCAGGCCCTATTTTGTAGCCTTTCCTTTAATGGACGGGTTGATATATCCAGGGCTCTCAAGTCTCACACTTTGAGCATGCGACAAACGCACCTCAGCGAGCCTCTCTGCAATCATGACCGTCAAAATGGCTGGCATTGAGCCTCATTGCTTTAAATGGGAACCCCCAGTTTCTGTGATCAAGGCATCTAAATCTGCCACAAACACTTGTTTGTAATTATATGTCATACAATAAACTGTGAAATCGTTTGATCGAATCAAACTTGTTCTCTTTCAAGTTGAACACACTCTTGGAGGGTCAATGGGCCGATGGGCCGATGGGTGCCCCCAAAAATCTCACTCCCAGCAAAAAGTGGTGTCTATAAAGTATCTGGTATCGCTGCAGCCACACTGTCCTGTTTCTAATAAATCTGAATTCTTTTCCTACTCTTATGCTATACTTTCCAGCACGTTTAGAGAAATGAATCCATCTGATCACCTACTGTGCAGGAAACCATCCGATTTTCCGCCACATTTGCCAGGCAAACACATGCAGCACCTGCGCGTCTCCCAGCGCTAGCTTCCACCAATCACGATGCAGCGTGCCTCCTCTGACTCCGCCCCCCCCCTCACCGCTGATTGAAGTTTAGTCGCTCCTCATCCGCCGCTTCACTCAAATCCACTTTTACTTTGGCGCTGTGCGGACCGCTGTTCGTAGTAAGCTCCAGCCTTCCACACAGACGCGCAGTATGGCGGCCCCCGTCCTCGCTCGGATTATTTTTCTTCTGATTTGCGGAGTTGTTTGGGGAAGAAAACAGGACTCGTCTGTGTGCGGTATTTATAGAGCAAGGTGCGCCGCCAGGTGCCTCAGCCTTCATAGCGCGCGCATCGCTCACGCCCCGACCCACTTCCAGGTAAAGCTCAAGCAAAACAGCACGTATTACAACTACTAATTATTAACACTATTAAAAAAAAACAAACGTTATTTATTGTTTTAAAAAGCAAAATGACGTCCAATATGGCATGCATGGTCAAATATGTCATGGTCAAAACGATATACTGCTTTGTTTTTATTGTTGTTGTTGTATATCGTGAACGTATTGCCATATTTCGATTTGATTTTTCAATAACAATAAGGGTTTTAACTAATTTAGGTCACATTTAATTTCCTAAACTGGCCATATTGTCGTTAACGTAAACTGTGTGTAGAAATGCGCTACATGGTTAAAATACGTTAATGTTTGTGAGCAGTATATATTGCTGCCATGCTTGGACGTTTCCATGATAAATTAATAGTCCAGTTTCCATAAAGGTGTGAGTCAATAACAATATTATTACTTTATTATCATCCAATAAAAATAACAGATTTAACAGCGAACATGATGGTTATGCTTTATAAACTGAAAGCTGCTTCGATGTGTGACTTTGCTTTTGTGTCCCAGCGGACTGAAAATATATTGAATTGGATTTCAAATAATTAAATAACAAGGGAAAATATGGTGGAGATGAAACATTATTTAGCATTATTGAACTATTATAAAATAAGGAGGACATTATTTACGATTTTCGATAATCGATTTGGCAAATAATGTAGGTACTACCGCACTAGAAGTAAGACAAAGCACAGTAAACGCGTTATGTGAAACAAAAAAATAAACATAAAAAATAAACTCCACCACTTGCACAGATTGTGGTCATTCTCCTGCTGGTGCCTTCTTGGTGGATTGTGTGTCACATTCAGACATGATTGGCTGTGTCCGAGTGAGGAACCCCACAGTGATCACTACCCAGCCCAGTGATGGACTGGTGTCCCGACCAGCTACTTGGACACTGACTATGCCTTGTGTACTCTGAGGGAGCCCGTGTGACCCAGAGTAGGTAGAAAGTGATGTTGACACAATTAAATGACATCAGTTTACATGGAATTATTTGGGAAAGTCAAACAAAAGCTCAATTTTAAAATCCAGTAATTTCCTTTACAGTGAGAATTGGGTGGCTGAAATAATCAATTCTGTCTCTTTTAATGATGCAAGATATGTATTGTGATACAGTCTATTTCAGTTAATGGACCAGCCGTTTATTCGGATCGAAACAAAGTACCGAAACAAATCCTATTATTACGTGTAATTTTCTTTGCTTATTCGGACCAAAGAACATGTACAGTATGTAATATCCTTGAAGAAACCCTTTGTCTGTGGCATTATTACACGAAAACTCCCGAGTTTCTTTCCCAGCCCTCTACTGCCACCTTACAGGTCTTTTCCTAACATTTCCATTTATTGCAAAAAAAGAAGCCACAAGTCGCTACTTAGCCACAGCAAAAGCACGTCAAATCACACTGGATAAGTTCTCCAAACGTTGACTGGAATTTAGTAAGAACTTGTTTTTTACAGTATTATGCTTCGCATGCTGAGTACCTATACATTGTGTGGTATATCGTTTCGAAAAGCTTTTGCAAATTTATTTTTTAATGAACAAAGTTTGTAAGCAACAGTAGTTCTTGTTTGTACGTTCGTATACTTGTATATCGCACAGTAAAGGTTTAAAAAACATTTGATATGTTACATAGCACATCCCATCTCGTAACATAGGGCATGTTCATTTAATTGGACCAGCCGGTTATTAGGACCAAAACGATCGCGTCCCGATGTGGTATTAACTGGAATCGAGTGTATTTCCTTATTTCATTTAAATTGTATTATTAATTAATATTGTATTTTAGACAATATTTTGTATTTAAAACTGCTTTGAGACAATGTACTATTGTAAAAAGCACTATATAAATAAAGTTGACTTAACTTAATTTGGCCAGTCCACTTCGTCTTAATCGTTGAGAGTGTTGTATTCATTTATAAAAACACAAGCTTCACAATATATAAGGTTACAAATAAGAAGCCTCCTCTGAAAAAGGTGTCACACTGAGTTTCATTTGCACTTGAAGGGAAAAATTATACTGTGTTCCCTCACCCCTTTAAAAATGCAATTACCCTAAACTGACGACAAATATGAGTGCTATATGTAAGACTAACATTAAAAAGTGAAACAGAGAAATTCTGTTCTACATCAGCTAGTTAGTGGGCCTTATTCAATATTTTACAACATTATGTCAGTACTGATGCAACATTATAACCATCTGTGTGTGTGTGTGTGTGTGTGTGTGTGTGTGTGTGTGTGTGTGTGTGTACCTATACGGCCCAGACCAATCACCCCTACAGTGCTGCCAGAGAGGGTATGACCACACAGCCACAGGGGCTTCCATGAGCTCCAACCACCACTAATACAGAACGAAAAAACACAAAAGAATAATCAACTTCCGCAATATTTTTACAGTGTTCTATTGTCCAATTTTGGTCCATATAAAATGTATCCTTGGTTACCTTTTCATATACAAAGTTATTTAAATCACCTTAGTTCTCCATTCTGATATTCAGTGTGAAGTTCACCAAATTATCTTCACCATGTCTAAATGCATTGTGTTGCTTCCATGGAATTGGCAGGTTATATATTCACATTAATAAGCAGTTGAACAGGCATACCTAATAAAGTGATCAGTAAAAGTATAGCACTGTGAACCTATAGGAAACAGGAATGCAAATGATTTGGGACATTTTATAACAGTATTGCTTAGCACTGGGCGACAGTAAATTCCAATTCAGAAACACATTACAGTCCAGTGTCACTACTCTGTTTAAAAACACTACTGGCGTCTGAAATAACAGCTTGCACATACTATTTCTAATAAAAAGCACTACATGAAACAAAGCTTATATTGTCCACTCGTGTGACTCAAAACAGTAGTAAACAAAATGAAATTAAGGTACGTTTTTATGCGATCACAGGGTTTAAATATTGTAATAATTTTACAGCACATTATTTTTCCGTATTATTTTTCTGTGTCATCTTGAAATATTTTTGTATGCTACTTTACAATTCAAAGGGATAATTACTAATACTACTTACTAATTTGTTTTACATCAAACACAAAATGATAACTCAAGATAATCTCAAGAAACTCAAGACAAAGATTGGTAATAATAAGAAATTGACCTACAAATAGATGAATAGATATAAGACTGACCTTTTGACCTCTTGTATGCCCTCAGGTAGGCGTCGAGCAGTGGCCAACAAAAGTGCGACAGCCAGTTCAGCCGTAGCATCGGTTAAAACATCTGGAGTGTAGCCCACCCTTATCCCCCTGAGTGGTAAATAACACTATTCAGAACGTAGTGTTATAATTATTGAGCTCTACAATTTCAGCAGCACAAAACTTTCACAACATGCATACAGTGCTTACAGAAAACATTCACAACCCTTCTTTTTGTTTTTTATAACTACATATTTTGACTTGCAACATTCAATAATGAGCAAAAATGAATTTTCTGAAAGGAAATTAAAGAAAAATGATATACTTGTTGTAAAAAAAGGGATCGGCCGTCTGAATTAGTGCTTTGTAGAGCCAGTGTTTGCTTTAATTACAGCCATCAGTCTGTTTGTAAATGTCTGTACCTGCTTTGCACACCTAGATTGGGAAATATCTGTAATATGTACAACATGCACTGCTCTCTACTATTCAATTCACAGATGGCTTTACCACTGAAAGAAATTCACCTTCCTAGCCTTTAACCACTGCTTTGTGTATGTGTATGTGTGTGCCAAACATACTGCTTGGAGTTCAGTACTTGGTCTTCTCTGACCATAAAACATTTTGCCACGTGGTATCAGTCTTCCAAGGGTTTTGTTGCTAGGTTGTGACCATATAAGTGGCAGTATTCTGAATGGCTCTGTAGTGGAGTGGAGTGGAAATGATGTGAGCCTGTATGAACCTGTAG
>JAVSBV010000089.1:2740797-2751606 GCA_033117975.1 Parotocinclus spilosoma
AATGGTAGGAAGAAACCTTGGGAGGACCAAGACTCAACAGGGGACCCGTCCTCCTAGATGTTAACTAAATAAATACCAAAAGTATACCCCTGTTGAGTTCAAAATTCAAATTCAAATTAGTAATAGAACTTGAATTTGAACTTAACCATTACCCCTAACCTTAATCAGAACTTAAGCATTATTTAAACCCAGTTAATATAATTAGTGTTAGTAGTGTGGCACAGCAGGGTCATACATTAGCACACTAATATATTCATTTGAGTCCCGACTGAGCCTTTTTTGTCGGGTTCAATATTACAAGCAGATAGTCCTGAAAGAGGGGTCTGTCTGAGGATCATCTAATGCAGCACAAAAAAGCAGCACATGCTAGTGTTGAGTAAATGAGTATGCTACCTTCTAAATGCGAGGTACAAAATGCTATGGAATCTGTTGAACTGATAAAAAGTTGAACTGATAAAATATATAACGATTGTAGAAACCTAAGAAAGTGATCTGTGTATATAAAGTGCAAACATTGAATATGATTATGCTAAAAATGCTTATTAAACTTGCAATGTGCCCAGTTGCATAAATCAGCATCCAAGGTTTTTTTTGGAAAAGTGAGCTTAAATAAGTGAGCTTGAACTTGCGTGCATAAATCATCGTCCTGCCACACGGCTGACACGTTGAATTGCTTAAAAGTGACAGCAAACCTTCCAACATGTTATTCAAATGTAGGCCTAAGTGTGGATATGATGAATTGAGTTAAATGGTAAATGATTTTAAACAGATGCACTTCAGCACTCTGAAGCTGAGAGTGAATTAGGGAGAGAAATGGTACAGCTGGGACCGTGTAGCCCTCCTTTTCCCGGCGAGGTGTCAAACCATACGCCTGGATTTATGAGCGCCCAGAGAAGTCGAAAGAAGCAGAGGGAGAAAGAGAGGACTTGACTGGTTGGAACATGTTTATGATGCTCCAGAGAGATCAGGTGGGGGAAGGGGAGGCGATAGAAAAAGAGAGCCGGATTTATACAAAGGGCAGGGAGAGAGAGAGATGAGCTCAGGGTGAGAAATTAGGTGCAGATGAAATATACATCAGCGTAGTTTGCTCTCGTTTTGGCCAGAAATGGAAACGGCATTTCCGCCTGACCTCTCCTCCCCCACCTTGTATTCCCATGAGCATTCTTGACAAGGTGCTTCACGATAGTCCACTCCACCCTGACAGGTTTTCACAGATGAGACTGCTCTGGGTAAGGCCTTATGATGTTAGATCCTCATCTATCACACACTTGTGAGTCAGAAACACAGCGACTCAGTGGTGGTGGTGTTAATCGCTGCGGTACCAGATGTTTCCATCTTTCCTGCTGAAAACCAAGGTGGTTTTGGATCTTGCATCAAACCAGCCTGCCCGCAAGCCCTGTTTTAAAAGCCACCTATTGGGCAACCATGTTCGGATAAATCAACAATCGTCGGAGGCTACAAGGTGAAACTGCACTCGATAAAGAAGACTCCTGTGGTTGCTCAATAGGTATTGCGTTATAAGTCTAACATCTGTGCTGAACAAGGGACAATCATTGGCACAAACGCTCGGATCCATTTGAAAACACGGAAAGACCTTAGCTATTGACACATTATTGAGACATACCACACATACATCGATTAATGTTTGTTTTTCCTCTGACAATTTCAAATCTGGCATTTTCGACAGCCTTGGCACCACATCGTAACGGAAATGGAATGGAGCTGGCATAGTTTTAGCATAGCCCCAACCTGCCATGCTTAATACGTGTGGGAACATATTTTGCGATTGTTTTCCATGGCACAAGCCATTTGATCGTAGCGCCTTACAAACACGAAACATCCAGGGATATTAGGGTTGACATGGCATGAACACTGCACAATTGTTCTGCGTCCACTGCGTGTCCGGATCGTTTACACAGCGTGCACACAACATTCAAACTCAACAGCTTAACAGAAAAAACAGAAAGGTTTCCATGGTGTCATTTTACACAGCCGCAATTTGGTGAAAGCACACCTTAAGCCAGTGCAATCGATAGGCAAAAAAATCTCGATGCTTCTTTTAGGGGACGTGCATTATTCTGTTTGCTTTTGTTTCTTCTGCTTTTGTATCCATATTACTTCCAGATGTAACATGAATGAATCGGAGCATTAGAGTCATCAGAGCTAAATGTATTAAAGTGATTTACAGTAGATACATGAGCTGGTATGGTAGGGATAGTAGTGATGACAGCAGCCAATGTTAAGAAAGGCTGTAATATACACTCACTCACTTTATTAGGTACACCTCTTTGTTTCTACACTCTATGTCTCTTTCATCATATTCATTTCCCTTGTAGACGCACTTCTGTAGTAGTTCTACAGTTATAGACTGCAGTCCATGTGTTGCTATACATATTTAGTTTGGCCCCATTGCTCTTTTCTCTAATGTAATCATCAGTGACGCTAATGCCATAGCGGTGTGTTAGTGTGTGTTGCGTTGGTATGAGTGGATCAGACGCAACAGTGCTGTTGGAGTTCTTAAATATCTCAGCTTCACTGCTGGGTTGACCAAAAATGTCTAGACACGATCCTGTGAGCACTGATGAAGGATAAGAGGACGATTGACACAAACTGTGCCACAACATATGAGGTCTCTGATTTACATTTACATTTAGCCCTTTAGCAGATGCCCTTATCCAGAGTGATTTAAAACTTACTAAGATTTACTGTTATTGTGTCTTAACTGTCTTATTCAAGGACTGAACAGTGGCAGCTTGCCAGAGGTGGATTTGAACCTTGCACCTTCTTGTCAAGTATCAAAGTATATTTGGGTGGTGATACTGATTTGGAGCAGACACAGCAGTGCTGCTGTGTCAGTCATCCTCCTATCCTCTATCAATGCTCACAGGATGTTGGTGGCTGGACACTTTTAGTTGTTGAACTGTGACACTGGGGTAGAGGAAAGTCCAGAAGCACTGCTGTGTTTGATCCACTCATACCAGCACAATGTGCAATAACACAACACCACCACATCAAATTTGATTATTAATTTGTTATTGATTTCAATTATTTACCTAAATTTGCTATAATTCAATATACTTTTAAGTATTTCTTTCATTAACATCTAGGTCCCCTGTTGAGTCTTGGTCCTCCCGAGGTTTCTTCCTACCACTTTCAGGGAGTTTTTCCTTTCCACTGTCGCCCTAGGCTTGCTCAACTTGGGATTGGCCTTTTAAAATAATGTCATATTGTAAAGCTGCTTTGAGACAATGCTCCATTGTAAAAAGTGCTATATAAATAAAATTGATTTGAATTGAATTGCACATCAGTGACAGTGCCGAGAATGATCCACTGTCCAAATAGTACCTGATCTGTGCTGGTCCTGACCAGAAGATCAGAAGACAAACTATGTAGAGAAGGAGATTAAATGCACTCTGTTAGTGCATCTATATGCTAAGTGGTACTGGTAAAATGTACGATGCGTGTAAAAACAAGAAGGTGTGCATTATATAGTGATCAGTGTGTATATGTGAGTGTATATGCATTCTCTAAACTACGGCACAATACACAGATGAGCCAAAGTATTATAAGTACATAAATATTATATATTACTACAAAATATGTTATAAGTCTGCAACAGTGTTCAGATAGATGTCAAACTGGTCTTCCTCCATTGCCCCGGTGTCCAGTTCTGACACTTGTAGCTCCTTTCCGTAGTGGACAGGAGTTATTATGGTTAACACTCTGTCTGGACTGCAGCTATGCAACCCCATACTCATCAGCTTTGGATCAGACAGGATAGACTTTATTAGCAAGAATGATCGATGATCCACCATATCACTGATCTTTCTCTTCCTTCTCGGATCACTGATAGTAGCTACTCAGCACCATTTAGAGAGCAGCACACAAGCCTTGTTGCTTAGGGGATAAAGACACAGCTGTCTGGCCATAATGATTTGGCCTTTGTCAAAGTCACTAAGGTCTTTACACCTGCGCATTTCTTCCACATGTAACACTTAGACTGTGGGAACCAACTGGGTGCTTACTGTGTAATATATCCCAGATGTTGACACGTGCAATTGTAACGAGATAATCAACAGTATTTGATCTATGAATGGACGTCATGTTCTGGCTCATCAGTGTAAATAATCCATTCATGCATGCAGGGTCAGGGTTGCAATGAATTTGGAACCTGTCCTGGAAAAACTACGCATCAGGTGGGAACGCAGTCTGTGTAGGATGCCAGTAAATAATACGCCTTCACTCACTCACACCCTAAGGCAATTTAGTGGTCACTTAATATCATGATTTGGAGAAGAAACCAATACACCTGGAAAAGGCCCAACAGCGACATAAGCAAATGTACTGAAACAAAAGGCAAACTCACTCACACTACGTTTTACATAATACCTTATATCTAACGCTGCTGCCATTGCAGCATATAGTCACAGGACACAGAGTGAGTCAAATGTCACAGGACATGTTGTGTGCTGCATCGTGAACTTTTCACAAAGCCTTGTTGAGGTTTCTTGGGATGAACACTACATGGCTTGTCGTCCACAGTCCCGGATTTTCTGAATTTGGCTAACAGGAATGCAACAGAGCTGTGTGAAATTGTTGGTCTTTCTGGGTGTCGTTTTTGAAGTGTTCGCCTATGATACGGGAGCTGCGTTCCCCAGACATCAGAATCATTAGTTCCATCTTCAGTTACCTGAGACAAGCAACCAACGTTTTGATATTTACATTTACATTTACATTAATTAGCAGATGCCCTTATCCAGAGCGACGTACAACTTATACAGACTTATAATTCGAGCAATGGTCCAGAGTCCAGTACCAGGTCCAGAGTCCAGTGTGGCCGCTAGGCTACCACAGTCCACATTTTTATTTTTGTGATTTCTGAGACAATCCTTGTTTTTTTTCAAAAAGGCAGCCATGCTCCAGACATAGCATAAAAAATAAGACCCCTCACCCAGTACTTTCTGGGGTATTCAGATACATTATGTAATTTAAATTTTTGTTGAAATAAGAAAAATAATAATAAAAGAGTGTCATCTGACTTTTATATCAAAAGTCATCTACTTTGTCCAACAACAGCACTACAGGTATGTGCAGGCCATTGGCTAAAAAGGACATTGACCAGATATTACCGAGGTCTTTTTATGCCACTGCAATGTAAAATAAAGGATATTACTCACAAGAAAAAGTCATATGTAAAAGCCTAAACTGATGCATATCACTGCCTCTCACAGTCCAGATCCTTAGTCAAACGGTTCAAATACATGACATTGTACAGAACAAGCACATAATAACAAACTTTCACGCTGCAAGACCAAAATTAATGTGCACAATGGAACATAAACATAAATAAACATACTTTACCGGCTGCACACAATCAAGCAGGGATAACTCCACTTAAAGAAACATTCATTTCCAGAAAATCCAACGCAATATCGCCTTTTAAATATTATAAGTCTTTAAGCAGTAGTTTATATACATATAATACATAAGACATAAACAATATTTCCAGTTAAATACAAGTAAGACCCTTTTCTATTTATTAGTAAAATTTTAAAAGAGTGAAAATTTAACATTTTATTTCCTATTATAATTTGATATCAAGACATCACTATGAATTAGGCAGGCATTAAAGTTGATTGGATGGTCGTTTAATGAGATGTACCTGCAAGGACTCTGTGTATTGTGTGAATATAATCTGTATCAAATAAGTGATGTTCAGTACAATGTTGTATAAGTACAATGCACCATACTTTAGTATACTTTACTATTAAATCACATTCCTCTATTGAAGATACACATAGTGCTAACAATAAATGATTATATAATTTGAATAATTATTTCAGTTTAATTACTACATTACTGTTTAAAAGACAAACAAGTTTGTCAGGCTTCAGATTTTTTTTTATAAATATTTGTTAGTCTCCCCATATTGTGGTGGGGGTAGGGGTTGGAGAACCTCATCCTCAATGGGTTGGTGTGACTGCAGGTTCTCATTACAACTAACCACGAGCAGCACCTGTTTTTACCTGTTGGTTTTAGTCTTCAAACAACTGATCAGGTGTATCAGGTATAGCTACTGCTTGGTCGGAATGAACACCTGAGGTCACGTTGGCCGATGAGGTTCTCCACCCCTGACTGAGTGTCATAAAAGCCATTTGAATTGTGAGGAGGATTTAATTTAAGTTACCACATGTTATCATATTCAAAACTAGAGCAATGCTTGCTGTGTAAATGTGTTTTTAAATAAGGCCTTGGATTCTTAATATCCTAAACAGACAGGACTAATTTGTGTATGTGTGTGTAAGAGAGTGGGTTGTAAAACCACCAGCTTGGATGGGAAAGGAGAAAGTGGGACTTGTGGAGAAGTCCCGAACAAATACCTTACAATAAGAATAAAACAGAAGTGTAAATCTCATCTCTCGCTCACTTTTCTATCAGGGGCCACATGGCGCTGTTGATACAATTAGGTGGCAAGGTGTTAAACAATACCAACTGGCCAACAAAAAAGAAAACGATAGACTCGCCTTGTAATTATAACAGCGATGGCCCGCTAGGCCTATGACTCGCCAACTCAATTAATCTGTAAAAAGAATTTGTCTCAAGCGCATACATGAGCCATGGGTGTGGGAGTTTAGCCTGCAACAGGACCAATTAGTAGTTTCACTTTATTACACGGGTATAGTTGAGAGAGACAAGTTCAGCTAGCCAGCCCAAATAAGCAACTACACTTTAGAAACAAACTGTTTTAATAAAAAGACTTGGCAACTGTGGTTATCTGTGGCTGCACATGTGTTGAGTTATGCATGGCAAGAAAGGGAACGGAATGAAACGAATGAAATATATTTAGATATATAAAAAAAATAATTAGATGAAATATAGGTTGTTCACGAGTCTTGAATCTCGAGTCCAAGTAAATTCTGAAGTCTTTTCAGGGTGATACTCAAGTAGAGCCTCAAGTCATTAAGCTGGAGAAATGTTAAATAATGAATTGCATCTGAAGAGAGTTAAAAGAGAAAATAAGAAAGCTGGTCATGTATTGTGCTTTCTCTTTAAATAGTTTCAGTCAAATATTTTATTGATTTTTATGTGTATTATGGCAAGCTGAGCTAGACTGCCAAGGAACTCTGATTATATAATCTCAATCTCTGTTCATCAATAGGATTTCACTAAATAAAATCACAGTGTTTGTAAGTAAAAAAACATATTTAAAAAAAAAACATAACACATGTTAGACTAGGTTTACCTACTTACTGAGGCGAGTACATCTATGGAAAATAGATTGTTAACATTTGGCAGATCTGACTGTGGTGCAAAACGTGAAAAGTCCAACTGTTATTTACAATTTGTCCTGTCTAGACTTCGCCTCACTACAATGACTGTAGCTATGGTTTGAAACGGGGGCGTCAACAGGTCCACTTTTACAGGGGCACATGATTTTTACAAATAAGCAGCGGAAATTCTTTTACATACCGAGTTAGAAGAGTCTCTATTCGAAACATGAGCTAACAAGCAAGTGAGTAAATGACCGGTATATTAGTGAGCTTTTACATGAATGACAGATGCTTGCTCCTAAATGTCTGCCTCTGCTTGTGGATCTGCAGCATTAATTGGCTGTTCAGTGCTACCTATATGATCCCACTGGTGGCTACCCTGTCAAGACTCCACACTGAACTTCAATCTACTGGATAAAAACTCACTTCAGAGACTGATAAGAGGAGGGCACCCTGGACAATAATAATAATAATAATAATAATATACACCGGTGGTGTAAAAGCAACATCTGGAGTTAAAAAACAGATTTCTATTTCCTGTTATAATTTATTGTATTTTTAAAGACATATTATGTTTGAAAAACACAAGTCCATTGTTCAGTTGGATGTTAAATGGTGCTGAAATTGTAATAGCTTTATTTATGAGTAAGTAATATACACATATTGTAAAGATTGTTATTCTGCCTGATTAAGCGTAAAAAGCACAGTATTTGAAAGTCCACCTCCCTCCTTTGTGGGATAATAGAGTTCGAATTTTGTTGCTCAACCCATATTGCAACAGAGATAATGAAATCCTATTTGAAAATGAGGCTATAAACAGGTCTACATACCTCATACCAACCCATGATTTTTGACAAGATAGCATTATTTTTTGTAAACCATTGCATTATAGCGTCATAATTTAGTGTACTGCATGCACAGGATTGGCTTTGTTGTGTGCTGCAATTTGTGTATGAGCTGAAAGGATAATGGCCCTTTTTCAGTCAGTCCATTCTTCTACCGATGAGAGGACCTTAATAGGATCGAGGGGGATTTAATAAAAGCGAAGCTTGGGCCACAATGAATGCAAAGTCCCATTGATGGAATGTAATTTTTCCAGCGTAATCTAATAGGACAGGATGGCAGAATGAGCCTTGAGTTACTCTGGGGGGAAGAGAGAGAGAGGGCAAAAGCCTGCACTATCTCAACCAAGCTGTTTCTGAATAGCAAGCAGCCGCTTATTTAGAGGCTCAACACTGTCACTAAGGAGACAGGAAAGATCGAGCTAGCGAGAGGCCGTCCAAGGAAAGCACAGCCGGTGTGTGTGTGTGTGTATGTGTGTGTGTGTGGGTGAAGGAGAATGACAGGCGTGTGCCTCTGTGTCTATGTCTGTGTAAAGGCAGCAGATGTGCATTTACGATCGTATTATTTTCACGATTATAGCTACAGTTCTTTCTCTCTTTATCTCTGTCTTCGTTCCCTCATTTCCCATTATACTGCATGCAGGGAACATTTAATACACGTTAGGTTTCACGACATGCCATTCGAGTCATATCATTTTTATGAAGCGATACAAATAAAGAAATGTTCACACACCCAACAACCCATCAAGGCATACTTCTATATATCTACATCATGCTGATCATCAATATTCACATACAAGTATGCTTAACATCTGCTCATGTAAACGTCCCTGATCCAAGGTAATTGTCTTTATTATTAAGCTGGTGTCGCATCTGTAATGACACACCTAACAGTACGACCGCTGGTGCAGAAAGTTTTATATAAATTTATGTATGAGTCGATGAAGATCAGCATGTCTCACATTTTTAATAAAATAATCCAGGAAGTGGATTATTTAAAGTTTAGGATTTAGTTTTTATTTGTTGTGGTAAGATGGCACAATTGCATTACCTTAAAGTAGCTTTACAATATTATATTATCTTAAAAGGTCACTTCCAGATTGAGCAAGCCTAGGGCAACAGTAAAAAAAAAAGAAAAACTCCCTAAATGAAAATGCACCATGTTAAATAGGCTTGTTTCACATAGTTTCTGCAGGCTTATCAGTTTCCTGGTCTCTCCTGAAATACCTGCTTACAACGATAACACAACAGGACATGCTGTTCACATATATTCATATTCATATATGGTACATTATACATTATATATGGTATGTTATATCACACACACACACACACACATATATATATATATATATAGACTCTAAAAAATATTTTATATTTATATATATAAACAACATAACATTTTTTATGTACTTTTATTTATATACTTTTTTTATATATTATTTTTTTGCCAATGGTTTAGATGTTAATGGCGGTGTTGAGTTATTTTGAGGGCACATCAAATTTACACAGTTATACAAGCTGTAGACTGACTACGTTACATTGTATCAAAGTTTCAAATCTTCAGCCATGTCCCAT
This sequence comes from Parotocinclus spilosoma, assembly GCA_033117975.1. Classification (NCBI taxonomy): domain Eukaryota; kingdom Metazoa; phylum Chordata; class Actinopteri; order Siluriformes; family Loricariidae; genus Parotocinclus; species Parotocinclus spilosoma. Next base: position 2,750,489 of record JAVSBV010000089.1, read on the forward strand.
AAAATAAAAAAAATATAATAAAATAGTTACAAAAATGTGAGGGGTGCAGCACAAGTCTGCAGCACTAACGTTACAAAATGTGAGAAAAACCGAAAGTGTATGAACACTATCAAAAGGCATTGTGTATACACAGTATGTAAAAACCTTCAAATGTATACATTGCATTTCTTCCCCAAGTGTACAATTATTATATGGGTTGCCAAATTAATCGTCCATGAAACCCAAGTCAGATGGCCAGCATTATTCCATAGGTCTTACCCCAAAAGAGCAGATTCCAGATGTGTTAAAATGGAAGATTCACACCATGGATGTACTGTCAACAAATCTGCAGGAACTGGGTGATGCTATTATGTCAATATGGAATAAAATCTCTGAGGAATATTTCTGGCCCATTTCTGAATCAGTGCCACAAGGAATTAAGGCAGTTCTGATGGCCAAATTGGTACCTACTGTAACCTTGCATATTTAGAAGTTCAATAGAAAAAAAAAACTATTCGAGTTTAAACTGATCGCAACAAGCACTTGAGCTACATGTGGTTCCTACTGATACACTGCATGAGCCACTGCACACAATGTAATCTCATGCGAACATCTGGAGGCCTCAATTTCTCCTTCCATGCAGATTATCGCTGTCTCTTCTTTGCCTGAGGATTAATGAATCATTTTTGTTGTGGCACTCTACACTGATTCACTGATGTCTTGTTTATGAGCTGACACTGTTTTTATTTTTGTCTCTTCTCCTCCAAATCCTGTTTAATATGGATTATGTAGCATAAACATTTCAGGATTAGACAGCCTAGCAAACTCTTGGATAATGCCTCTTCAACACGTTTTTGTGGCTCTTACATTTTGGCTAAGTTTAGTGACTATACGAGTTAAAGTATTTATCTAAGTGGAGCAAATCTTCAGAGCATATGCAGTTTGTGAAGATGAAACAAAAGGCCAACAACACATCATTGTGCATCACTGGCATAAATGAGGTATAGGCTATTTATTGAGACTGATAATCTTAATGAGAACTTTTCTTGTTTAGACTTTCTTTATTTTATACACACACACACACACACACACACACACACACACACACACACACACACACACACACACACACACACACA
>JAVSBV010000089.1:2758818-2771256 GCA_033117975.1 Parotocinclus spilosoma
AGCAAGTACACAGACACTGTCGTTTGCTTATGAATGACAAATAGGTAGCACCTCCTATAACGTGCTTCTAAGGGTCCAGATCTCTATGGATCACTATGGCTAAATCCTTGCAGGGAAAATCATAAATTTGATGTTGTCCATTTGCTAAAAGCATTCTACTCACATTACCAGTTTTAACTGGTTAGTACGTAGCATACATAGTCAGATATGCATCATGTGGGAAGAAAATGCAGATTAACGTTTTGAATAGGATCATATTTTTGATTTGACTTTATTCATGAAATAAATATTTATTCAATGTTTTACATATACCTGTTGGTTACCCCTTTTCTAAATGTTTACAAGGGCCTGGCTGTATGCCACTGGTCTGCAAATCCGTTTTTGCCTGGACCAGTATGTCAGACACATTTGCATATCGCCGCCATGGGCCGAGGCTGGCGACTTGTTCACGCGCTTTGGCTTTCCACACAGCACTTCTGCTGCTTTCTTTACTATCTCATACAGACTGATAATACTCTGGTTTTGCTTCAGCTGCCATTTAAGCATAACAAACTGTTCTGTGAGCTACGGAAGCCTGGGTGGGCAAATCAAAATCATGTTGGATTTGAATTGACACTGTGGAAAACATTCAAAAATTGTACCAATTCAGAATGTTCGGTATTGATATTCATTGATTTATCAATATTAAATATATAATATTGATAACACCACACCAGAGCAAGACCAGTATGCTAGACAGGTGGCCGTAATGTTTTGGCTCATCGCTGTACATAAGACACAACAAGATTACTGACATAGAACAGGTGTTACTGATGATTATAGGACACGGTCTGGACAGAGCCAAGAGCAAGAGTGATGCAAACAAGATGAAAATGGGCAGTGTTGATGACAAAACATGTTGCAGCATTTTTCATAATCTAATAACAGAACTTTGTTCCAGGCTCATCCTGCTTTATTATTTCATTATGTAGCATTACAAACACATTCACAGATGAGCCATCTGACATACCATCCATCATTCCCATAACGCTCTGGATATTATCAAGAACAAACCAGCAGATGGGCTGTGAATTAAAGCAGGATGAAAGGTGTGATACCACATACACAAACTCACAAACACAAATTCCATTTCACGTAAACGCCTCGGGCATGAATTTTCTTCTTATCGAGAGAAGCCTGCCCTGACACTTGTCTCGATCTCAGTCTAGGTTCATTAGTGAAAATGTGTCCTTAAAAACCATTTCACATCTGACATCAACAGTTGACATGTTGTTAGTTGTTAAAGGGAATCGAGTCGACATTCTGATTAACAATGTTGTCTAACATAATTATCTTTATGGTATAGTGTTTTCGGCAAGGATAATCTTAGTCTTGGATGCTTCGATGTGAAATGTCTAATACTGACCAGAAGCTTTATAGCTGAAACTTAAATGGTTAGACATCCTTCATTGCAAAACAATGGTTTGTGGTTGGCCACTGCAAAGACAGTCATATTTCATCCCCTTGTAAATGTAGTCAGTTCTTGTACAAGATGGTGCAAGACCAGATGCCAGCTTTACTGTGTAATTGCGACGTCCCCTAAGGATAACAAAGGATATGATTGCAAAACCAGAAAACAGCATCATAACAAATTCTTTCCATTTTATGCCACGGTCAAAATATGAAGAGGTTACGTAAAAAAAACGAATCACAAACAACTGTGGCTATTTTCTTCAAATACTCTTACAATTGTGTTCTGTGCTCATTGGCAGAATGTGATTACTTTGGCACTGTTCCTTCACCAAGACAAATGAGTAGCTGTCGTATTGTCGATACCCAAACAACACTTAGTTCACAAGTTCGCCATGTCCACATGATAATAAGAACATGCAACCTTATTATTTTGTCGCTTCATCTTTCAGGCCTAACTGATGATTAATGTACAGTGGTGCAGAAAGGTTTGTGAAACCATTTGAATTTTCTATATTTCTGCATAAATATGACCTAATGTTTACAAAAAATGATCCAACATGACATATCCATGAGTGGCAAAAACATGTGAACCCAATATGATTTGAAAGTAAAAGTGGACCCAAGGTTTTTTAATTAAAGTGATTAAAATTGCATATGTGGGGGCAACCTATTGTATTTTTAAATATAAGGAAACTCTATTAAAGTCTGATCAAGACCATTTAACATGTACATTTATGGCATTTAGCAAATGCCCTTATCCAGAGCGACTTACTTTGTACAATTCATACAGTCTTACAATCCAAGCAGTTGTGGGTTAAGGGCCTTGCTCAGGGATCCAACTGTGGTAGCTTTGGCAGAGTGGGTCTTATTCACGAAGCCACCACAGTCCCATTTTACCCTTGTTAAGAGTGGTCGACCAACAAAGCAAGGTGTGAAATACTCCACAAAGTCCCAAAGGAACCCAGCAGAACCTCTTATCAACTAAAGGCCTCTCTTAAATTGGTTTACATGGCAGCATTACATATAGAAAGCATATTCTCTCTCTATTCTCTCATATAGACAAGTCAAATGACAAACAGAATAGAGAGCTGCTTTGCGACAATGCTCCTTTGTAAAAAGCTCTATAGAAATAAACATGACTTTGACTTTGACAACATGTCTGGAGAAAGTTTGATACTAAATTTCAGCATTTCAGAACCTCATCCTATGTGAAACTTGGTGGTGACAGGTTGAGCCTCATGGTTTTGAGCCTGTTTTGCCACATCTGGGCCAGGGTGTCTTGCCATCATTGAGGGAACAATATTTTTTAAATATACACATATTACATATACATATATGTATACAAATACATATATTTTCAAGCTATTGTGTCGAGATATCTGTCTGTGAACTAGAGTTGCCTGTATGTCAGTCTACCAAAGAATGGTTAAAAAAGAATAAATGTAGTGTTTTTGGAATTGCTTTATACTAATGAACCAATATGTTAATGATGAGGTCTAACTTTGAAATGCAGCCAGTTTGGTACCAATTTACCTTTCATTGAGAGTTACAACAACCAGTTGGAATTGCAAAGATACCATAGGTATTTATTTTGGTAGGTCTAGTTCCAACTAAAATTACAGTGCAGCAATCAGATGGGTTCTATCTTGGGACAACATTACCAGAATTTTAGAAGGAGTCTATTGACTGGAAGACAACACAAATGGGTCACGTAATGACGATGACAAAACAAGCATGAAAGTGATGACCTTTCAGTTTGACACTGAAGAGGATAAGCAAAGAAAAAGATTCCCCTTAGGAATAACAATGAGAGACACCTTTATTGGGATGCTGACCACTCATAAATAACGAAAACACTCTGTTTGTCTGTGGATGTACTTGTCCATTAGGCCTTTTCAACCAACAGCAGCCTGTGGGTTTTCATCAAAGCCACCATTGTGGTGGCTTAAAAAAATCAATATTTGCGATATACCTGAAGACTGGCTTTTTTCAGTTCTCCTCACTGGGTAACAGACACAATTAGCTGAACATTCAGTAATATGTCGGGAGGTTAGTATGGAGATGTATTGCTGCAACAGAATATATCATAAATCCTACAGCATTTTGTTGTTATGCGAAAGTATTTCAAAATCATTATATTTATGTCATAATTATGAGAAAGTATCATTATAAAAGAAAAATTCAGATTTTGTGTGATTATGTAAAAATAGAAAATATCTACCTGATGAAAGTATTAACATTAAAGGTTTTTGAACAGATTATTGAATTGATTCACAATGTCACAATGATACTTTAGTGTCACATTGTGTTTTTATTAGTATTCACTCACTGTGAAGGATTCTCTCTCACAAATCTCAGCATTTATACAAATGGAAAAATCGATTTGATTTCTTAGACCAGCGTCCCCTTTCCTTTTGTAGATAAGATTATTATCATTATTATTCGCTCAATGTGAAGAATTCTCTCTCTCAAATCTCAGCTTTATACAGACGAAAAAATTGATTAGACCTCTTAAACCTGTCACACCCACGGTCCGTTCCATCGACCAAACCCGTTCCATCACACGCACACTGTCACCTGAATTCTAATTTCACACACCTGGGACTCATTCTGTTCACCTTATTTATACACACCTCCCACACTGCTTCTTTGCTAAGTCACTTGATCACTATCTGATTTCTATGCGCCATGTCCGTTTTTTCTGACTGAAACTCTATGCTGCGTGTGTCTCCGCCATTTTTCACGACGCGTTACAAAACCAGTGTCTGCATTTTTGCTTTTAAACTCCAATCTAATTTATTTGAAACATTGTAATTCACACAAAACTGCAGCCTCTTAAACAAAAATGAAGTGTCAATTCACCTTTACAGGGAATTGTTAAAAGTGACATTCATTATATATATATATATATATATATATATATTTTATTTTTTTTACTGTGCTTAGACAGGCCTCATGCATTTGCTATGCCACCCCCACAATATCTTTGTGTTGGAAGCTGGGCCATCATGATCAAAATTCCAAGAAGCGTCCAATGCGAATACCTTAGTTTTTACCTAGACATGCCATAATTATGACATACTTTTCTCATAATTCAAATACAGTTAGTTTATGTAATATAATTACTAACATTACAGTTACTGCATTACTCACATTTTCTATCACAAACTATTATTTTAATAAAAAAGCACAAAGCATTTCCTCTGCTATTTTTTGTATGACCTGCATAATTCATGTAGCTATCTAACATTTAACCATGTGGTCTTCTATAAGTAAAGACTTTATATATATATATATATCCTAAAAAAATGTCCATAATTTAATGCTGATTACTTTAGTAAGTCAGTCAGTCACTTTTTAATGCAACACAGGTATGATTCCAATTAAAAAACTAAGCATGCACTAGCATGAGCTTTTTCAGTGTGAGCATGTCCTCTGTAAGAACACTTTTAAATCAGTAATGTGTTTGAGATTTCATAACCCTAATATATACATTCATTTATACATATAATTTATTACATTTCTCCCAAAAAAGAACGGCTTAATGAGTTCTTCTAGAAAACAGTAAACGAATGAAAGGTCTGGGATATATTAGGAGCTGATTTTCATGGTTGTGTTTGATGTCTTCACAAAAACATATGACAGATCACTTTCACTGTGACTGCAATTCACTAGAATCCGGCAGAAAAGAACAGAACAGCAACCAGAGTACGATGGATGATGTACTTGGCATATGTGTGGGAGTTGAGAGACGGGTTCCACCCAAACACCTGTAGGTTTGTTTATACAATCTGAGAAGCAGTGAGGTTTGTAGAGGACGGACATGTTGAAACACCATGACAGACTGTCAACACCTGCGTCAGTCGCCCTTCGGAGCTGGCATCCTTCGCATACAGTCTCCGATCGAGACAACAAAAAGAAAGCGAGCACATCACAGAAGATTAGGCAGTCTACCTTTAGGGAATCTATCACAATGTGGCTTTCAGCTGTTCACACAAGGTAGGGAGCTGGATGACTTAATGGGCCGTGTAGTGTCAACGGCTTGGCACGGGATAAAGCGAAGCAGGTAATTATCCATTAATGTAAACTTCAAAGTGTTGACATCTCAATACTTCTTCAATACTACTACTTGGAAACATTTCAGCGGCAGTAATCCTTTGAGGTGGTATGTCATCGCTGTTCTGAACCGCCGAGATTGGTTGCTTCCTTAAAATACGTGGAAATGAGGTGACAAACGTTCACACCTCAAGGAGATTTTTACACCACAATTATGGCGCTTATGTAAAACCAACAGTGGGTTTATTAAGCTTCAAACAGATCACTGGCATCAATTCACTATCATCTTAAAGAAACAATTAAGTTGTCATTACAAGCTACACTGTGTACAGACATGCTGATTACTCAATTAGTTACGCCTTTGCCTTGGTATGAATGCATTTATAAACAAACAAATAAAAGACTAAATGTATGAGCAAAATAATAGCTGATCGAGGTAATAAAGGAGTTGGATATATTTTTCAGAACTCACTTTGACCAGTTTTACTTTACTAGGAGGTATAATTGTGCCCTAAATGGGTCGCCCAGAAGTTGTCACTTTTGCAACTCTCTGGCAAAGTCCTTTAACTGGACTACCAAATTTTAGAGACAGCCAATCATACCTGTGTGGTGGGCTGGCTTATTGCATGTCTGGTTTTCAATAAACCAAAGTTTTCGACACCCCACTGTTGATTTCACTTTCCAGGGTCCCTGTAGCTGCTCGCATCAGATACACAAAAATGGAACAGCACTATATTTTTAAAGGCTCAAATCAAACCACACTCTGTACCACATACCCTCAGTGACACAAGCTTGGCTAGATCCTCCATGTAAGATAAAAGGAAGACACGCCACAAGAATCTTCTCCATCCTGACGCCCAGATGGTGGAATAAAGTGGTGAGAGGTGTAATAACACTCGCATTTTCACTCAACCTTTAAGTGAAGAAAAAAAAAAAACTTAAGTGGGTGTTTGTTGATTTTACCTACATTAGATCCTAGCTTCCTGGTTCTGGTTCTTAGGCTAGTGCTTATTTGTATGAATATAAGTTTGGTCTACTATGAAGAATACAAAGCACTTTACAAATGTAAATGTAAATTCAAACATATACTCTCAAAGTTTGTCAACTGGGCAAAATTTCTTTGAGTGCATCATAGAGGCATGTCTAACAGTCAATGATCAATGATCTCTCGCCAAGAAATACACTACCCAAATGTAGCATCTGACAGCCTTTTAAGGGCCTTTAGGGTTTATAGGGTGACCTCTTGTGGCAAGGCCCCGTATGCAATCAGACACCTGTAATCATTTTCATATCTGCCTGAGACATAAATGCATGTCGCATTTCCAAATAATCCAATATCTTGTCTATTTGTCATGTTTCTAACAATAAACATTAGTTAACATGTCATTGGTTGTTGCATTTTATTCAGGTCTGGTAAAAAAGGCTACATTCACAACTTGCCAACGCTTCATGTGTCAACATGTTTTAAAGACAAAAACAAGAAAACAGCTCACAGCTTAACATGCATAGCTGCCCATGATCCTGATTTTACTCAATAAGATGTGTGTTGCCAAGGAGAATCAATTTTAAACCCATTACCAGTACAGTCCTACTGCAATGACCTTGAGAGAAAACTAACAAGGAAAAACTATACAGAGTACAATGTAATGTCAAACCCAAATATTTAGGAACATGATATTATCAAAAGTCCCTGGATATGGAGTGTAATATCGCAGGAAAGATCAAATCATTACACAGCCCAAGTCCGGACCTTACGCAATGCACTGTCCAGAGCACAGCAGACATCACAGCGAGCCTGACTCTAGCCAAATCTTCTCTCATGGATAATACAAGATGTCACCGCCTGCTGTGCTAATGGTCTCCATTTGTTCCACATTTACAATGCTGGGACCAAAGCCAGGCTTATTGAAACACAAGGCTGAAGACCTGAACTTCTGCTTTTTGGTGGACGTCCTGGTAATGTCCTCATGTTAAGTGGTTTATTTTGGCTTGTCGTAGATGAATGATTGATCCGTCCATGTGCCCTTTTTTGCTGGTTAATGGCATGTGTGTTGATACACACATTGCTGTGAAGGACCAGATCAAAGTACTGTTGCAATAATGTTTGTGAACCTTCGTACAGATTTCTGCATATTGTTATTGTGTCCAAAAATGTGACCTGATCTTTATCCATGTCATAATAATAGCCAACACATTCCTACTAAATGACTAACACACAAACAGTTTTTGGGGGGACAATGAATTTTTTATATCAGTTGTGGCTGGAATACGAATAAGAAACCTTTGTGACAAATTTGACCAAACTCTGGTGTTTCAGTTATTGAGGTGGGATTGGAGTTGTGAATGTGAAGTGAATCTGCTGTTCTTGTAAAAGATCTGTTTACCTAAACATGCCAAATTTGAAACAACTTTCCAATGAGGATTAAAAACAAGGAAAAAAGGATAGAGGATAAAAACAGAGAATGCAGAAGAAAATACCCTACTGCTACTACTCTTCCTTGGAGTCCTGTAAAATTCATATCAAATACACAGGTACTAGACAAAACTGATACTGAAAGGAGACCAAAGAGAAAATCCCTCTCCATGGGATGTTCATATATGTTTAAAAGATATAAGATACAACTTCAAAGACCATCAGAGAGCTTTACAATGCTTCTGGAATTACATGTTATGGTTAGACAAGACAAAGTTGAGCTGTGTGTCCTGTGGAAGTCTTTGGTCTGAAGATGTTAAAAGAGATTTTACCAGTTATTAAATGTATGGGTTTGCTTACCTGTCCCAGTCTGGACTGTGAATGATATCCACATCAGAATACATTAATTCAGTAGCACAGTCTGAATTTTTATTACTCAAATTGTCATTAATTATATGTTGTGAGACAATAACTGATACTAATTTTGATATTCGAATGAATATTGATGTAGTCAATAACCTTCCACCTTCATATTGAGCAAAATTCTTGATATAATCCCAAACACATGTCTGGCAAGTAAGGAATCCAGGAGACGTCCAATTAGAGACCTCTGTCTCTACAATGTACGCAGTGTTATTACACCGAAAAAGTTCCAGGGCTAATGCGTCAGACAAAAACATTTTAAATCATAATTACAGGCTCAGGCTATTTTACACTTGGAGAAAGTGACTTCTGGCTACATATCACATTTACAAGCAGTACTGTAATCCTACACAGACACAATTCATATCTTCAAGATACACTGATTACTCTGACCTTTCTCTCTGTCTCTCTCTGATTCTCTCTCTTTCTCTCTCTCTCTCTCTCTCTCTCTCTCTCTCTCTCTCTCTACCTCTCTCTCTACCTCTTTTTCTCTGGGTAGATATATAGATAGCGTTAGATGGAGTTAAACACCTCAGTGTCACTGCCAGACTGAAATTAGTCCACCAACCAAAGTCTTTTGATATGGACAGTGAAACTGATAAAATTGACAATTGTAGAAAGTGTAGAAACAAAGTTTGCTTAATGAAGTGATTTTTGACTGTATGTCTTTATAATTTTGTAAAAAACATCACCAGACAAAAATACCAGGCTCATCATTAAAGGTCTTAAATAATGAGGATTACACATGCGGTGTGGTCTACCTTTTCTTGTGGAACTCATCCTGTCCATGTAAAGCTAGCATATCTTATGTCATGACATTCAGTCAAGTATTTACTGGTAAAAGCCAGAACCATAAAGCAATATTGCTATCCTAATTTAGACATAGCCAGATCCCTTTAATTAATCCTAATTCACAGGAGAAAGGTAAGATGGCCTGCCCCTGTTTAACCCTGCTTTTCCTGAGGGAGGGTAGAGATTGTTAAGGTTTGGGTTAGGAGGGACCTGGGTGGAACGGACAGGACACAGTTCATCCCTAGACCCGAAAGTGTTGCTGTTGCCTTATTGACCTCTGCTCCTTTAGGCACAACTAATTTTACCTATGTGATGCCTGACACCGCCAGAAAGCACCTCTGGGACTCAAATCCAGGGTGGGATAGTGAAATCATAATACCTTAATAGCAGACCAAGCTCTTGTGGCCACTGGGAACAAATCCAAATAAATTATTTGATTGTTTAATGCTGAGTTTAAGACAGCTAGGAAGCATGGATTTTCTGAAGAAAATTGACATGATGTCACAAAAAAATGGATGGCACGGTTTCTGCTAAAATAACTTCTGCTAGTCACATTTTGATTTACGTGGACCGTTCATGAACTCATAATAGCAGTCATTTTTGTGTGGTTATGACATGACGTCTGGATTCATGATCCTCTAGTTATACTCTAGTTATAATGGCATCTGAACTTTTGCCTTTGAGGTTTGAGCAAATACACAACATCTGCATTCCGAAAGGGACATGGCTGACTCAAATGCTTTAAGTTTTACCTTTGCATTAATTATGCCAATACAAACCAAGCATCCTTTAGTACAGTCCTGGCTCCCACATGTTTAATCACATTTTTCAATGTAAGCTTGTCCTCCCTTTCAGTCTTGCCCTCTTTGCCTGAGGGTAACACATCCCTCTAGCAAATCCCTCTCCTGGTTGGAGATATTATCACAAAAATAAGTCATTTCTTTATATGACAGCTATTGTTCCATCAAGGAAGTTATGAAACCAAATGATCAGAACCAGATATGTGAATGGGAAAAGGTAAAGTAAGTGTACATTGGCCCGAGTCACCTCACCCTATATCAAACAAACTGCCTACCGTACATTAAGTAGATAGCATTGTTTCCACATAACCCACCAACCCAGATTTAATGGCCTTGTTTGGGTTGCAAATTATTCCTGTATAGGCTTGGGTTCCTGGTACTCTGCCAGAAAAGGGATTCTGTAACTTGCCTGTAGGTGTACAGTGTTGTACAAAAGTCTTAGGCCACCATTAAATTAGATATACCACTGTTTAAGCAATGGTATAATGACCATTTATTTCTCAGAATATTTTTTAAAAAATGTATAAGAATATAAGCAGAAAAAACTGTGTGTACACCGTATTGGAATAATAATAAAAGTATAAACATAATAAAATTATAAAAAAATATAAGAAAAATAAAAAAAAGCTTTTATAGGCTATAGAGACAAGTATGTAGTCTGAATTCTGGGTACACTTGAGCAGCATCTATAGCTTCCTCTGGAAACCAAATTGACCCGTATACAGTCTGAAGGAGCTTGATATTTTAGGAAGGGTAGAAGCCAAACACTTTTTAGGTACAGGGTGAAAAGGCTAAGATATGCTAAAGCTTACAAAAACAAAACTGGTAAAATAGGATTACCAATCCAAGTTTGATATTTGGATATATTATTAGTCGTTGGTAATATGTATTTGTGGTCATTATAACACTGCTGAAACAAATCTAATGATGGCCTAAGACTTTGCACAGCACTTGCATTATGCATTTGATATCCCACAATATCTGGCATTCTGTCCAGCAGCTAATGTTTCTTAGAAAGAATCGGCGACTCTCAACGGGATACAGCAATAATTAAAGATGCAGTAAAGAAACAGCTGTCAAATCATGAATGTTTAGGTTTGGAAATGAAAAAAAAGTTCAGAATTGATGTTTACAAATCAAACTATGCCATGGTTATATGATTAAACAAAGGGTCTAGACTTAAGTCAGTACATCAGGTAAATGTAAAGTATATTGGCACAGAGTGCTGTAACATAAAAAAATGTTTACATCTGAAATATTCTCTCTAAATATGCCCGCCTTAATGTAATGACTCACTCTTGGGTTTCACAATTGCGAGAGACCACAGAAGGAAATACCTCAGGCACTGTCACGTTAGTCTGAAATTTTCTACAACAGAAAGAGTCTGAACCAGAGTGACAGCATTTAAATTACACCAGGCCGCCATGAAACATTAATCACTCCTGTTGGTCTGAAGACCTGAAGTGACACACAGAATTCAGACAAATCTCTCTGGGTTTGGAATTTCATGGTGCATTATCACGGTATATGCTTACAGCCAAACAGTTTTAGAAGGACCAAAAGTAAATCACATATAACACTGTAGCAGCAAAGGGAGGATTACATCATTACGCTTTGGGAAAATGCTACAATAGCTTTTAAAGTGGTTTATAAAGAGTATATTTCTTCAGTAGTTTATCAAAATAATAATAAGTTCTACCAGATATACAGTGGGGGGTCAGGAGTCTGAGATCACCAGTGAAAATGCTTCTATTTTGCATTAGTCTCTAATGTCATGCAATGTTTTTCATTATAAATCTTATAATAAACATAGCAGTTTGAGTGAATAGGTTAAATTCCATATTGTATTAATATCTGATAGGTTCCCCATATGCTGTAATGAGAGCGTGCAATGGCACTCTAAGACTCTAAGTCCAAAATCTGATGATTCATCTCGAAACAGCTTGATGTAACAGTAACTTAAAGAACATCTTTTGATGGTAAATGGTTTAGACCAGGAGGAAAGTCTGTGATAGTCAGCACGTCTTCATAATTTTGTTGCAAATCGGTATGAATCCTTCCTCAAGGATTGAGAGCATTTTCACAGGTGGTCTCAAACTTTTGGCCTCACACTGTATTTGCACATTAATATTATGACATAGACTTTACAAATTAATTCTTTCTTTTTTACTTCATTCAATTTGGTCAGGGTTGCCGGAAAGCCAGTGTCCATTCAGCAATACAGGGTGCAAGGCAGGCCCAATCATAGACAGGGTGTTAATACAGGGTAGAACACACACACCCAGACACCAACACACACGTACATGTTAAGTGCACTTTAGGAACTTTAGGAATCAGCCTTGCTTGTCCTTGAAAACTGGAGTACCTGTTAGGGTTCCTACCTTCCTCTCGGATCGTTCGGCCGTCCTCGCCGGTCGCCATTACAGAACTATCGGTGAGGCGGCGTTTATATCCTCTATCTCTAATTATGTCCCGATCCTGAACAGCTGAGCCATGGCCTAT
>JAVSBV010000089.1:2771356-2781482 GCA_033117975.1 Parotocinclus spilosoma
TCGTGCCTACGACCAAATCACAGCCGTGATGTTATTCGCGATAACACACTCCCTCTCGTGTTCTATTGCTTAAATATTGCATTGTAAATGCAATACTGTGGGACTGTGGTAGCCTAGTGGTTAAGGTACTGAACTCTGGACCAGTTTGCCAGTCTGCCAAGAGTCTGCCAAGCTGCCACAGTTGGGTCCTTGAGCAAGGCCCTTAACCCACCATTGCTTCGATTGTAAGACTGTATCAGTTGTAAGTCGTTCTGGATAAGGGCATCTACTAAATGATGTAAATGTAAATATTACACTTGGGTGTGCATTAGCTGGAAAGCAATAAACAACATGTCCTTTGCCCATACCTGCTGTGTCAACCTCTGCTTAAAGAACCACCAGTCACAAATACCTTGTGACAAGGTGCCTAATGAATATTAATGGGATATTACTGAAATTACTCCATAACTGACATAAACGCTTGAGGTCTTTATTTGTCTATTAAATAATTCATACTTTACAAATAATGACAACCATATCAAAAACCTATGTGACAATTTTGGGTCATGTGAAAGTATTAAGCAAATGGTGTAATTGTCAGATTGTTTTATGTATTCTATTATACTTACTCTTAGAGTAAAGGTGATATTCAATCCTACCAGTCTTCTACACTGTTTACAAACTGTTTGAATCTGCAAAAAGGCTAGCAAAACTGTTCTCACTTTTAGTTTGGCTTATGAAAGCAGCCTTGTAACAGATGTGCTGAGCATGCATGTTCATGGAAAGCTTACTTGTATAGCACATTGTGGATTTTAGCTACACTCTGCCTGTCAGGATAAGTAAGCGTATATAACTATAACTGATTGTGCTGTTTGTCCTGTAGGCAAACCACTGAAGATGGAGTGAAGACAGAAGCGTAGCTACACTGGAAGACAGCTAAGCATTCAACAACAGGATTGCTATTTGGCAGATCAAAATTTTCCACGCTGATTCAGACCCTTCTTTCTGGAATGGGGGGCTCCAGTATCAGTGGTCTGGCTGGAGGGTTTGTTGCCCATGACATGTTCTTCATAGCCTGAAAATCTGGTTTCATGTCATCCGTACAGGTGGGATTATAGGACCATTGATACCCTCTTCTCAACAACCTCAGCTGGAACATGACTCCGTGCCAAGGAGGAATTACATGGATACCTATGACTATGGTCCAGTCATTTTCCACTTTGCACCAAATTTTTTATATCATAGGCTTAGCTGCTTGGGTAGTCATGGCTCAGGCACAACACTACCCCATAGTCACCACCAACTATGGGAAGTTGAGGGGCTTAAAAACATCACTGCCCAATGAGATTCTGGGACCAGTAGAACAGTACTTGGGGATTCCCTATGCTCTTCCACCTACGGGTGAGAGGAGGTTTCAGCCTCCTGAGCCACCCATGTCATGGCCGGGCATCCGAAACGCCACACAGTTCGCTCCAGTGTGCCCACAGTTTCTGGAAGACCGCTTTTTACTTAATGATATGTTACCTGTATGGTTCACTGCCAACTTGGATACAGTGGTAACCTACGTGCAGGACCAAAGTGAGGACTGTCTATACCTAAACATCTACGTTCCCACTGAGGATGGTATGTCCCACACTTTTACTTTTACCTTTTTTGTGAGGGTGGTTTGTTTTTAACATCATTAATGTCTAAATCTTCTTGTTATCTTGAAGTGTTATGCTTCTTAGCTTCATCTGTCTGAACTTGTATTTTTGCCAAGCCACTTCAATAGTGGCAACCTGCAAAAGTCCTCAGAAGGTTCCTACTAATCAGAGAATACAAAATAACAGACAAAAGGCAAGCAAAACTCCCACATAGCATTTGGTTTTACTGGCAAGGGATTTAAGCTGGGCAGACTGCTGAGGCTTACAAAATATTTTAACAGTATTGATTTTCTTCAGTCAAGAAGCTCAGTCAGGGTAAGATCCCATAAACACTAAATATCATAAACCATACATTCAGTGCCGGATACTTCTTTTGTCAGATTTCTGGATGTGGTTTAGGCCACAGTGTAGATGTGTGTAACTTATAATGCATAACTGAGGTTAAGTAAAAATCCTGCACTACTGGGACACTCCTGTTATAAGAAAGATTGATTCTAGTGAACTCTATGTATCACAAATGTACAAGAAATTGTCAGTCACAATATTTTACTTTCAACATAAGTCAATGAATAAATACCCTTAAAAACAAAGAGATAACTAGCTAGCAAAAGATGCTATATTTTTGCGAGACAGATGTTTAGATCAGATAAAGGTTTCATCTTTACATTTTTTAAAACAGCATTATTGCCTTTCTTGCATTATTTGCAGTTGTAAAGTCTGATTTGCTTTTATTAGGTAAGGAGGTAAATTGACATTAACATTTCATGCCTTTCATCCTTGATGTTGGTGACCTGTGGTCGTTGAGGTTGGAGTTATTAGATGATAGCAGTCAAGTACATGTGTATGTCTCTGTGCTAAATTGAGCTGCCTAATAGAAAAATGAAAGACGACAGAAAAGGGACTCTGTGTGGCTCTGAATCTGACAGTTTCTGGTTAATTCTTTGAGAAAGCAGTCTTACCCACCTGGCTGCTGTCTTATTATCATCACCGTTTTCTCTATGGTGGACTCTTTTGACAAGGCATGTTGTGTCAGGGACTCTGTTATCCAACCACGTGGAGAGCTGGTGTGAATCAGCAGGCATGAGATAATCTCTGCATTTCTTGCTGCTAGCAGTCTGGTGCTGACTAATTAATGGGGTGCGTATAGCTTTGTATTTGGGGCTGCTGACTAGCAACTGCTTGGACTGCTGCTTCGGTCACAAGTAGGAAAACAATTTGCACCACATACCAATAGGCTGGGGAAATTCAAATCACTGCTATCACAGAGAGTAGTAATTTTTGCATGTAATTGTATCCACTTCTGGTGCATTTAAGCCCAAGGTGTTTCACTGTATCAGTGTTTTTGTTTCTTTATTAGTATTATCATCATTTGTATAATACAATGTTGTACAGGTACAACAACCTGAGTGCAGCCTTCACAAGTGTTATACAATTGCATACAATCTGCTATTCACACTACAATGTTTAATATATAAGCAGATACGTTTTGAATGCTAATTAAAATTGAAAGGTAAATTGGCACAGAATTATTACAATACACTCAATATTTTACCTCTTTAACCACATGAAATCAAATCAAAAGGGGGTGGGATGATTGATATTTTATTATTTGCATATCATTAAGATGTCTATCAAAATCATGCATAATTACAATCAATTTTCCTTAATGGTGTTGCAATTTTAATCTCAAGGATTATATTTGTAATAGCTTTAGTCTGGTGGTATGTTGTATACCTGTGTACGCCATTTAATCTCATTAATGTCTCAGGATGTTGATCAGATGTTACTATAGTCCCTACTTACAATAGGACGCCATGTACAGCATGTTACAAATAAGTAGTGTAAAAAAATCATACTTGCACAAAAATGTCTCTAAACACATCAAACATGTGAGAGAGCATTAGAGAACAGTCTCTAATAGATACTTGAGCTAAGAAATTGTCAGATTTATTCATATATGGTGCACTGTCTCAAAGCAGCTTTACAACATTATATTATCTTAAAAGGCCAATCCCAAATTGAGCAAATCTAGGTTGACAGTGGAAAAAAATGTCCCTAAATGTAGGGAAGACACCTTGGAAGGGCCAAGACTGGTAAGGTTAAGGTTATTTTACACACATACACAAACCACAGTTCCCAGGTCCTACTACTGAAACAAGCAAATATGTCTATGCAAATATATATTAAAAATAATAATAAGAAAACATGAGCAACTTTATAAAAAAATAAGACCAAGGTCAATTAGAATAGGTGCACCTGACAACAGCGACATGCACACAGGACGGATTCTCGCCTTTGTACATTTATCTGCAGTGCTGATTGTCTGTTGAGGTGACCGCATTGATTGGTTGTTAATGGATGCAATGTCCAGACAGCTTTTTATTTCATATTATAATGTATTATAATTCTTATGACCTCTGTTGTTATAGCAAACCATAATTTATTGTATGGGCCTTCAATGCTAAAAGTCACATAGTTGTATTGAAATAATGAAACTGGAGCTTTTTTTTTTGCATCTGATGCCGAGTTCTAAAAGTTGTGTGGTGTGACCACTAGCTGCCTTGTTTATCACCCAAGCGAGGGCTCACATGCTTAGTAGTTAAGGGTTTGATTTACTTATCAGATGGTTGTTGTGATGGATGCTCAGGTCAGTTTGTAGATCACTCTTAAAAAGATCTATTAAATGCTTTAAAAGTAAGTGCAGAACTGGAGCAATGTGACCTGTTTAACATCCAAGTAGTCATTCATTCACTTTCATACCCAACTGAGCAATTTCAAGGTTGAAAGGAGTCTGACAACACAAGGCAAGAATCAACTCAAAACCAAACAAGTCCATTGCAGGGCACAGATACATACACGCTAATATTTAGACACTTTATAGAGTACAATTGACGTAACAGATTTCTGTGGAATATGGAAAGAAATACCAATTATTTCTCAGTGTCTTTATACGAATACATAAAGAAATACAAGTGTGTATGCAGTTTTAAAACACTGAAAAAACTCTAGAAAACATTGTTCTGTACATCACAGTGGCAAATATTTATTGTGACCTCCCCTTACACTTCATCAGGAAGTCCCTTTTTCAGTCTGAATGAAAAAAAGCGATCAGGAATGGTCTTTTTGTAAGGGTAGCAAACAAAACTACTTTTTCGAAAGGGGGATAGGGTAAAAAAGTGTAAGGCATGCTGCAAGTGGAAATTTTACATTTTTGAGTCCAGTTGTTGACAATATACTGTAAATTGTGCTTTTACCTCTGCAGAAACAATAAATCTAATGGTGGTTTAAGTCATTTGCACAGTATTGCATGCATTACTTTTGTATTCTCCAAGAACTTTCAGTAATCCCCACCTTTCACTGGGGTATATACATGAGGTAAAAGCTGGAATGATCTTAGTCATTCTTCAATAGGGGTAAGACAATTCAAATACACTCAATTGCATTGACTTTCGTTGGTGTTTGAGACTGTTTCCTTAGCGGTTAAGGTACTGGACTCATCCAGCACTGGACTGGTCCAGAACATTTATAGTTTAAATAACACCTCTGACAAGCTGCCATTGTTGGGTCCTTAAGCAAGGCACTTAACCCATGTTTGCCTGGATTTTAAGATTTAGGATGTTCCACCCCCTAAAGACCCTGTTAACCATGTTAGGGTACATAGCATTTTGTACTCTATAAAATGCAGTGCCTCCAAACTATAAATGGTCAATCAATGGATTTTTCCAGCAGGATAGTGACCCAAAACATATGCCCAGATCAACACATAAATGGTTTAACTGAACACAAAAGCGATCTCGTGCCATGGCCGTCTCAGGTGAGCTTAATGATGACAGTGCACATTTAAAGAGTACACTGGATGATATGGATACATTCTGTAAAGAGGAATGGTCTTAAATTGCCTGCTATCTTCTCCAACCTTATAAGAATTAAGTGCATTATTAGCAAAGTATTGGTTTTACAAAGCGTTAAGGGCGACGGTGGCATAAAAGAATCACTATGGCACATGATATACTTATTTATTTAAGACGGATGTTTTATTCTCAGACTGAATCTACGTTAAATGAATGCTGAATTATTTTTTTAAACCATAGCTATTTTGTATGTACATTTTAGCTGGATGTGATATGAATATGAATATCAGTCCATTATTTTTTTTTTTTTCAGATTTGTTCTAGCTCTGTTTCTCTTTCAGATTATGATGTGGAGATTTTTGTGCAAGCTTTGATACAAACGATGCTCAAACTAGATGATTGTTTGAAGTCTCAAACCTGCCCTTTTCAAATCCTATGCAATGGTGAAGCATCCTGCCCTTTTCTACACCAAATTAAGTCTGGCTTCTTTCAGTCTTCAAGTAGGGAGATAAATTTAAAATGCCCTTTTATATTGCATCTCCATTAAGATTCAGTGCAAACCTGGTAAACGAGCTTCCACTGTTTTGACAGAGATCTAAAATGTTCCAGGTACACTATGGGGCCAAAAAGCAGGTTAAATGCAGACCATGAGCTGAACCCGCATTTGCTTTTATGTTTTTTTGTTGAGAACAGAGTAGAGGTTGTTGTTGTTTTGTTAGCAGACAGCATAGCTGGACATTATCTTTTCACACAGCAGGTTGATGCACAGAATCAGAAGGACGTCCTGCGTAGTTGAGAATTAATCAGTATGAAAGCCTCACCGTGGTGCGGATGGGTGGGGGATGCATTCTGGATGAGGAGACAATGGCACTGCAGGCTTCTCTTTACTCTTTAATTGTATGTATTCGTCGCATCCGCAGCCTTTCAAAACAAGCCATTCACAGACACAGAGAGGGAACTCCAAATAGGGCAATCCTGACAAATCATTGCTTGTAACCTCTAGCCGGCTCAGACGCATGACCCTTTCTGATGGTATAATGCGCTCTATGTGAAAATGGTGAAATGTAGGCTTTATGAAGGAACTCTGTGTGATGAAACAATGTGACATGTCAGAGATCAGCATGGGTCCCCATATGGAAAAGATGTGGATGGGCTTGTATAATATGCATGCATTAATACAACCCCTTATAAGCCTAAGAGCTTAAACTAAAGATCAGCTTGCTTTGAAGGCTGATGGATTACAGAATGTATCAGGAATGCGTTGTTTTGACAGAAATTCAAGTTGAATACCTCTCATAATAAGAGTTTATAATGTTTTCATTTTGTACGTACTGGAGCTGTGTATTATGCATTGCCTTTTTTGGTTAGTGAAAGCACCCGTTGTATTGCCATCCCTGCAAAAGACAGGACAATGAGTTTATGAAATCAAAATTTGGTGTACTAGCTTGATCAAACACTGAGATAAAAAATTAGTCTTCTAATATTTATTTGAAATAAATTTAGTCTCATCAGTTGGGGTTTACTAAGGCATTTATTCATTCATTTTCTTATCCACTTAATCCTTGGTCAGGGTCACAGGAAAGCCATTGCCAAGCAGGTGACACAGGGCAGAAGCCAGGAACAACCTTAGACAGGGCATTAATCCATCGTAGGGCAAACACACACATGCTAAGGGAAGTTTAGTAACTCAAATTGGCCTAACACACATCTTTGGACTGTGGGAGGAAATTGGGGAGACATGGGGAGAACAGATCCACCCTTTACCTTCTTGCACTGAGGCAACAATGCTATGTAATAATGCAAAAATGTAACAGTATACATTGATGATGTGCCCTAATACAAATCAATTTTTGAACACCAGAGGGCGCAACGGTATGACATGCTCCCATATTCATCTCCAACTTATTCTTCATAAATGAAAATGGAATGTTTTCATTTCGTTGTTTATTATATCGTTAGGATATAATGGGACAATTCATTTGCAATTGTAAAACTATTTCTAATCATTTTAGTTTAATTGCAGGATGACTCATTCAATTAAATGTGCTTTGTTTATCATTGTTTAAGCCTCATGAAATAAAGAAAATCGAGCCATGAACTCAGTATCGTCAATGATTCGAATCATGAGCGAATTGTATCATTATAGCTTTACTCATCAAAAATAATTATTATTAATCATACCGTTTGCTTCAGTTCCTAGCATACCCACATTTAATACTTTGTACAACCTCCCTTTCTGAATTAAACATCACACTTGCATGATCCTCTTTAGCTCTGCAGGTATAGCAGCTTGATCTTGTGTTTACTAAATAATTTTTGTGCTGATCTGGACATGCTTTGGATCATTGTCCTAATGGAAGATCCAGTGATGGCCCCGTTTTCAGTTTCTTTGCAAAAATAGACATTTTTTGACTTCCACATTAAGTTTATGTTGCCAAACTGCTAAAAAAAAACCATTATATCTGACTGTAAAATGTAGACTTATTCAAGACCCAGTAGCATTAGCAAACCAAGGCACTTACATTTATGATTAGATGACAGGAAAAGCATTTTCATGGCAAGACTTCCAAATCAGTTGGCAAAGGAAATATTGTATATCGGTCACCTCATGATGGTACTGTTTTCTGTCATCATTGGGGATTTATTGCCTCTTTTACCATCATCCTTACTGTGAGATAGAGCCAAATGAACTTGTTTTTTCACATAGTTGCAACCCTACCTGTAAATACAGGAGTTTGGTGTGATTTGTCAGATGAGTAGCTATATTTGTATAGCCATTTATTCACTCACAATGCTCCCCTTCCGAAATTTAGTTCCTTGAATGCTACCATTTCATAAAGGCTATTCCTGATCAAGTCAGCTTAGCATCCTGATGAACCTACCAAATGCTGCTATTGCTAGTAATAGAACTTAGTACACACTAAAGAACTTGCAGCTGTTTTAATTTTTACTGCTTATAAATGACTAAGCATTAAATTATGTAGTTGTTGCCCAATCATGGTTTGTAAAGACAACAGTCATTAAAAATGTTAGGTTAAAGACACAAACTGGTGACCAATATTCAAGTTCCAGTAGTCTTAAAAAAGCACTCGCTTTCCTGTGACCTTCTGTCGTCGACAAAGGGATGGCACATGCCAGGCAGAACTGGGTAGAGCAAATTGGGGTGAAACCGAAGAAAAAGCCTGAAAAACAGAAAGAAATGCAGTTTAGTGATTTTACATTTGTTGATAACCTTAATCCTTTAATCATAAATTAATAAGTTTAACTTATTCTGGGAAATCCTGATATTCATGTAAATCTTTTAACCAAACGTTGATCCTGACATGCTGTCAGCCTCTGAGATAGCAAAGCTACACTAAACCATCGAGCAGCATGTTTCGTAGCTGACAGCTTTACCTTGAACAAGTAAACAATGATAAGTAGAAAGAACGGAAACAATAATCAGTAGTATCAGATCCGTGCCACTGAGACTGGTTCATATGAGTATGTGATTGTTTTTTTGTTTTTTTTTACTTCCTCAACAGATGTACAGTACCGTGCATATTTTTCAGTTCATAGTCTGCTTATTCTTTATTTACGTTTTTGAAGTCACAGTGCTTTGTAATTCTATAATTACAGACTCTAATCCATCTGTTTCACTACCTGCTTTGTTAGTCCCCTTTACTTTGTTCTTTAAGGGTCAGGACCCTCAAGGGACCATCACAGATCCAATGTAGGGGGAGAATCATGCAGTGCTGCTGTAATATTAAACCACTTCAGTGTTACTGCTGAACTGGTAATAGTTCACCAGCCAAAAATGTTCAGCCATATGCATCCTGTGAGCAGTAATAAAAGGTTACAAGTTGATGAGCACAAATGGCGCAGCAACAAAGGAGCTACTGTCTCTGATTTTACATCTACAAAGTGGAGCAATAAGCAATAATAATGAATGTCTCTAATAAAGTGAAAAGTGTCACTGCAGTACTAAAAATGTTCCTAAACCCAAATAGTACCTGAATTGTGGGGGTCCTATCCACTAGACAACACAGAAACGGAAACAAACAAAGTATGTAAAAAAACCCTCAACAAATTACAGTCTCTAATTGTGCAATGACCACTAAACCTTAAATAAACATAAATAAACAGACATCTGATGACGGTTTATTGCCACTATTAGGGTTAGGGTATTATTAAATATATTTTGAAACATTGTTGTTAGGGTTCCTACCTTCCCCCGGTGCGTTCAGCCGTCTTGGGACGACTTTATAGCCACTATCGTAATTATGTCCAGAACCGAACGGAGATGGAATCCCGTCTAAAGGATGATGACCTGGCCCTGAACAGCGCCAAAATCCACGCCTTTATAGGACGCAAAGCAGCTGTTCGGGGCCAGGTCATCATCTTTCAGACGGGATTCCATCTCCGTTCGGTTCGCGTGGCTGACCACCGGCGCCCTTGCGCCCTACCGCATTCCCTAGAGTTAGTGGTTAAGTCTGGGGGCTAATTAGGGCCGAAGGACTCTATAAGACGTATCCCGGTTTTGTTTTTTTAGTATTGCATGCACTTTCGAGCTCACTTTCGCTCCCTGGAGTTTGATCTACCTCCGTGCCTCGCCATTTAAGAGACGTCCCAACCGTGCCTTATGCACGTTTGCCCCGACTGACGCTTTGGCGT